>WEIT01039443.1:73870-86162 GCA_013389985.1 Dryoscopus gambensis | reverse complement strand
AGGCACGGGTCACCGCGACACCATACTTTTCACTCCTTGTTCTTTTATGCCACTTGAGTTCTTTCCCAATGACCAGTGAAATCTTTCCAGGGCTTTTGAGATCATTATTTTCCCAAAACTACATGTCATTTCCCTGTAAAATCAACCTCATTCTTACAGCTAGCTTTTCAAATATGCACATTTGGCTATTAAACTCATTTTAGATCCTTTCAGAAGACAAGATGAAAACTTCAAGACTGCCTTACCAACAAAATTTTTATTTTGGCCTTTTTTTTTCCAGAGGAAATTTGCATTTCAGTAAAAAGCCTCTCAAACTTTTACTTCCAACAGCCAATGTCTTAATATTTTCAATTTTTAATTATCATTGCTAACCATTAGGGTATATCAAAGTTCTGTTCTTTCGACTATATTTTACCCGTCTCCCTGGATTAAGTGCATGGAATATGCTCAAGGATTGCAATATGCAAAGGCACAGAACATGAAAAATAATACTAAAGGAATCCTGCCAAATACTGCTGTAGTAGGTGGCACTGAAATGCCACAGATTTCTACCAACCCTTATAATCTTCTATTCATTGTGTTACATGGTGTAATAACACTACCATTAACTAAGATGAGAGCTAGTTTGTGCACAATTTATATTCCTATAGTTCTAATAAAACAGGCACATATGTTTTCATCCAAAGTACTTATATCTCATACGTATGGCAAATGATTACAATAATAAATATCACTGATCGTCTTCACATAAATATAAACTCAGCTACAACTTTCCTGTATCATTAGCCATAAAAACTTCAGGAGTACTGAGGCAGTATGAGATACCAATGGGCAAGCAATACAGCAGTGTACCTTCGAGGGATATTTTCAGCAAATCATTATCATCTTTACTTTCATTAACTTGCTCAGGCAAAGATCAACAGCCATCTTGGTTTTGCTTTATTGACAAGCATTATAATCTGGGATAAAAGAATTTAGTTCATTCTAACACAGTACACATAATGTGTATGCTAGACTGATTGTGAGCTTAAGTTTCTTCCTAGTCTGTGAATGCCACCCATTTGCACCTGTGGCAGGTTTTACCTTAGAAGTTCAAGATAAACCTCTTAAATAATGGCCTGCAATTTTGATCTGTCATTATGAGCTCATTTGGATTTTATTGTCACCTTTATATGGCCTGTTATTGGTATGCAGTAAGAAAATGTGTGAATTCATACTTGGTATCCATATCATCTATCAAGTGAGAAAAAAACTGCACACTGAAAAAGACAATGGAGATTTTACTCAAGTTGATAAGTCACATTTTAATCATATTCTAGTGGCGTTATTCACATATGTCCATTTGTGAGCTGGAGTGTCCCAATAGCCAAAGAAACTTTACTATTTCATTTAGTCTGACATGTGTCAAAGCAGATACACATATATATATAGGACAATTATAAATTTATTTATGCTAAAATATTTCATTATAATTCTGGCAATGTATCTTGTATTCATGTCAAACATAGTCACCTTTCAGACCACACAATGTAAGCAATACCACTTTTGGTACAGAGTTGTGTTGGACCTTTCTGTAATTCCTTGACTGGAAACTCTATTCTGAGTAGACTGTTGCAGGAGCATCAATAAACTGAGAGTTGGTGCTTGATTAGGGATTTATTCATTTGGAACTGATTCAAGTCAGGGTGGAAAAAGGAAATCAAGATCTAATTTAGAAGTCTGATAAGAAAAAGAGTGGACAAACTACGCAGCAAAGAGAAACAAATAGGCAAATAAAAATGGAGAATCTTGAGCTTGAATTACAGTAAATAATCATGCTCTGAATTTTGCAGATTGAAAATCTCTAACTTTCTCACATTGCATGAACACTAAAATTTAGTTGTTGGTTGATGGTGGTCACTAGATGTCTCTATGTCTTTTTTTCTACTTGCACCTGCATCAATTTCATGCAAAGCCTACATCTACTGTACAATGTAATTCCGCTAAGTCAAATTGCTATGAAGACCCACTCCTTTAATTCTTGAAAAATATCTACATAGTTGACAAGATACTGTAGCTGTAGTGATTCTCTTTCAAATATGCACTTTATAATTTTTAAGTAGTAAAATAGCTCACTCTCAGAATGAACCTTATAACAAAGCATGTTATTTTGTGCCAAGGGCAATAAGCTGGTGACAGCAGTATCTTGTAACTTCACGAATGGCAGTGTCCATCACCACAGTGTGAGAAGGGACTTTTTGCTGGAGGTCACAGAATTTGGAAACTTGTCGAGCAGACACCTATTCCTCACTGGCATGTGGAAAACAGGGTTACATGACCTATTAAGGTCACCTTCCCACTCATCTGTGTATGATTTTTGACATGGACTAAGACCTTTGAACTGGTAACATCACCCAAGAGCTTTGCTGGAATATACTTTTGACTGGGAACTTTTCAAACGTTGGTAGAGTCAGAAGAATTTTTGATCCTTTTCAGTTTCGTGGAAAAGAACCACTGAATTAAAAAAATTATACTGCTGGACAGATGATTGGTAATGTAACACCAGACTGTTATTACTGTTAATTCACTGTCAAACTACAAGCACTGGGAAAGAATCTTGTTCACCCCAGTCAGGTCCTCATCCAATTCTGTGTACTACTTAGGCTTAACTTCTTAAGTGGTGAAACTGCCTTTCTCCTGATTTTATTTTAACAGCATAAAATATTATATATGCGGCTTTCTTTATTTATCATTTTGTTTTGTGCAGGGGCCTGGCAGGTGGCCCCTGTGTGGAGGTGCTGCCTCGTGTGGGACAGAGCTGGTTCCACCAGCTCCAACCAGTCCACCACAGGGCATGGCTGAGCCCCCCAGCCAATGGCAGTGCCTCGGGAGCAGCTGCGATAAGGGAGAGCAGAATGGTGAGGGGAACAGTGAGCTAGACAGCCCAGAGAGCCCAGAGGGGAGAGTGGGAGGAAGGACAAGGAGGTGCTCCAGGTATTCCAGCAGGGATTCCCTGGGAGCCCCTGGAAGAAAGCATGGCAAAGACAGTTGTCCCCTTGCTCCCAATGGAGGACTGCACAAGAGACCAGGGGGATAAATCATTATGGAACTGCATGGAGAGACTACCCTGGAGAAGGTTTATCCTAAAGGTCTGCAGCCTGTGGACTGAGGAACTGATGGTCCCACACTGGAACAAGGGAAATGTGTGAGGAGGATGAAAAGGTAGAGAGGAACAACCAACTGAGTACAACCTCACATTCTCCATCCCATTACATTACTCGAGGATGGGGTGGTAGATGAGTTCAGGATGAACTGATATTGAGCCTGGGAAAAGGGAGAATAAGGGAAGTTGTTGTTTTAATTTGTCTTTGTTTCTTATCACCTAAACCTATTTTAATTGTCAATAAATGAAATTATTTTTTGCCCAAGTCTGTGTTGCCTGTAAGTAACTGGCAAGTGAACTCTCCTTCATTATGGGCCATAGAATTTCCATCTTTTTTTCTCCTCACCTGTTTTTTTGTGGAGGGACAGTCCAAGAGCATCTGGAAGCCAGCCAAAGATGACCTATCACAGACATTTACAGCAGATTCTGATAAAGGTGGGGAATCACCAGCAAATGTATATATCAAAATTTTAAATCTATCTTTTCAGAAATAACACAACACAAAAAGCAAAGCTTTATTAATTGGCTCACTAATTAGTATAAAGTTATGGATAATTGCCTAAGAATGATGTGTTCAAACGTTTGGAATTGTATTAGATCACAGGATGTATTTGGGACTAAAATATAAAATAAGATAATCTTGAAAAATCCAGTAATATTTGCTTTCTAATAAAAATACCAACTTTGTAAACAATATTATTAACAAAAAACCAGCAGGGAACAATGTAAGACAAAATTAGCACTCTTAGAATGGAAGTAAATTACTACTCACTTATTACATTTAACAGTCACTTAATGGTCACCTTAACAGACTGTAGCTCTGAGCAGCCGTATTAGCAGCATAACCATAACAATGTCTTTCTAACTGGCGTTGTTTGGGGATTGCTGAGGGAGCATAATGGTTTGCAAAGCTATCAGTAGACCAAGTCCACAATTAAAAAACCCAAGAGTCTTAGAAGATGAAACAATTCAGACTGTTCACTCAAAAATTAAGTTTATAGACATCTCTGACTTCTTCAAAGATTTGCTTGGCAGAATTCTGTGGGATAAGGTCTCCAAGGGAAGGGTGTTACAAAAATGGCTTTGCTTGTATTTTTCTTCTCTGTCTTCATGTATATGCATTAGAAAGAAGAAAGCAGAATTAGACACCAAAAATTTGGTTTGGTTTGGTCTGGTTTGGTTTCTTCTCACAGCAACGCACTTTTACAGGCAAAGTCACACTTGAAAAAGCTTCCCTTGCATTGGTCATTGAAGCCATCTTTACCTTGTAGATTTTTCTTGTGTCATAAACAGATGATCAAGAACAATTGGTGATGTCTACAGATGACTTCCAAGTGTGCCCAAGTGGCCAACAAGGCTAATGGGATTTTGACCTATATCAGAAATAGTGTGGCCCTCAGGACCAGGGCAGTGACCCTCCCCTGTGCTCAGCACTGGCAAGGCCACCCCTCAAATCCTGTGTTGAGTTTTGAGCCCTTTGTGACTAGAAAAACACTGAGGTGCTGGAGCATGTCCAGGGAAGGGCAAGAGAGCTGGAGAAGGGTCTGGAGCACAAGTCTGATGAGGAGCAGCTGAGGGAGGTATTTAGCCTGGGGAAAGGAGGCTCAGGAGAGACGTTCTCTACAGGTTTCTGAAAGGAGGGTGTAATGAGGTTGGGGTCGATCTCTTCTTCCAAGTAATAAGTGTAAAACAAGAGGAAATGGTCTCAGGTTGTGCCTGTATGTTTAGAATGAAACTGAGAAAAATTCCTTCACCAAAAGGCTGACAAGCCCTGGAATGCGTTGTCCAGGAAAATGGTTGAGTCACAGTCCCTGGAGGTATTTAAAAGATGTGTAGATGGGGCACTTGGGAACATGGTTTAGTGGTGGATTTGACACTGCTGTTTTGAGAGTTGGACTTGATTTTCTTAAGGTTCTTTTCCAAACTAAACAATTTCGTGTTCTGCGATTAAACATAGTGGAATCCCAGATGATGAATGAATGGATCTGACCATTACACACCCCATGGGACATGCTGGGGAGCACAGTACAGATCACAGAGTCTCAAGTCCGAGATAACTAGAAGGGCAACATTTGCTGTTTAACAGCAGTTTGCACCTGTCTTGCTGGATGCAGCCTGGCTCCTGCAGAGTCACATCAGTGTTCATGATTCCTGCTCCCCAGTGCTTGCTTCCAAGGGCTTCTCTTTGGGCACATCAAATCAAAGCATCCAGATCAATGGACATAGTATGAATACAACTCAAAACCAGTGACCAAAATGTACCCTCTGAAGTGAGAACCCTAGAAAATCTAGGACAGACACTATCTTCCTGGATGCAGCTGAGGACCAGGAACATCATCAATTCTAATTGCAGCTGGAAAGCAGCAGGATTGCTGTGCTGGTCATTGAAAGAGACATGCAAGAGATAACATCCCTTCAGGATTAGAGCTGTTTCAGAGTACATGCTGACTGTAGGTCATCATGGATTAACCATCCACAGAGGAGTGAAAACTTTAGAAATTTGCTCTATGTTAATTTTTTTTTATTTAACTGGGAATCTTATCATCATGTTAATAAATAGACCCTGCCTCTCTCCAAGGTGCTCTGTAGTCACTACCATTTCTCTACCTTAGCAGTAAGCACTGTCTCAAAGACACTCCAGATACTGCTGGAGGCAGAAAGGAGGAGACGAAAAATGCTGTGTGAAATTCAGACACGGCATGACACAGTCACTGTGCCTGAGCAAGGAGGAATCCAAATGCAAGTGGGCATTAAATGAAAGGTGGGAAGAGAGTAAAATGGAAAGTACAAAGGAAAATGTGTCGTGTCAAGTTCATGAAATGTATATATCTGAGTAAGAACTGTCTTCTTTATCTGATCAAAGACGAAGGAGTTGATTCTTAACTAATTTTCCCCTCCAGATAAACTATTTATATAGTGATTATCTATGTGTTTAGAGCCAGTTAATTTACAAAAAATTAAGGTTTTGTTACTCTGTATTCAAACATCAGCAAAGGGGTTTACTTAATACCAGACAGTGTGAGGCCAAAAAAAGCAGATGAAGAGCTTGCAAATATTTTAATAGGAGGTATGTATTTAATGATCTATTGAATTACATGGGCCTTGGAAACTAGCTATGACTCTCAATAAATCTTAACAGGGATAGACTATTTACAAGGACATGGAGTGTCAGGACAAGGGAAAATGACTTCCAACTGACAGAGAGTAGGTTTTGATCAGATATTAGGACGAAATTCTTCCCTGTGAGGCTGTTGAGGCACTGGCACTGGTTGCTCAGAGCAGTTATGGATGCCCTGTTGCTGGAACTGTTCAAGGTCAGGTTTGATGGAACACTGAACAACCTGGTAGAGTGGAATATGGGACATGCATGTCACAGGGGGTTGGAACGAGATGAGCTTTAAGGCCCTTTCCAACACAAACTATTCAGTTATTTGTGAACATGGATAGAGTTGCAGCTGATCTAAATCACTAGAACACTATGGCTGTAAATGGACTATTTAGCCAAATGTAGTGGAGAAAAGTTTTGGAGGCATCATTTAAGGCATAAAAATTTTGAAAGCATACATCTTAGAAACAGTAAGTGGCATGTTATAGACTGGAAACATTCATTGCACTTACAGTACAGATCTCAAGAACCTGCATATATTATATTGCTTTCTCCTTTTAGCACATTTGAAATGCAACCTTGTCTTTCGGCTGCTGAGAGTAAATTCACTTAGAAAAGTACTAGATGCTAAAAAATAACTTAGAAAAATATAAATCTACATATGAGTGACGAAATAACTGCTTATTCTGGTGAACAACTTTTCTACTGTTTATAAATAAATAATTTCAGCTTCTTAACATTCTCTGACTGAAGTAGCTCAGAAGCTACTCCAGAATTTGACATTTGGATTTTAAGCTGAAGTGCAGAAAAATAGACCATGTGTGAAGGTCACCAACAATTCATCTAAGACATTAAACATTATAAACTGTCTAGCAACATTTCAGATATTCATTTATTTATGAAAAGACATTATACATCTTGTAAGGATTTAAAATGGTTTCTGAACAAATAAAATGAAGAAGGGACTTAAACCTTAGATAAAGTATCAGCTAAACTATGTAGTCAGCTAGATTATAGGTGCAAAGACATTACTGTCACCATTTTTAGAAACAGATAAGTTAAATAACAATTTTTGTACTTACTTTTTTTGTGGATGTGCAGTCAGCAATTTACCAGTATTTCCTATGCAGAGGTCATCTGAATTTTTAATGTAAGTTTGCTACTCAAGAATTACACCTAATATTTTATTAAAACAAACAAACCAACAAACAAACAAAAACCAGAGAAAAGAATAGTTTTTATTTTACAATTACAGTGATTAAAACCACCATGTATTACAAAACAAATAAAGAGCTTCAGTTTTCGGTTGCCTATTTCCAAATGTGCAATTGTGTAGGATGACTTCCAGAATACCATACTCACATATAATGTCCTAATACTGTGTATTTTGGATTTCTCTGATAAGATCAGGCATTTGTCACACAGAGAATAAGTGAAGATCAACATACGTCCCTTCTGGCACATCCTGAAAAGAAGATGGAATTCTGCCACAGGACCAAGGTGCTCCTGTCAGAAATCTCTTCTAACAATCTTAATATGCCCCACTTCTTATCCTAAAGAAATGGCTTGAAGCTGCAGCACTTTGGAAGGCTCTGCTGCATCAGAATGAGCTTTCTGAACAGAGACAAAAAGTAGAATAACTCATCTTTGCTTATAAATTCTAAATTTTCCTGACTATCTCAAGATCCATGGGATTTACTCTTGGGAGTAAGACCTGCAAGTCTTAATACCAGGTTAACAGCACAGGCACTTCTTTTTAATAAGTTCCATGGCAGTATGGTAAATAAAAATGATTTAAATGAAAATAATGGGAGTGGGGAAACTTAGGTCTAGAATTAATATAGATTTCTTCAAGCTAAGCTACATATATAACAAAATTTTAGTGAAAAGTAAAGCAAAGATCATAAGGAAACCCTGAAGAACCCTGTTTCCCCTCATCTATTAATCTCTGACTAGAAAGAAGATAGATCTCTTGCTCAATTTTAATAACGTGAAAGTTTGCTGGCTACAGTGAATATTGCAAAAGGCAAATTCAGATTAAAATTACACCAGCTAATACGAGCAGTTATTTTAAAATGGGATGAGCTGGTCTTCTTGTGCAATAACCACGGAAGTAACCTGATCAACCAGCTCCAGCCAAAATCAGGTTCCTGATCTAGCCCCAGTCTAATCTATCTGCCTAATTTAATCTTAAATTCCCTGAAATTAAGTCCTCTGAAATAATAACTAAAAGGCTTATCTATGACAAACACGGTCTTAACACACCTATGGTCTCCTTAGGCACATAAAGAGAAAGAGGCTCACATCACATTAGATTTTTGTTGCAGACAACGCAAACTCAAATAATACTCAGGAACGAGGAACAAAAATTAAAAGTCTATGGCTCGTCTCTGTAAATTCCACTGCACTGGTTTAGGATACTTTGGATACTGGGATCCAGAGTTATTTTCTACAACTCATTTCTTAAAAAACCTCAATTAATCTATAAGTAAAACTACACATAACTGAAGATGTTATTTTCTTTTCCTATATTACCATGATGCCTTAGGTTTTACTTTTATATTTTTCAAATCCTATATTGCCTAGTGTGTAACTCTGAATTTTCTTGTAGCTCATTAGCTGCTCTCTTAGGCCAGATAGACATAACAAAGCTCCTCTAAACTTGATATTCAAGGACACTCAGATTGTTCTTGGCCCAAAAGGTGTAAACTAAGGCTGCTAGAGAGGTGGAGAAATTGATGAAATCACATCATTAGCTAGTGTTTTAACTGGCAAATTTATGCTGATATGCAAATGACCCAAACCTATAAAAGTGTGAACAACTCGTGACCTGTCGTCCATCTTGGGGTTGGAAGTAGCCTCTGGCTCCCCAGGCTGCACCTTTGAAGGCTTTTCAAATAAATACCTACCTTTATTCCCTTACTCCTGTCTAGTCTCTGTTTCTAGGTAGCCACTCAAGGCATCAACCATATGATGATCTAAAATTAAAGATAAAATGTGGTATTATGAATGTACAGATTTACACTTTTCAACTTCATAAACATGACATGACAGCTACATTCTATAAGGCAGAATATCCAGTCTCATGAATTTTAGAGCTTTCAGTTACTGGAGAAAAGAGAAAGAAAAGCTTTGACATAACAAAGTACCTCTAATTTCTATATTTATCATATGGACTACACATACACAGTATGTTTGGAAGATACTAATAAGAATGATTCTGTAACATAAAAGTTTATATTTAAGACAGTGAATACAGACTTTCTTCACAGCAGAATGGTCCACTTTCTATTCTTGGTATGCAGGTAAGTTAATACATTATTGAAAAATAAATATAGTCTGATTTTTATTCCATAAACAATTAATTATTCTGATTCAAAACTCCATCATTTTACTTATAAACTGCAGTTGACATGTTTTTTTATGTAATGTAAACCCTTATATAGCTTACTTGTTAATACTGCTTTAATTTCCAAATATCAAGAAGGAAAGAAACTTTCTATAGTTTTCAGCCATGCATTGCTGGCATTTCCCTAAGCAACTCTCTGCAAATTTCCTGAAGTTCCTTATAACCCTTTGTCAGATTAGTATATTGGGAATTTCATTTGGGCTGAAAAGCACAGAGATGTTGCTATAGAGGCCACTGGGATTTCCAAGACTTCCAGTTCTGAGGTTTTCAAATTAACTAAAGAACAGTAGAGTTTTGTCTATTCCATTTAAAAATCACAAGGCTAAGGATTCTCCTCAGAATATGGAAACAGGCTTCAAGTTTACAGATACAGTAAGGTCAACAGAATGATCAATCGATAAAGTTTTGTCAAAATGTTTTCGGGTTTTGGTTCTTCTTTCAAAGTTAAAATAAAAAAAAACCCAGAAGACAATAGTTATCTATAAGTGGATGAGGTCACTTGTATTACTCTTACCTCATATGTCACTTACATGTCCACGATCAGTATGTCAAAATAATAATGTCCACAGCAATCAGTCTGGTTGCTGATTCTAACCCCAACATTACTATGTAATTCCAAATTTAAAATTAAAGAAAAAACCCCCCAAAACCCCAAAACAAACCCTAATACCTTAAGGAAAAAAATATGTTAAGCAATATAAAAAATGTGTGTGCTTTTGTTACAATAATTACTAGGAGCTGGGTATTTTTTATCATGTTAGGAAGCATGTAAACAATATGCACAAGACTTCATTCTAATCTAATTAACAAGACTTTTGTTTGAAAAACAATTTTTTGCTCATCAGCTGAAGTGCCATGGCCATTTATAAACTCAATAGCCTAACATTTTTCTCAATTGCTGATTTTCTCTGTAATTTCTTTGAAAGTTTCCTCCAAAGCATGTCCTCTATACATTTTGGGACTGTGAACTTGGCTGAAAATTTAATTGGAATTGCACTTTGTACATTTCTGCTCCCTGACCTGGTACTCGATTATGAGCAAGAGAGACAGGATACAGCATCTTATATAAATGTGAAGTCCAATATTCTAAAGAACATGTTCTTTCTTTCTTCCTTTCTCTTTCTTTCTTTCTTTCGTGAGACTTTTGTTGAAAATCTACAAGCTGGAAATACCTTGAAACTTTGTAGGTTATTGCTGGTAGGTTTTACTAAAAGGAAAAGAAAAATAAATCCAACACCCATAAACAGTTCCTCCTCTACTTCTCCCCACCCCCAACCCAGCCAAACAAAAAACCCATATCCACAATATTTGTTACTGGATGACTGAATTGTAAAAATTGGTTATTGATAGACCTCCAAATTAATAGGAAAGGTCTTCTCTTCATGAAATCACTTTGTGGTAAAACACTGTTTTTCCAGGCAATTTCAATCAACAAATAAATCTTCTCTTGTCCCTCCCTGGCCTCTTGGACTCTTCCCAGTAGTAAAGTGAAAACATACAACAGTTTTCTGCCACTCTATATGCCTCTGAGAATACTTACACCAAGAAATGGAAATTAGTGTATTTATGATTAAACTGTTGAAACATTCTGGTTTTGTTCACAAAACTGTAAAATGTGAACAATTCTCCCAAGGCCAACAGCAATACAGTACTGTAAAACCAAAATGAGGGACATATTTATACTGTTAACACTGATTCTTTTTTTATATGTCATTGTCTAGCATACCTTCCATCTTATTTCTGCTCCGCACCCATCCTGGTCCAGAAGCAAAGAAAATAAAAACTCCCAACCTAAGTAAGGGATTTTTAGGGTCAGAGGAAACATTTGGGGCCAGTAGGGGAACAGGACTTGGGTACATATAGAGCATGCCCCCTCCCCCAGGGTCCCATCCTCCCAGGGGGAGGGGGCGGCAGCCCCCACAGTGGGGGAACCCCCACATCTCACGCCTTTGTTTTTATTAAGAGGGTTTCTCTTAAGGGTTTTAAAACTCAACATTTGAAACAACAGAATAAACACAAAATGACAAAAACAATTTCAAAAGAATGTAAGCCACCCTCTGAGTCCCCAGTGTCCAAACAGATTTTTTCTGGAGCATTCCAGAGTTGGTGGAAGAGAGACGAGGGCTCTCTGAGTACACCTCCTCAGGAAACTGAGTCAGGAGAGGGTCTCTGCCATAGGGGTTCGTTTTCTGCCAATGTTAGTGTAATGTAGGAATGTTGTGACTGTTGGGACTCCAAACAAAGATAGTTAATTCTCAAAAGAAAAAGATTGTTTTTTCAGGGCTTTTCTTCTCTTCCCTCCCTCTTCTTTTTCCCCCCTAGGTATTGGAAAGGAATTTTGAGGCAATGGGTTGGTAGCTGCGTGTTAAGGGTATGGAAAAGCATGGTTTTGGGGGGAGAACCATGGGGGGAAAAACAGGGTAGGAATTTGTGAAAACATAAACTGGGGATGATAAAAGGGAAAGGTAGGATGGGGGAAGGGAGGCTGTAGGGGTTGTTTACAACTAGGATGTTGTTTCGGATTGTGAGAAACGAATTCTCAGCAAATGCAGATGCACCGGTCCACTGCTGCGGCGGCTGCCCGGTGGGGGGGCGGCGGCGGCGGTGACTCCAGCTCCCTGGCCGCGGCAGGGAC
>WEIT01039443.1:36822-71236 GCA_013389985.1 Dryoscopus gambensis | reverse complement strand
GAAGGACCTTCCTGCATCTTCTCAGAGAGCGGCGGAGAGCGGCAGCACGAGGGCGACCCCCGCCGAGCCCCCCTATTGAGCTGATCTCTTTAATAAATGATTAGAACTTTTAATAAAGGCGTCTGCCATGTCCATAACAGGATAATTGCCGTTTGGAGCATATCTGCTGCCATTCACAGGGATTCCACCAGGTCCTGTAATGTTGGCTGCTTGGGGGCCTTTTTTTCCTTATATTATATCAAATTCTACAATTTCCCCATCTCCTATGCTGCCAAGGTACTTCTTAGGGCTATTCTTTTTAACTGCAGTTTGATGAATAAACACATCCTCTTTGGTGTCATCTCGAGTAATGAAACCATAACTATGCTTCACATTAAACCATTTTACAGATCCTAAGACTTTAGTTGCGATGATTTTCTTGTCTCCTTTCGCGAGTCTGTGTCTGTGTTGTTCAAGCCCTTGCATCGCTGCTGCCTCGCTGTCTTTGTCCGCGCCGGGTTCAGCTGCCCCAGCCCCACAGCCGCCCCTCCCCAGCTGCGCTGCTCGCCCCCCAGTCACGATCAGGCACCTGTGCCACTGCCGCTGGCGCGGAGCTGCTCAGGCCAGTCCATCGCATCTGTCCCATCACACCTGCCCCGCCGCCCCCGCCCAGCTGAGCTGTGCAGCGCCGCTGCCTGGCGCTGAGCCCACACTTCCGCATTGCCATGGCAACCGCCGCTTTTCGGAGCCACTGGCCCCACACGCCGCAACGGCGCTGCGGAAGTGGCCACGCCACCTGCTGGGCTGGCCCGCTGGGGGTGCCTTGCTGCAGTGCGTGACTCATGGGACCCGCGCTGCTGCGGCTGTGATCGCGCAGCAGAGGGCTCTGAGGTAGGGTCGGAGTCTGTGGCAGGATGCAGGTTGCTGAGGGGGTTGGGCGCTTCCAGCACCTGCATCTCCGCTACCACGGCGAGGGGCAGAAGATGAGACCGCATGGGCACGCTCATGCTGTCTTGGGCCTGCCGCGTGGTCTCACGGTGGCCATCTTCTGCCGCAGGGGTGAGGGAACCCAGCACTTGATTCTCAAGAGCTTCAAGAATCATGTGCATGGAGATATTCTCCCATTGGTATATGTTCTGCTTGTTTCATTATCTCTGTCAAAACCTCCTCCCAAAAATCTCCCATGAGAACGGAAGAACAACTGACCTTGAAAATTAAGTCCCAGGAAACATAAAAGAAATTCTGAAACAGCCAGTCAAGAAAATGTTCCAGTTCTTTCTGAGTAAGATTCATGTTTTGCTGTACAAGGATTTCTTTAATTTCTAGATATATTTCCCTCTGTGGCTCAGAAAGCCACAATTCCCATGATTTCTCCATAGTCTGAGAGGGAACAGCAGAACAAAGGTCTACTCACTGAGTTCCTGGGGTTCTTCAGAATCTTGGTTGTTTCTCTATTCAGAGTAGCTTTGCTGAGCTGTTGAACTGTCTTCAGGGGTGATCGCTAGGTTGCCCGCATTCTCCAACCACTTGTTGCTGTCCGTTTGCAACCTTCCTGAAGACAGTTGTGCTGGTGAAAAGAATAGGGAAAGGTCTTTGCATAGGTGTTTCAGAGATGTTTACTTCTGCTCCGCACACATCCCGGTCCAGAAGCAAAGTCAAGCCGCATGGGAAAAACCCCAACCTAAGTAAGGGATTTTTAGGGTCGGAGGAAACATTCGGGGCCAATAGCGGAACAGGACTTGGGTACATAGAGAGCATGTTCCCTTCCCCAGGGTCCCATCCTCCCAGGGGGACAGGAGGGCAGCCCCCACAGAGGGGGAACCCCCACAAACACTCTCAAAATGAAAGACCCAATGAACTGAAGTTGGCAAATCCCCAGAAGAGATTTAATTGTTCTAATGAAAATATAACAGTTTCTGTGAGGCAGTACACAGCATTATAAAGGGTTGTGATGGTTAGATTATTGATATGTTTTTGATGGGTTTTGCACTAGGATTTGTTGTTGTACTAGTCTGGGCTTGTCCCTCGCACATGTAGATGTCATAACCCCTGAAACCAAACACCTGTACTTGGACCCTGCCCCTTTTCCCAAGTAAATTGCATCCTATTGGTGGTGGGTTTTGCCCCCTCCCCTTCCTCCCTGAGGGGTCTTCAGGAGGCCCCCACCCTCTTCGCCTCCAGGATCCGATGCAGTAAAGATCTAAGAACGTTATCCCAAGGAGAAGAGTGCCTTCTTTCTTTTACCTAGGTTCTCTTGTCATGTGTAGCTCCTGGGGGCCCTGAGCTAGCCATAGGACTCCTGCGGACCTCACTGTGATAATAAAGGAAGTAGATATCTCCAGAAAAGAATATTTGAAAACACTTTTGAAATGCACTTTAACCATCCAACACTCAGCTAGCTGCTTCCAATATTTCCAGCTATGAAAATACAAGTCTCATTTGAATGGAGTATGATTTAATGGAACTTCAGAAAATTTAATTTTCTCAATATTGCCAGACTGTACATATTTATATTAATGCATAACTGAACAGATTTAAAACAACTTTTTGATTAAAAGCATCTCTTTCAGAAAAATAAAACACTTGACGGTATCACTGACGTAAGCTGTGGGAAGATAGAGAGAAAGTAAAAGAGAAACAGAACAGACATTGAAGATGTATGCAAACTGAAGAGGAATAATTCTGATTTTTTATTTTAACTTGCACAAATATTAAGACTTCAAAGACAAAGACAGAAAAGAGATTTCTTAATATTGATCAGTAGGTACAAAACAAAGATTAGTCTTCTAGAAAACTTTCCTGATGAGAAATATCCAGTAGTGATTACCTGAGATATAAAATATAATTAAGTTTTAAATGAAGTTTTGGGAGAGGAGTATACCTGTCTCCAGTGTTAATGTCACAGGGAGAAAGGGAAAAAAATCTCCTGTTGTAAAAATTTCTCTTATTAGTTCTGCTAGGCATTTACCAGGAGAAATCTTTTTGAGTTAATATGCAACAAAACTTTTCTGAACTAAAATACGGTGTTTAGGTGGTCAGAAAAACACAAGGTCATGCAGCCTCAAGGATTTCTTGTATTTTTACACAGATAAAAATCTTGCACTCGACACAGAGAAGCAAATAGTTTTTTCTACTTCTAGAGCTGTCTGTACTAACTCTAGTGATGCTGTAGGATAACAGTCCTCTGTTATTCACAACATATGTCAAAATCAACAAATATAGCTAGCACTATCATTATCAATAGCATGAATTTAAAAAAATATTCTTGTCGAGATTTAAACATACACCTATGAATATAGAAGAGTCTTGATGAATGTAACTTAAACGCTATCCTCAGCTTAGGAGGGGATTTTTTGTGGTTTTTTCAGCCACTGACAAGATGAGGAATTTAGCAAAAAGTATTCATTAAAGACATCTACCATAACTCTAATAGTACTGTGATGCAAGAAAATGTACTTAGGGCTAGAAATAGCAAAGAAAATAGGTTCTCATGCATTCACAGTTCCATCCAAATCAGCAACTGTCAAAAGATGAATGGAGATCTCCCTTTAGAAGGCGAGGAGATGGACTGGTGCTGAGGAAGTACTACTTCCAAGTGGTCTTCTGTTGTTGCTAGGCAGAGGTCTCTGAATTCTCCTCCTCCACAGAAAAACACACCACAACCCTTTAAATAGAGTAGAGCACATCCACAGTAAAATCAGTAACACCTCTGTAGGGCACATCTTTAAAACGTCAGTTTTGATTTGATAGTACACACAATTTTAGCATATTGCTTCAACTTTTGTTAGACATTTATTATTCTCTATCATCCAAATACATGGAAATGCACTACACTGGATTTTAAGAATTATTTTTTCTGAATAGAACTTAGAAATTAAAGCCTAGGTCCTCATTGTACTGTGGCCTGCACATGTCTGGGATGAAAAGATTGCCTCTTCACTGGGTGATTCAAGCTATTTGATCAAAATGCCAGGATTTTCAAAGGCAGATAAGAAAATTGGGTCTGCATTCAACAGCATTAAGTATTCATAAGATTTCTTGCATTACTCTCATTTTATCACTCATATAAATCACTACCATACATTCATTCTAGACAGACTAAAAATTATACTTTGAACAATTAATAAGTATTAAAGAAAACTTTCAAAGAGCAGTGTTCATTCAGCTAGCTGACAATAAATTCTAAACGCTAATGCTGAAACTGAAAAATTTTTCGTTTTGTGGTTTTACAAGGCCTATAGCATAAGAAGATGATAAAACATATCTAAGGACCCTTCCAAAACACCTTGCACTTTGGAATATTTTCCTGGCTTCATAGAAATCCACACAAAGTCCACAATTAACTCCTGAAACTGAGCTTAAATTGTATTCATAATACGCTGATTACAACAGTTTCTAATGTTTTCTGATAAAATGTTGTCTGAAATGGCTCATGTTGCACACCTCTGGGGAACAGACATGTTCTGCTGTTGCTGAGAGGTGCCACGAGAGGAGCAGCAAACTTGTGCTCGCATGCTCCGATTTCCATCTGTGAGAGTAAATGTTGCTGTGAAAACTCACTATAACAGCTTGTGCTGACAATCAGTTTTCTCACTAACCCAGCCCTTTCCTGAGTGTGAGAAGTAGAACTTCTGAGCTTTCTGTGTTACCTCTCCAGGTAGTCTACCCTCCACATATCTGCTCTCCCCCATGTGCGACACATTAGCCTGCTAAAAGCTCGTTTTGACGTATAGGACCAGGTGTGCTGACACACCTGCTCTATGTGCCCTTCATGGAGCACTGCCAGAATATACAGTCCCTTCACATCTTTGGGGTATCATATAGTTGTGTTCCCCATGGATACAGCACTAGCACCATTCAACCTGAAGTCCAACAGAGACAAGGCAAGAAACTTGCTGGAAACTTGTCTTGAATTCAGCTCAGTTTTGTAGTCCAAACTTCAGAACCGGTTCTAAAAAGACACATGCAAACAATAAAGTTTGAACTAGT
Organism: Dryoscopus gambensis; assembly: GCA_013389985.1. NCBI lineage: Eukaryota > Metazoa > Chordata > Aves > Passeriformes > Malaconotidae > Dryoscopus > Dryoscopus gambensis. The sequence goes on along the minus strand of WEIT01039443.1, from coordinate 66,268 downwards.
CAGTAAAATTAATGTACTGTTTATCTTCTCTGAAGTTGTGTACAAAATATGTTCTAACTCTTAAAAATGCATAATAAAAATGCAGTTATTAGTCTGATTTAAACATAGAACATAAAGAAATATTTATCTGATAAATTATTTATGCAAGCATTCACATTTTTGTGGCATTTCTTCAATATATTTTAGTAGTCCCAAGTTACAAAAGCTTAACTTCAGCTTAATATTCATTTTCAGATAATAAGCTTCTTTCAATCTTCAGTAAATTAAAACTGTAAATCGTGGCTACAGTTGCATAGTGTACTTTTCTTTCTGAAAAACTCTACAGGACTTCTCTAGTCTAAAATAATAATCTTGTTTGAAAAGATGAAAAAAGAAATAGAATTTCCAATAAATTCTCTTAAGAGTGCTTAATTCTAAAGCACATTTTGCTTCATTTACTTGAAAATAATACCTGAATTTTTATTGATTAAATGGATTTTGGGGTTTTTTTTCCCAAATGTGCAGTCTCCAACTGTCTTTTTTTCTGCAAATTTCTTGGTTTTTTAAAAAAAATTAAATTAACACAAATATATTTTCTATATGAGTAAGTAGCTGCAATTTGACTCTAAAGATTGTTATATATCCCAAACTGAAGGACACTGAAATTAAGCAACATTAAGAAAGAAGGCATAAAGAATTTTGAAGAAAATTGGAGTCTTTCCTGAACGCAGACATGTACTGCAGACTTTACTATAGTGTCTCCCTGTACTAAAAATAGATTTATTTAACATGTAAGACCCTGAATAAAAATAAAAGATAAAAAATGGCACGTGTAAACATAAAATTTCAAGAATTAAAGTGAGAAAAGTGATGAGAAAACTTAGTGAGAAAAGGAGATGATAAAATATGGTGGTTGTTGTAGAACTGAGACACTTCTGGAGACCAAGACCCACTTTTCTGCATTGCAAGTCTCTATTTCGCACAACAAACACAGAAATAGGTGTCCCTTCTTAACAACAGTTTGCAGGCAGAGGAAGATTCTCAACTGGGAACACTAGACCAGACCCATAACCCTGAATTAGATGGATGGTAAAAAAACAGATGCAGCAAAGACACGATATTGAGAATCTCCTCTTGCTTTGAGTGGCAGAGCAGAAGCAATATTGCCATGCAATTCCAAACTATCCTTCAGTGCTGAGCTGCCCCGGGTGGGTCTGAGTGCTCTTTCTGGATAAGTAATACAATTGTTAATGAGTTACAGCATCTATAGGTTACCAGAGGAGAAACTGGCCTTGTGACTATTGTAATGATTTTGAAGTTTTTGGAAATACAGCATTTTCTGGAAGTTGTTACAGAAATAGGATCAGTGGAGGAATGAGTATGAGGGTTGGCCAAAGTGGTCTTGATGAGATTCTTGTATGATACCTAAAATCTTGGTTTTCTTTAAAAAATAAATAGTACAGACACTTTAGCTCCCCATTCATGCTAAAAAAATAAATCCAGTAATTTTATATATGAGTAAGATATCTTGGAATGAACCTATAAAGCTCAAACATGCATTTGCATGAAAATGTGAATTATATTACTTATTACATTAGCTAGATGTGTACATTTGCTGCAACAATCATTTAGCAGTTAATCATCTTGCCATGATTTTAATCTGTTGGTTTCTACTGGTGGAGATAATTTAGAAATGGATTTTCCCACTTTTTATTCTATTAAAGCACTTTTTTCCTTAGAAATTTAAACTTGAATGTACATGGTAGAAATATGCTAAAGAGTTATTGTGAAAATAAACCATAAATTATTACATATCTGTACACTGTACCACCATTGCAATCAGCATTAGACAGTCTTGATTTCATTAATCTGTGTTTGATGAATGTCTTTGGTTAACTGAGATTTATTAAGAATAGCTAAAGTAGGAGACCTAGATATAAATGTTGTTTGGATTGACTTGATTTTTTTTTTTCTGGACTTCTTACTATGATAAAAATTCTTACTGCAAATCTGCTGTTAAAAATCCCTTAGAAGCAGTCTGTGAATTAATTCTAAGATACACTCTGAAAAAATGGGAAGCAAGCATTTCCAAGGGATTGGAATTGTGAGATAAAGAATGTGAGAGGAAGAGAGTGGGAAACAAGTAGAAAAGCACCAGTCATTAGAAAACTAAAAATGCTGCCAAAAAATGAGCTATTAAACATAGACTGAAACGCGTTGGAATATAGGTTTTACTAAAAAAAAAAAAAAAAAAAAAAGAGAATAACAAAAAGAGCAAATTTAAGACCAGAAAAGAACTTAATGAGAGGACAGAAATCAGTATACCTTCAAATAAATAATATGAAATTAAACAAATGAAGATTTTGGGAATAGCACTTATTTTTATTTGAATATAGAGACTTGAGCTAGGACTTGGGTTTGGAGCTGAGCAGCAAGTCATATATTTTAATTTTGTCATTGCTTGCACTTTTCTTTTCTAGCTGGCAATACTCCTTGTTATGTCTTAAGTTTTATGAAAGTCAATAGAACTACAGTAACTATTATGATCAAATTTTGTGCAACGGAAATTCTTCTGTACACCTTGTTTTATTTATATCAATTTAATTTTTTTTTGTGATACACTTGCAACACTGTTCGAGAATTTAAATTTGCTATAGGAGTCATCTTGTGTTTTTAGAATTCTCCAGCCCTTCTTTTTCTGACATTTTATGTGTACCCTCAGCCAACTCCTCTCTGTTCCAGGTCACTTGAAAAGTATGTATTAAAAATATATGTTTGGCAACCAGGTTTTCCAAAGTTACTCAAACCTTGAATGATTTGGATTTCATGCATAATTTTATTTTAAATCTCTCTCTTTAATGGAGAGCCATCCCCATCTTCCCTGCAGTCACCAAGGGTTACCTCCATAGACTTCCCTAGGAAAACACAATTGCAAGCATTGCCCAGGGCCTTCAAGATCTGCTGTTATAAATTTAAATGTGTTACACTGTTTATCCACTTGACTCACCCTCTTTACATATTTATGTACAGTTCCTCTGCTTGCTCCTTCAGACTTCAAGCGATCCACAAAACTGCCCTTGACGGTGACCGCCTCATCACGCTTGTTTTAGTCCCATCATACAGGAGTTTAATACTTCTCTGCTGGCAGATAGCAGTGCTTTTTGGGGTTAAACAATGTAGCTGATCAAAGCCTTCCCTTTTAACCCAGGATTTAAACACATCTGCTTTAGGGTGTTAACACATAGGGTTAAGACTTTTTCCTGCAAAAGATGCGGATATCTGCATTTTGAAAGAGAAGAACAGTTGGTAGAAACAGTCACAGTCAAGTTCATGTGGAGACATCATGATCTTGTCTCCTCCCCCATGCTTATTTCTTGGAAATAAAAGTTCTGTTCCAGATATTAATTTTGAATTTGGGGGGTTTTTTTCACTTAGAAATTGAGTAGTACTTATACTTTACAGCTTTATATAGAAAATGGGATTTTCTTCAGTTTAAGGATGTGTTTTACCCACTTTTTCCATTAATTCAAATGTTTATCCTCACTCTTTCATATCCCCCCAAAAGTGAAATAGATTCCCAAAATTTCAGATGCTCCAAAAAATAAACTGGGGAATTAGTTGTTAATTTTGCCAGGAAAAGGCTTAGAAATATTGGAAGAGATGACAAAATTGATGGAGGGATGGATGGAGAGATGGAAGGACAAACAGAGTAATGAAATAGTCCCTATTTTCTTTAGCTTCAGAAAAGTTTAGACAAGCTGAAGATATGCTCCTGAGGTTTTTTGTTTGGTTTTTAAGGTTGGGTTTTTTCTGAATTATTTTCTTATATGTTAAATTTATTGTGCACATATTAAACACATATAAGTAAATAGAAAGGAAGAGAGAGGTCTGACCTTGTGTAGATGCAGAAACAAGGATGGCTTTAGCACAACAGATGAAACAAGGGTTACAATTCCCTCTTGCTTCCACTGCAGACCTCTTGACTGACAGCTGACACTGGGGCTAATGTGCAAATGCTGTGAAAGAGAACATATTCTGAGATAATTCAAAACATTTCTGTACTATTTCTGACTGCTATCTCCTCAATTGTGTCATTAGTTTGTAAGCTTCAGCTCCTGCACTCAGCAGTGGCATCATTTACAACAGCTGCTTCTGCTATTGACTGATGAAATTAAAATGCACTTAAAAGCATTAAAAAGAACAGACTTGCAGAATGTTCAGTGAGGATTGACATTACCTTGAGAAACTGTATTGATTTACCATATTTATTTATGGGACTTCTTCCATGACAAATTTTTATGGATATTTGGAGGAGGTGAGAAAAAAAACCACAGCTATGATTCACTTCAAAGACTCCACGTCCTCAGACTTTTTTTTCTTTTGTCTGCTTCTGAGTTGCAAAACCTGCTACCCTATTTAGAATTTTGAGCCTCAAATTTACAGACAAAGCTTATTCTACAAATAACTGAGTGTAGGAAAATGGCTATTTCTCAACCTTCCTAAACATACATAGAGTTGGCATTCATACCCTTTTCTGTTACTTTTACCTGTCTCTACTTTGTGCTAGAGACCTTCCTTCTACATTTCTCCACCTCTTCCTCATCTGGCACGTAGAATAGCAAAAGGAGCTAAATGAGCTCCCAGAACAAACTCACTATTATGTCATTAATGTTTAAACTCTTATTAACTTTCAAGGTAGAAAGTTCAGCATTAAATTACTCAAAGCAGGCTGTCAAAAATTTCATTTGCAAAAGCTGTTTTTTCATAATTCTGGCATAGTGTTATTGCTATTATTACATAAACAAATAAATATATTTTAAAGCCTGCTTAGATATTGGTATAAAGGTTGTTGTTTTAATAGCATGGTGGCACAGAAAAATGTATATACATGTTTATAAATAGTAACCATTCGCAATGGAGACAGTATGTGCAATGCAGACGGTATTACCATGATGTTAAATAGGATCTTTATGAGTTCAGTCTCAATATCTTAACAATTTCAGAGAGAACAAGAATATTGATGAGACAAGGTAAGTCTTCTTGTCCCTTACAGCTGTAATAGTGAGGATGTTTCATCACTTAAATAGCGTCCCTAACTACATCTCATTCTGTGATAAATATTATTGCGTAACAGTTAAAATGAAACATATTATAAAGCTTATTCTTGAAGCTAAGCTGACCTCAGTCATTGAAGTCATGGCTCTAAACATTCCTAACCAAAACAGCTTAAGACTTTTCTTCTCCACTCTGGTGAGACCCCACCTGCAGTGCTGCATCCATCTCTGGGGTCCCAGCACAGGAAGGACAGGGACCTGTTGCAGCCAGGCCAGAGAACAACAAGGTGATCAGAGGGATGGAACAGCTCTGCTGTGAGGAAAGGCTGAGAGAACTGGGGCTGTTCAGCCTGGAAAAGGGAAGGCTTTGGAGTGACCTAATTGGGACCTTCAGGTACCCGAAGGTAGCCCGCAAGAAAGATGGCAAGAGACTATTTACAAGGGCCTGGAGTGACAGGACAAGGGGGAAGGGCTTCAAACTGAGAGACAGCAGGTTTAGATTAGATATTAGGAAGAAATTCTTTACTGTGAGGGTGGTGAGGCCCTGGCACAGGTTTTCCAGAGAAGGTGTGGCTGTCCTATCCCTGGAAGTGTCTAAGGCCAGGCTGGATGGGGCTCTGAGCAACCTGGTCTAGTGGAAGGTGTCCCTGCCCATGGCAGGGGGTTTGGAATGAGATGATCTTTAAGGTCCCTTCTAACTGAAACCATTCTGTGATTCCATAACTCATCACATTTCTACCAAGCAATAGGCAGATGAGACAAATACCATAAAAGGCAAGATATGTGTTTAAGGAATACGAAACATTTCTTTTCAGGAAGAACATAGATGAGTACCATCTCTTTATCAAATATTCTATTGCACATCAATGCAAAGATTGAAAGATGTCCACAAATAAGTAACGGCTTAGCAATTTTTATACATTAAAGTCCTTGGAAGTGTGGATCTACCGTGACTGTTTTAAGGAAATATATAATTGATATCAGTTAGTGCTATAATACAGCATTTGGAATTACATCTTTTCATAGAAAATTTATAGATTATTTTTTTAAATTCTTTTCAAATGTCAATGCTTTACATTTTCAGGGCATTTCATTTATCTAAATCTTTCCCCTTGTAAATCAAGCTTTGCTATGACAACATACAATTCTGTTCAAGGCAATTTGGATTTGACTTATTGCTTACCTTGTTTTTCTATTTTATCTTCTTCACATTTCTTCCTATGCTTTCACGAACAAAATGGTCTGAGCTTCTCAGACAAATGTTTGGAAAGTCCCAAAAACTTAAGGAGTCTACATAACAGTATCAGCTTTATTTTTGCACATCATCAGGAGTGGCATTGATCCTTTAAGTAGCAAAAAAGAGCTGCACTGAAAATACAACTCAAAAAATCCATGAAATTCAATCAGCTTATAGATCTGAATGTTCTTTCTTCTCCTTTTATGGTTTAAGAAACAGCACCTAAGCTTGTAAAATGCTGTAAGTAGCTGATGTATAAAATACAACTTTGAAATAAAGACAGGACAGACTGAGAATAAATAAACTGCAAAATTTTATTTTAAAAAGGTGAATTTTTCTGTGTTATTGAAAAAGGTATTTGTATATGTTATCTCAAGACACTAGAAGAATTTCAAAGGCTGTTCATGTAAAAGATTTAAATGTATCTTATTTCATTACAGACTTTGAAATGTGACCATATCTTTAAGCATCACCACTTTGAATAAACACAATATATACAGCAGCTTCTCAGTAAGCCAATAGATATTTTGGAAGTATATTAAATGCATACATTGTGAAGGGGTATTGTTCTATTTATCTTGATAAGAGGATTAAATTCACATGCCCTAAACAAAGGCAAAATGTGCCAGAAAAATGTTGATCACATAGCTGGATTTTCTGCTTCAAAAAACAAATTAGTCAGTAGAAAGGAAAAAAAGATAAAAACTTGTCCAATAGTGCATGAATAGTGAGCCAAAAAAAAAGGCATATAGCTAACATCTCCAGTAATGTCCTACATTTGTAGTCATAACATTTCAAGCTAAGTAAAATGTTACTTCTCCTTTCCTGTAAAGGAAAGCTCAGCATTACTCAATAGTTGGACAAACAGAGGTTAAGTGAAAGACAGCCTGTGTTTGGATAAGTGTCTGTTCTTTAATTGCCGTGCCTTGCATTGCATTGGAAGTAGTGAGTGATCACACTGATAAAGACTGTAGTTATGTAGAGACCCAGGTAAGCACTGAAGAGCCAGAATTAGACTGAGTGGACTCATTTTGTGTTTGTGAAACATATAAATATATATGCAAGTACATGTACACATAGACTCGCTATTTCTTGTCATGTTAGCAGATTGCCATATATTCACATCATGTAGCAATATTGATCCAAACACTGTGTGTTGGCTCCAAGTTTGTGTGTTGGCTCTAAATTGGTCTCAGTTATTTTAAGTTGACAAGTTATCCAATGACTTAATTCTTGTCTTTGGGACTTTTATTTGGTTACCTGTAGAAAAAGAATCAAGGTAAAATATTCCTTACTTTGATAAACATGGAGAGAGGGGTAGGTGGCGTTCAGTAGTTTTTCCAAAATTTATGTAGTACCAAACTGTACTAAATAACACTATTTTAAAACACATTTAGCTTTTTTGCTTGTTTTTTTTTGTTTGTTTGTTTGTTTTGTGGTTTTTTGTGGTTTTTTTTTCATTTGTTGGTTTTTTGTTGGTTTTTTTTGTTGTGTTTTGGGTTTTTTTTGTTTTTTATTAAGGAATGCCACATCCTAGATTGTTTGAGGAGCTTTATCTATAGTGTGCCTCGCTATCATGGTAGTTGCACATCATGTCTACCTAATCTAGTAAAAGAACTGATGATATCCAGACCTGTCAGCTACAAAGTACTACAATTTAACATCAAGGAGTCCGGGGTCAAACAAACAAACAAAAATAATTTAACAATACAAAGATGTAATAGCCAGAAAATAAGGAGCAAAAGGAAATTGGTAGCAAACTTCTACTCAGTTTCTGCAGTGGGAATCTAGAGATCCTCTTAAAATGAGTGGAATTTCTTAAATTTACTTTGTCTAAGAATCCATATTTTTTTCATATTCTCAGAGGCATTGAAGAGGTTTTTGGTGTCGGTTTTTTTTGGAGTGGAAAAGTAAAATTTTTCATATGGATCATTTTCATGGAATTACTACCTTAACAAGACAATTCACTGGGAAACTGAATTGCTGGAACTACAATGGTGAGGTGGCTCAGGTAGGCACTAGGGATGTGAGGAATTGGCAGCATGCAGATTTAGCTGTACGAATACCTCTGCATTAAGCTGTGTACCCCTCTGTAAGAAAGCCTGGCCAACTGATCACCACCCCCTTTGCCTTCACTAACCTTGTCAAGATACAAAAACCTTCTATAAAAAACAACATTAAAGGGTAACTTTCAGTTTCATCACAGCGCACCAGAGGAAAAAGTTTAAAATATTGAGAAGACAGATGAATTGGAAAAATTGTTTCTTATCTTTTATACTAAGATCTAGAACCCTTCCTGCTGGAGTAGGGAAGGCAAGTTCCTTTTTGCATCCCACCAAATGATGGCTAAATTTAGTGCATGGACAAGAGCTGGGTCACCTACCTGAAGAGAAATCTCAGCACCTTGCAGATCACATCTGTTTTGAAGGGAAATGGTATTTTTATTGCTATGGTGTTAACAACAGCACATCTGAAACATATAAGGTGCAAGAAAATATGAAGAGTTGAATCAGAGAATTGTGGACTTTCTGTAGCTGCAACACAATTGTGCTTAATCCTCTAAATCAAGCTCTAAACAACTCTGGGGGGAAAAAAATTGATATAAATTCTGAAAATAAAAGCAATCAAATATGGTATCATATAGTGGCAGGTAATTTCAAAGCTACTTTCACTGGAACAAGCTAAGATCTGCAAATATTTTTTTCAAACTATTGCAATGAGTACTTAATTCTTTTGTCACAAATACAAGGCAAATTGTATGCTAGTCCATTGACCTTCCTTCCCCTATATGTGATATCTGATCTTACTGGTAGAATTTTTGTCAAATATTACTTAGACCTTGACATTTTTTCTGCCAAATATGGACACAATCTCTGCCCATCTCCTGCAAGTAGTTCCACTACTGTTCTCATTCAATCTTTTGACCCAACTCTGAACCATGCAGGGGCTGGTACTGCAGAAAATCATTAACCTGTGAACAGTTTATGGAAGTCCCTCACCTGTACTCTCAATGTCTGTGTGAGTTTTGTAGGTAAACATCGTAATGAGGATCTGTACCTGCCTTCTAAGACCAGGTCATCTCAAAAAAGGACTTACCTGCAAATCATCTTGCAAGAATTGTAAAGACATTTCTTCCACAGACAATTACGAAAAGCTGTGCTGGGCCTCCATCTGTTTGCTCTGTCATCTCATATTTATCACTGGAGGCATGCACTTAGACAAAAATTTCCTTCTCAAATAAGGAATTGGTTTGAGTGAGACTTTAAAAATCAATGTATCTAAAACCATATGTAAATGTATGAAAAGTATCTACTAAAAGAAACTAAAAAATAATTGCAACAGCACTTACACAAACCATTCTTTTAATTGATGAAAAACATGGGTCTTGCTGGACAGTATTACCTCAGTTATACCCTTTCATAAATTACACCTATGATTTCTTCTCTGTGAAATACATGGACAAGTAAAATTTCACTTCTCACTATGTGAAATTGAGACCAGTTCCTTTGCACAGTTTCCATCTCAACTTACTCAGTAGGCTTAAGTGACACAAAAGATGTAAGAGTCCTTGGCAGACTAGTCTTTCAGCTCAGTTTCACTCTGAAAAGAACTGGCATTCTCTAAAATTAGATTTCTTTACTTTGGCATTGCTTGGTTTGAAAGACAGGTGTCTACTAAGGAAGGCAGGAGCCTCCCTTGGAATGGAAAATGTAGTCCCCTTCCCTCTGAATTATTATAATTTTGTAATTAAGGGGCTTTCAGGCAAAGATATGAGGAATAGGAAAAACAGTTCTTTACTAAGAGATATATATATATATATATATACACACACACACACATATATATATAAAAAACAAGGCACACAAACAACAATAACTATGGCAGTAACAACAAACAGAACCAGAACCCAGTGACACCTTCTCGGCCTCAGGCACTTTCCCCTTTGGTGCAGTTCCGGTCACAGCCGGCAGGGGCGCTCCGGAGCGAGCTCGGGGAGCACGTGGTAATGGCCGATGTGCCCGAGCCGGGAAGGGATGGGAGAAAGGCTTCACAAACCCCCTGGGCAGCCGGTCCTGGTGCCTCAGCAGGACCCCCAGGAACAGCAGGCTGGAATAGCAGGGACGAACAGAAAATCCTGGGTGGTGGGTGAGATGTATCAAACTCTGGAGCTGCAGTGGGAACCCCGGGACTTCTGGACAGGCAGGAGGTGCGGTGCTAGTGACGCCACAGTGTAGCGAAGCCTCAAAGCAGCAGCAAAGGAACAGCAGGGGGAGCAGGGCACCTGCGGCCTGGCTCCCAGTGGGGCGGGAAAGGCGGGCTTGGGATCCCGAGGCCCGGCTGAGGCACAGGAGCAGATGGTGAAAGAGTCCCTCTTTTAGTGAGGTAGAGTATTAAATAGGGTCCCAGTGCAAACAACTGCTCCAGCCAGCAAGCTCAACTCACGGTAGAAGGAAGGTGGCAAAAGGCAGGACTCCACAGTGGCAACGCAGCCTCTCTCCCCTGAGAATGCCGGGAGCACAAGAGAGCTAGCCCCTGCACCCACCCCCTTTTTCTCAGTTCAAATCTCGCGGCATCTCCACCTTACATGAGAAAAAAACCCTAGGTAAAAGAGGGCAGCTGGACCCCTCCCCCTGTGGCCAGGTCTTTTGTCTCTCTTAAGCACTCAGTAACTTGTCTTATCATGGGGAAAAATTCTTTAACAGAGAAAAAAAAAAACAAAACAAAACAACAAAAACAAAAGGAGAACTCCTAAAACCCCAACAGGCATTCTTTGAAATTAGACAAAAATACTTTGCAGAGTGCTATGAAGTTTCAAAGGATAAAGTAATAATTCAAAGAGAGTAACAGCCTTAGAATTTGCATCTCCCAAACACCTACAACACACACACCACCTCTAAACAAAAACAATTACATCAATAGAGTGTCACCAGCATAAAGCCTCAGCAAAGAACTGTTAAATCAATCTCTCTAATCTTAGACGAATTACAGTGCTTATGCACTGTTTATCAATACAGCACCAGACTCCTTAACCAGGCAAATCTAGGGTTTGGGTTTGATTTTTTGTCTTTTAATAGAAAACTTTCTGTTTCCAATAAAACAGACAAATTAAAGTAAAAATTATACATAAACATACATTTTCCAATATATTTTTTTCTTTATGATACTAATTTTCTGGTTAAAAATGTTACCTACTGCATCTTGTGTCTCACTGCTAAATGACCTGAAATAGATTTCTATAAAATGATAAAATAATATTTGCATGACAAAAAGGAAGACAGTTCCTTTGGATTTTGATTTGGTTTGGTTTTGGGATTGTTTTTTAATTGTGCACAAGAGGGATGGTAAAAAGTAAAATTAGTAAATTATGTTGCTACCAAATTTTATACAAGTGAGACACTGTAACTCTCTTTGAACAGAGAGTTAGGTACAATGTTGATATTAAGCCTTAACAGAATTGTCAAGCAAGTATTGCTTTCCTAACTTTAAATTTGCTCAAACCTAAAGTTATTACCTTTCTGGTTTCCTTTGCAAGCAAAGATAAACTGTTTAAGAACCACTGTGCTATTATTAGTTGTCACAACTACTTTTAATAATCAAAATATTACTGTAAGTAAGGTATACTTGTTCATTTTCTCAACATTTGACATTAAAAACCCTCTTAATATTTAATATTAAACTGATTTAAAAAACCGACCAGCTTGTATCATCTGACATGTGGGATTTTGGGTTGATTTAAATTAATGTGTCTCTACTAAAGTCAACAGAGCTGACTTTCAATAGCTATTCCTCTGATGCATTATTTCCGAATTGCAAATTGGAGACTTTAAGCTTAAGGAAGGCCAAAAAATTAACTAAAGCTCTTCTTCTAGCCCATTTAACTTAGCATGTAAGAAGTCTTCAGGTATTTAAAGCTTAGCTCCTAATCAAGTCTTGATAGAAATGAAATTACAAATTAGAGATATTGCTATTTAGTTCATATTAACAAGGACCAGAATCAATAGCATTTTCAAATTTAGAGCTTTTTAAACCTAAATTTAAATGATTGGATGCCAGAAATGAATACAGAAGAGTTTTGCTGTACACTCTCTGCTTGCCTTTTTATAATCAGTAGTGAGAAAACAAAACCTTCTGTATGATGGATAGAAAGAATGGTAGCTGAGACTAAAATGCTTTCATAAAAGAGCTGAAAAACAACTGTTTTTAGGAGGACAGATCCTTATATGTCACTGACAGGTGAGGCACAAGAGTGAAGGACCAAAGTTGAATGTGATGTGGGTCATGGTCATCATCCCAGGGCTCCACATCCACGTCACATCTTGACTACCAGTGAAGCTTGTACTAAGGCACAGGCACTCAGAATCACTGAATATGCTGAGTTGGAAGAGACCCACATGGATTACCAGTCCAACTCCTCCACAACACCATCCCTAAGAGGCACACCATGTGCGTGAGAGCATTTTCCAAACACTCCTTGAACTCTGTCAGGACTGGGGCTGTGACCACTTCCCTGGAGAGCCCATTCCAATGGCCAACCGCCCTCTGGGTGAAGAACTTTTTCCTAATATCCAACGTAAATCTCCCCTGACACGGGTCCAGCCATTCCTTTGAGTCTTGTCACTGGTCACCAGAGAGCAGAGATCAGTGTCTGCCCCTCTACTCCCCCTCAAGAGGAAGCTGCACACAGAAACGAGGTCTCGTATCAGTCTCCTCTTCTCAAGGCTGAACAGCCCAAGTGACCTCAGCTGCTCCTCATACAGCTCATACAGCTTCCTCTCCAGGCCCTTCACCTTCTGTATCATTCTACTTTGGATGCTCTCTAATAGTTTAATATCTTTCTTATATTGTGGTGACTGAAACTTCACATGATATTCAAGGTGAAGCCAAACCACTGCAGACAGCTGCCTGAGGAAGATCTTTGCTTTCTTGCGGTAAGCAGGGGTTTCTGACATATCCCTTCTGTGTTTGATGAAGTCAAGCATTCCTCCAGCCTTGGTTGCCCCAGGAAGGAAGATGTTTAAAGCCCATCCATGATGTTCTTGAAGGAGTACTGTGAGATTCCTAGTACACACACAAAATTAATTTGTGCCCAAAAGGAACCCTCCAACACTGAATCACTAATGCTGGCAAACAATGTCTCTTGCAAGGGACTTACATAGCCCCCCAGTGTTCAAACTCTTAGTCTTTTCATAAAAATTGAAGGTTTTTTTTACATAGAGCTGACAAAGTGTCATGGAGTGACTGTATGATACTGTATTCCCTATCATCTGCCCTATGCCAGACATGATTCCTGTGCCTTTCTGTACCTTTAAGAGAGGTGGGGGAAAGCCAGTGGAATTCTTCAGCGCTGTGTTCAAAACAGAGATAACTCCCCTGCATTCTGCTGCTGCGGAGCCAAGGAAAGCACCTTCCTGTTTCTTCCTCAGCTCTCGGCCCTCTGCAACAGGGAAGAGAGTGGCATTCTCTTGGGGTTTTTTTGTTAGCTTCTTGTTCGTTAGCTAAAGCACGGAGCTCTGGGACTTTGGTTTCTTCTTCTTCTTTTCTGGACTGTTCAGCAAGACCAGAACATCACCAAGAGGCCCCCAAACCACAGCCTGGAGGGGCCCATGCTGAACCCCAACTCTGGAGAGGAGAAAGCCACACCCACAAAGGACTCTGAAATCTACCCAGGTTCTCTCCACAGTAAGAGGTTTTATTATTCAATGTCATTTTTTTTCCATGCCTGCAAGCACTCTGCTTGTTAAATAAATAACTTTCTTTTCCTTTTTGACTTTCCTCCAAGGACTTTCTTCCCACACCTGTGGGGGAGGGGTGGCTGAAACTTGCCTTCTTAGATGGAGATGTTCCTTCCTGAGTGTTTCCTTTAATTTGTCTCAAACCAGGACAATTAATTAGTGGAGCCCAATGTGCGGCTTGAAGGAAAGTGAAAAAACCTATACTAATTACATTTTGGTATGGTTTTAAGTACTTTGTATTGGGGTAAAACAGTCACCATGTTGTTTGAGATAGTAATGTCTTTCTGGTTTCAGGTGCTATCTATCTGGTCTCTAGGGCATTTTCAGGTGTTAATGTCTTTCGGGTCCCTAGGTCTGTTTGCCTATCCATAGATTGCTCGGATTTTGTCCCTAGTATATAACTTTTACAGTGCAGGGGCACGAATCCAGATTTCTATTTTGCTGTGCTTGGCGATGATGATTTATAGGAAGTTAACAGAGGCACTGGAAGTTGTTGAAAATATGTATGGTCTGTTGTTTCTCTGTCCCAATCCCAGTCCTAGTTTCAGTAACCTGTTTTGGGGGTTTATTATTAATTGCACCCAGTTTGTTAGAGGAGGAGGAGGGGATGGGGTTTTCCAGCCTTTCATCCCCTTCCTCTTTAAATTTGATACATAACCTTTTCAGAATATTCTGTTTCCCCTGGATGTTAAAGAGACCACCTTCCCTGACACAAAGGCTTGGTAGAATGGTAAGAGGAAACTCTGGGCTGCAGCAGACTGATGGTCAGGACACTCACCAAAATACAAGACATCCAAATTCTAGTCCCTTCCCAATTACATCTTTTTAATTATAGGAGAGACTATCAACTACTCAAGAACAGGATACTCCTTGCTGTCTGCTGTGCTGGTTTTGCCTGGGGTAGAGATAATTTTCTTCACAGTGGCTAGTATAGGGCTGTGTTTTGATTTGGTTTAACTATGACACCTGCAAAGAAAGCATTCAAAATTTCTGTGCCAGAAGGAGAGTTAGAAAATCACTGTGTCTGTATGTCCTACTGGATAAGGTCCTTGGGTGGTGGGGTGATTTCTTTCTTTTCAAAGATTGTTGCAAGAAATTAATGCATTTTGTTTCATCACAATAAGAATTTTCTAAATTAAGAAGATGGTTTTTTGCCTTCATGTGAAAAGAGGCCAGAACAAGAATTTCTCCTGATGATGGAGTGCCTTTACCAGCAGGGGTAGAAGTGCTTGCACTCCTTGCTTTGCAACCAAGAACAGGTAAGGTAAAAGCTCAGTTTCCCTTGGTGTCAGGAAGACTTCAGTATAAATCTGCACATCGATACGCCCTGACCAGTAGGATATAATGGGCAACTAACATTACAGACCCTACTGTGCTGACCATACCGGGAATGTTCAACATTTACCTATTGGATCAAGCCCTCGGGGAATAGTGACTCATTTCTTTCTAATTCCTGGATCCCTGTGTGGCTTGAAAATGTATTAAATTCTTTGCTACTTATATGAGGAGACTTTTGACATGGACAGAAGCAGAATGCAATTGGATCCTGAGGTTTAGGTGCCTCCAGGCGTACACAGTTACTGAGCAGCCTCTGTCAGTCCTCCTTTTGGACATGTTTGTCTATGCTCACCTATGCCTTTTTTAGCTGTCTTAGTCTTTAGAGCCTTTTTACACTAAAAAATGCTTTTCTTTTCTTGTTTGGAGTAGTGAATATAAACAAATATTTTGATTGCCATCAACACGAATGATTTCTGAGAAAAAAATAAAGAGCTAACATTTTTTCATTATCAAGATGCACTTGAAATTAAATTTTAACAACTAAAAATACACAGATAGATGAATATTCATTTTATTCTTCACTACTCAGGTGTGATTAGTATTAGCTTTGCATCAATTTCAACAGTGAGCAAAGACTGCCATCTTCTGACTTCCAGGATATAGCTGCACAACTGAATATTCACCTTAGTTTGCCCTGTTACTGTTTATCACAGTGTTTCCAAATGGGAAAAAAAGCCTTGGTCACATCTTGATCCTGATGTCTGAAATACTGTGGCCCAGTGAGGGCCTTTACATTACACTGTTCCACCTCTGAAAGAAAAGCATTTGCCTATGATAAGTAAAACTTGTTCACGTCTTTGTTTGCTTGCAGAGCTCTTTCTTTCATAAATTTGTCATCTCATCCACACTTCCAAAGAAATATTTTTTATAGCCATCAGTTAACTGATCAGTTGATAATTTTCTTAGTAACTTTCAAACTAAATGGTTAATTCTGTGGCAACACAGAGCAAATGTGTATCTACCTCCTATTAGAGGTCAAAAGTATCCCAGCAGCTAATGCTAGTACCTTTGGAATTCCCACCCAAAGATTCAGCTATCTGGCCTGTGAACCTAAAAGTAAATATCAGGCAATTACTCAGATGCCTCAAGCTGTTCACTAAAATTTAACTGATATTACAGGAGATCTGCAGCACATGGAACAGATGTATCTACATATATTGTGCCCAATTTCCATGCATCTGTTATTCAAACAACAGACTGAGATAAATGCACAGGCCCCTTTTAGCAGAAGGAGAGCATAGCTAGCAACATCTAACTGTTGTTTACCACAGCTTTTATTCAGACTTAAGCCCCTGGCACGCTGGGGACAGACAGCACAGACAGATCATGAACTCAAGGTGTGGGAGCCCTGTCTCTGAAGCCCATTACATCCAGATATCATGCAAGGAAATGCAGTCTCTCAAAACAAGCCTTTGGTGGACCTACCACTGGCACAGAAGGCCAGATATCATATGCTCACCAGGAAATCATGTTCTCCCTGCTGAAGACACTGCTAATCCAGCAGGCTTCCCTGACAAGAAGGAAATCTCTTGGCTACCAAAGCTCATCTAAAGTTTAGATCACTTTCTATCTGACCTACAGCATCTGTATTATCTATGTGTGAATTGTTGGGTCTCCCGTCCATTCCCCTGGGGGAAGGGGGCTCTGGGATGGCCACAGGACATGGCATGGGGTCTGCCCCTGCCCCCGCTGCCTGGTCACATGTACCCAAGTTCCGTGCTCGGATTGGTCCCAGGATGTTCCCCTGGCCCGGAGAACACTGGGTTCTGGGAGGATTCTGAAGTCTGTGCGCTGGCTTCAGCCATGCGGCTGGTAATAAACATCATGCTGAAATATCTACAAAAATGAGTCTTCCCTGATTTCCCCATACGGGCCAGCTGTCTCCAGAAGGTTGCAGAGAATGCACTGCAACAATTAGTGGAGAATGGCGGCAGTTTAACAATCCCTGGAGCCCCTGAAGATAGCTTAAGAAGAGCAGCAAAGATTTTGAGAAAAATCCAAGGATTCAGTGAGTAAAAGTCCCTGGGTCTTTCTCTCCTTGCTTTGGTTTGGCTGTTACCTCTAGAATTATGGAAGAACCGTGGAAAGACTCATGGCTCTCTGAGTCTCAAAAGGACATTTATCTCAAACTTGAAAAGATGATTGAACAATGATATGTAAATCTCAGTTTTAACCAGGGTCAAACACAGCTAAGACACTTTGTGGCATGGCTGTTTAAAAACTTCTTTTATGTTTCTTTGGATTTGATTCTTTCGAGAGACTTTTGGGAGGACATGTGGAAGGAGTTGGTGTCTCAACTGAAACATGTGCCGATGAGAGATTACATCCGTGAATATTTTATAATTACTGAAGCTGTTGAGCAATCCAGCTGTGTCTCCATGAAGGGACCATGCAATGCTCCAAGCACATGACTATACTTACATGGTCTCCACGCGGCAGCGCGCGTCCTGTTATGGACACTGCCCCTGCACTGCTGGCGCGACCCCATGCCCTGAGTGCACTGTGAGAGGCAGTGAGACAATTCCCACGGACGGGCACGCTGGCCTACGAAATTGTTCCTGCCGCAATCCCTGTGGCTGTGACAGAGGCACTGGATGCGCTCGGCCCATGCTCTGGTGGCGCCTGCGCTGTGTGGCGCAGCAAGTCCCACAGACGCCCGGCTAAGGAGGGCAGTGGTTATTGTGATGCGAAGGACTACTGCAGAAGCGTGGTGCTGAGGGGCAACGGCAGAGCAGGCAGCAGCGAGACCGGGAGCAGGCGGAGCGACCCTGCACAGAGCAGGGGCGTGGGGGCAAATAGCGGTTGCCGTAGCAACATGAATTCAGCGGCTCCGGCACTGAGCTGCCCGGGCATAGAAGTGGCAACGAAAGCTGCCATAAAGCACAGCACAGCAGCATCGCAAAAGGGCATGGACGGCGTGGAGGCGCCTGGGTGGCGTGGGGGGTGGCTGGCAAGCCCCACGCGGCATATGCAAATGGTGGCCATGGCGGCGGCGCATGTAGACCAGAGTGGCACGGCCTGGCCCAGCCCCCGCGGCCCTGAATGTGACCCTGGGAAGTCCAGACCCTGCAGCGGGAGCACGCAGGTGCCGGCAGACCCTACCGGCCCGACGCAGGAGCTGGAAACGAAAACGAAAGCAGTGGAGCAACGGTGGTGACTCAAAAACAACACCAACAACACAGAGACAAAAAGATTATCGTAACCAAGGTTTTAAGAACGTTTAATGATACCATGTTAAGAAAAATCATGGGTTTATAACGCGAAAGGACACAGGGGAAGATGTCTTTATTCATCGCACTGCCATTAGAAAGTTTAACCCCCAAAAGTTAGTCTCTAGCATGGGGGATGGAGGGATTGTGGAATTCAACATTGTAATGGGGAGGAAGGGCATGCAAGCCGCTAATGTGAGTGGCCCTGAGAATACACCAGTCAGAGGCAGTGTATATGCAAAAAATCGCAATTATTTTCCCCATCAAACTTTTCCTTTTTACCCTATACCCTATTGTCCCCAAATCCCATTTCTCCCTCCATGGTACCCCTCTCAAAACCATGCTTTCCCATTCCCTGGCTATGAAACTCTGTTCCCCCATCATTCCTCTCCAGTACCTAGGGGAGGGTAAGGGGGGGGAGGAAGGGAAGGAATGTAGAAACCCTCTCCTGCCTCAGTTTCCCCTCCAAGCGTGCCAGAAATACTCTGTTTGGACACTGGGAGTCAGGGGGTGTAACATGTATTCTTTTGAAATTGTTCTTATTATTTTGTGTTTATTCCGCTGTTTCAAATGTTGGATTTTTAGGACCCTTGAGAAAAATCTTCAAAATATAAAACAAAAGGGTGAATTGTTGGGTCTCCCCCCATTCCCCTGGGGGAAGGGGGCTCTGGGATGGCTGCAGGACATGGCATAGGGTCTGCCCCTGCCCCTGCTGCCTGGTCACATGTACCCAAGTTCCGTGCTCGGATTGGTCCCAGGATGTTCCCCTGGCCTGGAGAACACTGGGTTCTGGGAGGATTCTGAAGATTGTTCGCTGGCTTCAGCCATGCGGCTGGTAATAAACATCATGCTGAAATATCTACAAAAATGAGTCTTCCCTGATTTCCCCATACGGGCCAGCTGTCTCCAGAAGGTTGCAGAGAATGCACTGCGACATATGTGTATCCTGTCATACAGCACAGCTAACACAGCAGATTCAGAATATATTGTATAGCCTGATCAATTTCAATACTTCACAGTTTGATCAGTAGTCTGGAAGAGTAAAAGAGTGGAATATTAACTGATTTGCATGAAGAAAGCAGACACCTGTATTTGCAATTGCTCTATTACTTCCACCCTTATTTTAAGGAACTTCTTTCTTCATATTCTCTTTCATGAGTCTCAGAGTGTTTTTATCTCTTTTAAATAATCCTTTCAACTCTTTCCTGAGGGGAAAACTTACTACTTAGAAATATTTTATGTCATATTGTACAAGATCACCTTTTCTGTTAATTCATTTCAGTGTATTAAAATGCTAATCCAAGAGTTATTCAAATTTAGGAGTGACTGGATGTGAATGTTTCTGTGTGTTTATAGAAGAATAGATAAATATCCTTCATTCAAAGTGTCCAGTCATCAAAAAAAATTCCACTGCTTAGCCACTGTAAGTAGAATCCTCTTCTCTTCCTTTCCCAGCATTTTGATGTCACTGGTTCAACCATGACTTATCTGTTTAGTCCCTTGGGAGGAAAACCAAAACAATAGCTGGGTCTTTGAGACATGACTTATGGTCTCAGTATGTCCAGTTCTTGTCTTCCCAATACAGAGCTTGAAACACAAACTGAAATACAGGAAACTGAGATTAAAATTAAAGGAATATTTTTTATCTCACTATCTGAATGTGCATTGGTTTTGCATTTTGTTAGGAGAATACATGCTACTAACTGTGGTAACATCTTCTTCTATCTGTGTAAATTCTTTTCTTTCCATTCAGCAGCCAAGCTAAAAAAAAACCAGGCAAAAAACCAGCCCCCCTGAGCTGGAGGAAGCCAAGTCGCACTTCTATAAATCCTATAAAAGCAACAAGGATGCTTTCCACAAGTCAGCCAAATAAACAGACCTTCATCCTGCTGGTCAGTATAAAACAAAAAGGGAAGCAAAATGTTCATCTGGAGGTTGTAGTGTAGCCTGTAGTGGTTCACACTTTGCTGTCCTGTTCTTCTTTTGATCTTGTATTAAAAAAAAAAAAAAGAAATTAAATTATATCCAACAAGACCTTTAAATTTTCTGAATGTGACATTGTTGATTTTAGAGAAAATTATTCAGAACAAAAATTGCTATGAATGAGGGAGGTAGGAGTCCCAATATAATTTCAGAGAATGATTAATGATTTACACAAGGTAAAATAATGTCAGCAGTACACCCAGCACAGAGTACGTAGATTCAGCTTCAAATGGCACCAGACAGAAAATCACTTTGTTTCTAATTTCTGACTGTAGGAAGAAGACATAAGGGTGAAATAAACTGTTTGTTCAGACCAGTTGAGGGATGGATCAGTACTCATTTTAGCCTTTCTAAACCAAAACTCCTAATCTAATAAACTTCATTTCAACAGAACTGAATAGACAGCCTAGACCTATTTTCATGGACTTAATTTCACATGACACATGTGCTACTTCAGTGCAACAACAGAATTATAAAACTAGATTTTTTTTTTTTTTTTTGCCCAAGTATCCACTATGATCTCTGCTGTGGTCTCTTCATCACTGAACAAGTATCCTTACTTGCTTGACTTCCATTTCCATCTTAGAAGACAGAGACAAGAATGACCAGTATTCACAGTCCTTCTGAGCATTGTGTGTTTGACTATTAGAACAAAACCAGATGCTAAATAAAGTAAAATTCAAATTTCTTCTCATCCAAGATTTCTGGTAACAAAAATAGCACCTTCTCCTTTCTCAAATGCTGCACAAAGAATGCACTTGGGTTTAAAGAATTATACAGAAAATCTTGGACAATTTCACTCTCAAAAAGTGAATTAAACAACCTGTAGCATCATATCCTTAATCAGTAGATCTGTGTTGAAGTGTTTCAGAGTCCAGGAGATGTTTTAACACGGTAAATATTTCATAAGTTGGTTTGTTACTTAAAGCATTATTGTTTTGCATCAATAATCAGCACAGGTAATACCTTGAACTATAAGGATGATCAGGATTAAATGAGAAACAAAACCCCTGCATTATCTATCCAGGAAATAATCAGGTCCTAAAATCCCATATTACATGTGTTTATGTGAGTATTTAAACCCGATATCATTCAAATACATTCACCTAATGGCTTCTGACTTCAAATCCTCACTTGCATACTAACAGAAATATTATGAAAGGAACAAACAAACAAACAAAGTGATCAAAGTGACTTGCCTACAGGCATTAGGCGGCAGCAACATGAAGTACATTTAAAATCTTAAAAATATGAAACAGTACAATTTTCCAGTGCTTACATGAGGGTGCTGGGAGTCCTGCCACTCCTTTGCCCAAGTTGAATGCTGGTACTCTGGAGAAAATGAGTATTAATGAATATTAACATTGGAACAAGCAGCTGAAAAGTACCTAAGGAACTTTACAGTTCATATAACATCCTAGACATATTCCTTCCTTTTCATAAACTTTAGAATCACATCTTGCTGTGTTGAAAATATGTTCTGGAAGATTAAAAAAAAAAATAAATAAAAAGAAGGATTTTTTCTTTGTCACATATTTACCATACTGCTCCTTGTCTTTCCAATTTTGTCACAGTCATACCCACAATTTTCCTAGCTAATATCCTGAACTGATTAACTACGTTATATCAATGAGTAAAAAGCCTCAGGGAATGAAAAAATGAGGTAAAGCAAATATAAACAGAGAGTTTATTTTTGTACAGTTACCATATCTTTTTTTTTCTACTTTTTTTCATTTTTCTAAAAGTATCTTTAAAGGTAAGCAATAAGATTGGAAATTGCAGTAAGCAATTTGAACCATCTGCAATGCTCAGAACTTGGCTGAATGCAATGAGTTGCCAAGTATCTTAGCGTGAGGTGAATTTGATACAACTTTGTCTTCAAATATTTAATGGCTGTTGATAAGGAAAAAGGTTGCAAAAAATGTTGCTAAATGTTGCAAAAACAAAATTGTTGCAAAATTTGCAAAATGTTGAAAATGTTTGGGCACATCCTTCTGCATAAAACAGACGAGGATCCATATATGTCTTCATGCTCTTCTAGGGCTACAATACCTTTCTCAGAATTCTGCTCAACTAGATATTTGGCAACATTTCAATCAGTTTTTCTTATTTAAATTTAATTATATGGAATTTTGCAAAAAGTAAAGTGTAAGTAAAAAAACCCCCAAAACACAGATGTTGTATGAAACCCAGAGAAATCTTTGGATTTTGTCTTCAGGTGACTTACTAACCTTCTAGATCAGTACTGGAAATTTCCCTATCAATATATGGGTTTTTTCGATTTCATCCTTTTTCTTTCATATTTGACCAGCATAACTCTGATGGCTTTTGGTACAATAGGTTTAGGCAATTATTCACACATTATTGTAAGGGCTATCTGAAAATGAGCATGATTTCTGTTCTTTCCTGCATCTCTTCTTTAAGAATGTTCTGAAAGGGGGAAATTGGCACACACTAAAATATTCAAGACCTCTAATTTCCAGACATTTTCATCTTGTATTTGATTGAAAAGCATGTCAATAATAAGAGAAAGACATTGTAGCTGTAAAAATCACAACTTCAGAGTAAATTATGTGGATTGCATCCTGTTGGAAACAATGTCTTTCTAGAATTCTTTCTATATAATTTAGAATGTATATGAAGGAATACAAAAATGTATATGAAAAAGAAAGAATCTTCCTTGAATTCAGCTATTTTGCATGGAGTGTTATGCATCCAGTTTCAACACAACTATAATTGAATTTAACTAAATTGAAATGGCATTCTCCTAAACAGTCACCTAATCTGAGGAGTCCTTTTCATTTCATGTGCAGGGTCTGGATGCAATGCTTGTGGAGTTTTTCTTTTATTAAAAGCTTAATGTATGTTCACTAATGTAGGTTTAAACGTGACCTAATTCTTAATCAAATATATTTCAGCAGCAGGAGGGCCAGCATTCAAATAATGGTTAATTGAAAACTTAATTAAATACTTCAAGACATCACATGAAAGTGTTCTGATAAAGTTTTGAGTCATGCAGTTTGCATCTGAATCTGAGTAATGAAAATGACGAATTTGATCCAAAAGCAAAGTTATAGTCAGTAACTGAAATTACCCCAAAACTGCTGAAGAAAATCTAGCTTTGAATATTTTCAATGAAGTTTTCTGAGAAAGTTTTGCTTTATGTGGAATATATAAACAAAGAATTGGCTTTACCTGACCATTCCAAATTGCTGAGCTTCGATGTTTCATGTGCTGTAGAACAGGACTTTACAAAACTTTATCCAAGACTCCAGAAAAAAAATATTTTCCCACTCTAATTGGAACTGAGACTAAAAGATTTAAAGATTGTTGGTTTTAAGTAAATTAAATTTTATGGCTTACACACTTTACTCTGCATGGTTAGTCACAGCATACTGATGGGCAGCAACTCACACACCTAAAAACTTCCAGATTGTAAAAACAGTCTGATCCATTCACAACAGAGAACATTTGTTTAATTATTTTCAATTTATGCCACATTTTTCCCGATTCACAGGTGTTTCATATCATATATGATATAACTTTGATTTAGCACTGTTCATGGCCATTCTGGATGAAGGATCCTGCTGATGGTTTGTTTTAAAATCAGTTATGGAGAGCTGAATTAACATTGAGAGTCCTGTATGCAATTATGCTGATGTGTGACCTTCCTACATAATGTCTTCAGGACAAAGGTTCATTTAATTCACAGAAAAGAAATGTCGGGACAGTGAAGAAGGGAAGATATAGTAAGAACACTTTACTAAAAGGCTTGTCAGTATGTGTTGTAGGCTACAATGTAAGAGGTAACCAAAAGTATGTATTCTATTGTCATCTCCACAAGTTAAAACAGGTGGGGCAGTGCTCATTATCTCCTACCATGACTCACCCCTGATAACTCCCTCCAGGAGCTATCTCTGTTTAATGGGCAATCAAGGACCCACCACATGACTCAGTATTACATCATCCCACTGTGAGATGCTCTGCCCAGGGGGAGGAACCAAGCATTCCCACCTGGATATAATCTGGAGATTGGAACAGCATAAGCAGTTCTTACGTACTGGATTCCCAGAGGACAAGAGCTACACGACCACCACAGGACCTTCTGAGGAGGATCAGACCTTTGTACAGGATCACCGCTGTTATAAATAAGAGACCAGATTATCAATTTAACAATTGTCCATTCATTTTATACTTCATTGTAGTTTATTATTCATTACCTGAATGTTATATTTTGTCCTTTATTAACTGTTACTGCTAATTACTCTATTGTTGTAAAAAACTCCAATGCGCGGTAAGCTACTCCTTATCAGAAAATGCTAATGTGAGGAATGTATGGCATCCCTACCCTTCCCCCGTTGCCTATCTACCCCCCCGCCCCGGCCTGTCTAAAGATACTAGAGAGAAGAAAAGAACAGAAAACCTGATATGCAAACGAAATCCTAAAGGACCCTTGGGAAAAACAACAAACCCCTAGAAAAAAACAAGTTAAAGACGAGCCAACGAACTTTTTAAGAAAAATCAACCCAATTACACTATCAGTTGGAAGGAGAATTACCACCTGGCCAGCTTTTGGGTTTCCTTTTTGATCACCACAACCAATAAACGGGTTGACTGAGAACACCCCCCCTCCGATGAAGAGTTGAAATTGCCTTCCTGGCCACTCCCTTGTGAGGAGAGAAGGCCCGGCCTTATCACTTTGAGTGGCAAGGCTGAATTCCTCCTCCCCCACGTCAAAGCTGGGAGCAGCGGAGGTGTGCGCAGCCTGCCGGGCACCCAACCCAAGCTGATCACTTTTAATAAAGGCTTTTAAAGGACTCGCGGTCCTGCCCGTATTTATTTCAACCGCTTCAACAGAACTACTTCAAAGAGAACTGCAGCCCCCACTTAATCAGACTGCTACCACCACCCTGCCCAGCAGGGTGTCAGGTTGTATCCTGACTCTGTCAGGTTAAGCTAGTATTTTCTGTATTATTACTATGTCATATGTACTAGTAAAGAATTGTTACTCCTTTTTCTCAAATAATTGCCTGAAAGCCCCTTAATTTCAAAATTATAATAATTTGAGGGGAAGGGACTTACATTTTCCATTCCAAGGGAGACTCCTGCCTTCCTGGGCAAACACACATCTTTCAAACCAAGACAGTATGTAAAACAAACAAATAATATTCCTTGAAAATTAGACTGCAGATGTATTTTTCATGGAGATAAACTGGGATGGGAGGTGGAGGTGAGAAAGCACGCACACACATACACTGAACACGTGGCCATATCTGGACAGGACAAGGGGTCATAGCCTCAAGCTGCAAAAGGGATGTTCAATTAGACATCAGGAAGAATTTCTTCATGGAAAGGATAATTCCCCAATTTGGTGTTCCCACTAAGACCACTCCAAACCATGCACCTCTCCCTCACTCCTCCCACCCCTCCTCTGCAGCTGGATGGAGAGAACTGGAGGCACAAAAGGTAAAGGATCACAGGTTGCAATAACTACAGTTTACTGGAAACAGCAATGAAATAAGACAATGACCTGTAACAGAAACAATACCGACGGAGCATACAAGAAAAAGGTGAATTATCTCAATGCGATTGCTCACCCCACCATAGAAAACCCCTTACAATACCTGACCACTCCCTCTGCCTTGAAGGGTCTTGGAAGGCAGCCTTCCCCTGCACCCTCGCACCCAGCAATGATGTGAGGTGGTACAGAATAACCTCTGGGCCATGGTCAGGCCCCCTCCCAGCTACTACAAAAATTAACCCTGTCCTGGCTGGAACCAGTACAACAGCCCAGTTCACATCTCTTTTCTAAAGTGATGCCCTGGCCCATTTATTATGTCATATTTGTTGGCACGTATTGATCAGCTCTGGCAGTACAAAACCATCCACAACACAAGAGTTCAAAGAACGTACTTTACCAGACTGCTGGAGCTGTGTGTATTCTGTGCCCCAGTGGGCTTCAAGTGACTTGTTAATGTTCATGTAAAGATGGGATATGTCTCCCTGCTGGCTTTTATTAAGGTCAATTTTGTAAACATCTATGGATTTTACTTTTCCAGCTCCACTAAGCATTTCATTAAATTGTTTGATGGATTTCCTGCTTGTGCCTGGTTCTTGCTCCTGGATGCCTTGATGTCTTTCTCTGAAGTATAGAAAGGAAATTACATGATTAAATAAGGAAAAGAGGAATACTGTAGCTTGATTCCCACTGCCAGCAGCAGCATATTACACAGCTACATACATCTGAGCCACATTTATGAAAATAGAGAAACCCATACTTAATACAGAGAAATGCTCCTCAACTATATAACCTGTCATTTCAAGACAGATAACTCATTCTTACTATCAACAAAAGCCAAAATGACTGTTTCATAAATAGATTTTTGATGTAAAGCTGACAAAGAGGTGATATCACAGTATCCTTCAGTCTTATACAAGGGTGCCTTAACAGCTGTGACAATGCAGCCTACCCTGCTTCTCATATTTTTAGCTGAAGTTCTAATTTAATGTTCCCTGTTTTATTGAAAACAAAACCAAGCACAGCACCAATCTAAGAAAAAACCAAAAAAACCCAAAAAACCAAACTAACACACCTGGAGACTGTGTGTGATTATCAGTTTTGTCTATTCATTGAAACGATTCTGTTTTTTGCACTCCTCGTTACTAATTTTTCAGGAGTCGTCACCAACACATAGATTTCTTTCTATTGCTGGCCTCATAATGGCACAATTATCTCCTTGAAATGAATGTCTCCATAGTTTGCCCTAATCATAGTTTGTATCCTTAGAAGTGCAGACTATGTACTGACGTTCAGTTATAAAGCTGATAAAAAAGACGTCTCATGTTAGATTGGACTCTGCCTGGAGAGAGTCCCATTCCAACAATCCCACTGCTCTTTAACAACACAGTTTTAGAGAACCAGAGTGACACCATCTTGATAAGTACCCAACCCCTCCCCTGTGGAGCTGTTCTTCAGTCATTTCCTCTCTAAAGCATCGTGTTGCTCAGATCTCTGCAGCAGAGATCTAACAGGTTGTATGTAAGCTTTTACTCTTCTTAGCTGGAATAAACAAAGAGTTTATAACACATAAATGATTGTTATGATGGATTAGGAAATAATAACTTGTTATCAGGTTTCATCCAGATTTTGTATTGTCTCAGTTTGCGTCTTCTCCCATAAACCCATGAAAAATGTGGAAAACAGGTGTGTAAAATCATCCATTTGTGTCTGTCCCCATTCAGACTGCCCAAACAGTCCCTTATGTGTGGCAGGCCACTCTCTTGCTGTTTGCTTCTTCCTAGGCCAGAGCAGAGACTACACATGACCCTGAGATCCTCCCATCTGTAGCTCAGTAAATTGTCCTAAGCTCTCTGCTCTGTAGTTTTGGCTCTGGCTGATGGTGGTAGGAGCAGTCACACGGGATTGGCATCCACACAGGCAGCCCTGCAACCACCACCCCCTTCAGCCTAATCAGCCTGCACAGATGTTCAGTGTCTGTGTACCTACCAGAGGTTGCTGGCAGGTGGAGCACGGTAGGACTCTCAAACATCAAGTGACTCTGATCATTGATTTTCCTGACTCCCCAGGGAGCTTCAGGAAACATTAGCTTCACATGCACTTGTCAGGTACATCATCTCACATGAATTTTGCTCCAAATGTTCTCCCATCTCCTTTGGTCTGTCATGCTGTCTGTTGATGCATGTAAGTGTACAAAACAGAAACACGAAATTTTTCTTAAGTAATTTTCCCTAATCTGAGTGACACATTTGTACATGATATTCAATGCAGGGTAGAGGCAGTCATCTTCTGTTGTTTTCTTTTTATTTTTTTTTCCTTTTCCTTCATTTCATAAAGTTTTGAGATGATATGCAAAAGGCAGGGATCACTGCATAGGTAACAAAAATGGCAAACATAAAGGAAGTGTATATGTTTCTACTCTTGCTTTACTTACACCTTTTATTAACCCTCTCACTAACATTCATCCCATCTTGTACCTCTTTTGGCCAACAAATTATTCTTGCAGTCAATCTGTTTTAGAAAATCCTTTGCCTTAATCTGTAAATGCCTTTCGAAGTACCTGATTCAGTATCTTAATCTCTCAAATCCAGTCACTTTACTATCATGATTATTTTCAGAGTGGTTTCCATCTTCTCCAAACTGAGTCAATCCAAACTGATTTCAGAAAAAGTCAAAAAGGAGCTGCAGCCATGTTCCAACATTTCCATTTAACGTTTTCTAACCACTTTACACGTGCCTTGTTTAGTTTTTCATTGGAGATCTGTACACTGTCACGAAGTTCATTTTCTTCAAGTTCTTTTTTTTATCTGACTCACTCCTCTAATTCTAATGAACATGTCCTTAGGCTAAACACCTTGCTGCTACAAATAGCTGCCTTCCAAACAAATAATTTTCAAACTTCTTGCTTTCCCTTTCTGAGCACTGCGCAATCTCACTGCACTTACTTGCTTCTTTATTTTCCCTCCCATTCCCTTTCACTACTGTCAGTCTTTTACTGTCAGCTTTGACCTGACATCTGTGACTGTCAGGACAGAGAAATTAAAATTCATTCACCTGCATAGGGAGGTAGAGCAGAAGGAGGAGCACAAGGCTGTACTTCCACTGAGACCAGTATTCCCAGTTCAAGCAGGTTATTAAGTTTTATATTTAATTGCTTCACTTATTTTTCACATCTTCAGTTTCTCTTTTACCTCTCTTGTTTTGTCTTTGACCTTTATCAAGTAAGGAATAAGAGATCAAGAGTTTTCACTGTGTTTTTTATTAGGATCCAATCAAAAACTACTATAATCAATTTTAGAGTTTTCAAAGCAGTGTTACCAGTGAATTTTGGTTTCATTCACAGAATGAGAACCTCCTGTAGATTGTGTTTCAATTTTTTTTTTTTTTTTTTTTTT
>WEIT01039443.1:15565-36805 GCA_013389985.1 Dryoscopus gambensis | reverse complement strand
TTTTTTTTTGTAGAATAAATAGTTCATCTTCAAAGCCTGGAACAATTTAATTTCCTTGTTCCTTCAACTCTCTAGGGTAAAGAAAAAAGCTGGCATCTTCCCACTGAATGTAGCTGATACAGAATTCTCTTTGTAATTTCTAACAGAGAAAACATGCCACCCTTAAAGGAAAGTTTAAATTTTCCACTTCCTGTAAAGTGATGTGTAAGTAGTAGGAGTTATTCGCATTTGTAGACAACAACTTGACTCTCCAATCAAGGAAGTTTCCATCACCTTTTAAATTTAGATCAGAATTTTTCTGTTCTCTGGAATATTAATGCCTATTTCTGTGTTGACTTTTCTCTGATGGAAGGCATGCGTTCCTGCTATGTAGCCACTACTGAAGAAAAATTAAGCAAAAACCGCAAAGAAACAAGATATAGTGGTTGAGGTTAAGATAATGAAGTTTTATTGCATCCAGCTCTGGGGTCTCAATACAGGAAGAACATTGACCTCTTGGAGTGAGTCCAGAGAAAGCCAAAATGACTAGAGGGCTGGAGCACCTCTCTTACAAAGACAGGCTGAGAGAACTGGGATTGTTCTGCCGGGAAAAGAGAAGGTTTTGGGGTGACATAATTGTGGGAAAAGCAAGCCCATCTAGGTCCCCCTGAACTGTCTTTGCCCTTCTTTTAAATTTGGAAGTATATTCCAATTTAATTGCTGATAGCATTAATTTAAAGAAACTCTTAATTCTTGATTTTGGAAAAAGTTTTTTTTTCTTTTATCCAAAGTAGTTGGCCCCAAATTTTACCTGAATTCCTTACAAGCTGCTGGATTCCATTTTAAAAAGTACACTTTTTTTTTAATAGTGCTTAACTGTTTAACTTAGATTGATTTCCCTGCAGTGGTCACGACATTAAAGGACACTGTACTGGAGTGTTTTATTTATCTTAGCTTTAAGATTTGTGCCTTGTTACACATAACTTTCTTTCTACTTACTTTTAAATTTTTTAATGAATTTCCTTCAAAGAACACACATAGTATTTGGGGGTTTTTTTCCCCTCCCCTGCTACCTACTTTATTCATCTGCATGTGGCTTAATTAGATTTTGAAAGGAACTAATCTAGAATAACTTCCCTCAGAATAATTTGGAATTCTTTTAGTGTAAACATTAACCAGTTTTCCTCACTTAATATGGTGCATACATAACAGAAAAAATGCAAACAATTGTCACCTCTGACGCCTATTTACAAATGCCCTTTATTAGAATTTTTAATGCAAAATAACTTCAACAGCACATGTTATCAGAGAAATCAAACATTAAATTTGATTAATAAATTCTTATTTTTACATAATTCCTACAGTATTCAGAAGAAAAATATATGGATAAGAGTTACAGCAACTTGTTTGTTTTTATAATGGATTTGCATCAACATAATGAGTTATTTTGCAGTGAATTATGACTGGAGAATCACTGTTTCATGCTGAGGAAATGATCACCAATGGAGCTTATGACAAGATATTCCTGGCAGCCCTTAATATTAAGATGTAGCAAAGAAAATACTTCCTGTGCATTTAATTGTAATCAATCCCTCATATCTAGAAATAGGTACATTTACATGCCCTTGCATATCAATACAAAGCTATATATTTACAAAAATAATGCATATTTATATTTAGAGCTAAAGCCAAGCCATCAGTTTCCCCCAAATGTGACTATGTGCAGTCTATGTTCATGTCTTATTTAATATTCACCATTAAATGCACATCTGAATTTCATTTGTGAAATGGAATGTATATTACAGGTTACATGGAGACCTTAAATACAACAACTTACCTTTACACACATGTAAGTCTATCTTAGCAAATGTACCTTTTTTGTTAGTTACTTATGACTAATGACGTTCTGAGCGTTTTGCTATTGAATTTAAAGTTGGAAGGATTTGACAGTGAAAACTGTTTTCATGAAAGACTTTAAAGATCAGTCTAAAGTTCCTTTTACTTGATCATTAATATCATCTTGATTTTGTAAGTCTTCCTGAATAGCAATGGGAGCTACATCTGTGAATTATAAGATCTAGCTATAATGAAGTCATTAATTTTAATCCCCCCTAGAAAGGAGAGATTACTCTAAAGTTAAATCACTGAGCCAAGCATTTGGTTTGGTGAAATTGAATCTCCAATAAATATCTCTCTTGTGGTTTAACCTGACTTTAAATAAATTCAATTCAGACCAATTATACTCTGAAAATTAAGTGATACATATGAACTGGGGCAGGAGATAAAGTACAAAAAAACCCTAGCTGGCATGAAGATGGCATACCTAGACCTGTATCTCTGGGTTCTACCTATCCACAAGCACTAGAATACGGATTTATTAAAAAAGCAAGGCGGGCAGCAAGGACTTCTGATATTCATGAATAGATGAGACACATATATTTCCTCCCATGAAATCTAAACATCTAGGTTTTTTCTGGCTGAAATATTACATTCAGGTTGTTTCTGTATTTTTTTTTCTTCTCAACTGTGCTCCATTTGACTGATTTTTTTTCCACTTCAGCAGCTCCCCCCTGTCCTGAATTTCCTTATTCTTTCTGAATGAGATCACAAAAATAAATCAATTATAAGTGAAGACATTTCCTGTTCCCAAGTCTTAAAATCATGGAATAGCTCAGCTTAGAATAGACCCCAAAATATCTTGTGGTCCTTTTGCGGCAAAGGGAGTCTAGATGAGATTATGTGGCACTATGGCCAGATGCATTTTGGAAATCTCTAATAATGGGGAAGGAGTCTACCACACCACTGGGGAGCTTGTTTCCATAAATGATTGTTGCTATAAAAACTAACTTTCTTATATCGAGAGAAAATCTGTCCTGATGCAATTTGCACCTAATGCCACTTGTCCTCTACGTGTGGCTCCTTGTGAGGATAAAGCCTCTCTTTAAGTACTGGAAAACTGATAAGGTTCCTCCAACCCTTCTCCTCTCCAAGTTAAGAAGACCTAATATCTTCAGTCCTTCCTCATGGGGAAGCTTCTCCAGCCCTTTGATCACCTCCATGTCCCTCCTTTGGACTCTCTTCTGTCATTGTGTATTTTCCTTTGAATGGTTTGTTCTGTTTCCCCCTTCCGAAATGTATGGTGTATTCCTAAGGTGTAACCCAGCCCATGATCCCTCCCCTATGAGCTTTTCATTGGTTCAAGTATTGGGCCTGCGGGCCCTTTGAAACTGTGATAAGGGGGTGCTCAGAGGCACGAGGTCTCTTTCTGCTTTGGACCTTCTCCCCCTCCCCTTTCCCCTTCCCCCCTTGCCAGTGCTGGACCCAAAAATAAACCCCTCCTGACTTCACCATCACGAGCGATACTGTGTTTCTCTTACGGCTTGCTGCTGCCTGCGGAGGCATAGCCCAGAGACATTCTGGAAGCCCCGGTAAGCTGCTGCAGCCCCCTTCCTTCTACGGATCCACAGGGAATGTTGCCCCAGACTCCTGCCGTCCTGGCCGGCAGAGAGATAGGCAGGGGTCACAGCAACACTCTTCCACCTGCCCATGTCTTTTCTGAATTGTAGGAGCCAGAACCGGACACACTGCTCCCAGTGAGGCCCAACAATTTAGTTATTTTCATCATTAATCTGGCAAGAAATTCCTTCTTAAAATATCTGTTAAGATCCAAAGAAAAGTTAATTTACTGCTATTCTTATGTTTTAAAACCTTTTAATTAAAACTTATTAAGTGAATTTTAATTGAAGATTAAGGAATATTACATAGAAGCAACAGCTTGATTTTCCTACATTAACGCATGATGGAGGGCACTTTATTAATTTAGAATTTTCATTTAAAGTTCTGTGTTAATTTTGTAAATTATCTGTACATATAATGATATTCCCTAAAGTCTTAGCAAAAGAAAACTTGCAAAATTACTCTGTTACTAAATCTTTGTCAAGAACTGAACATCTATGTTGTTAGTGTAAGAAACTGAGAAAATTATAGCTTGGTATTTTCAAAGGTAATAGCAATATAACAGATGCCTGATTTTCATGATTCAGCTGATTGGTTTTTTATTCTATCTGCTTTATAAATGTCAGCCATAATGCATAACATTTCTATTTAGCTCTATTTTGGAACTGAACGCTAGTCTGACTCTACTTCTGAAATATTTATTTATTTTAGTTTCCACACAGAATTTAAAAGAAAATTATTTTAGTCAATAAAGACAAATATAAATTTTATCTCTCAAACAACTATTAGTTATTTGCTTTTTACCCTATTTACAGGATGTGCCCAGAAAACTTCCACTGAAAAATGCTATCAGAGATCCAAAAAAAATACCCTCCAGCCATAGCACACACAGGTAGAATTTCTCAACACTTGATTGACCTTGAGGTGTTCAGAATCTCCATTTTCATATTTTGATTTCAATACAAAGCATTTAATACTCTTACCAGGTGAGAGGGACCAATCTGATTTCATTTATGCTTCAAAATCTGTTACAGATGAGGTGAAGGATTCCTGCAGGGCCTGTACAAGTGCTGGCAGCCCTGTCCCGAGGGAGGCTTTGCCTGGCAGCCAGTCAGGGCAGAGAAAGCTTCCACGACTGCAAGCAACCCACCATTCGCCAGCAGAGGAGAGCCCCGGATGCCCAGGAAAAAATGTCCGGTAAATTGGGCTATGGGAGGAGCTTTAGCAGATAAAAGCAGTTACCTGCTACACAGCCTGGGCCATTTTCTTTGGGTTTCTTGGAGGAATTAGGGGCTCGCCTGGAGGGCAGCTTGGCCTCCCTCTCCCCCTCACCTTTTCCTCCCTGCAGTTCTGCTTCCCTGTCCCGCCTCATCTTTTCTTCCCTGCAGTCCTGCTTCTCTGTCCGCCCCTGTCCTGCCCTGCTTCACCGCTTCCCTGAGGCAGCTTGTCACCGCGGCGACCTGGTGCTCCGCTGTTTCCCTGACGGAGCGGACGCTGCCTGCACCCAGCAGCGGCTGCCACCACCACAGCGTTTCCCGCAGTGCCCGTGGCCGCCAGCCCACGGTGGCCAGCCCGCAGCCACCGTTCGCCGACGCCGGAGACATGCTGCCACTTCCACTTGGAAATCGTGCCCAGCCACTCGCAAGAGCCGCGCAGACTCTCCGTGGCTCGCAGCAGCTCGCAGCATGCACATTCCATCTGCCGAGTTGACAGTAACCGGGCGCCCAGGGTACAGCGGTAACGATATGTCTCTGCCTTCTGTTTCTTTCTCCGTCTCTCTTTTCCATCTCCGCTCTCTTTTCTGTCCCCTCTTCGGTAGGAACACTTACTTTTCTTTATCAATGAACAGTTCTCAGATACAATATTGCCTCATTTGCACTTTATTCTTTGTCTGAGAAATCTCTCAGAAAGAATCCTCCCCCACTCCCCTTTTACAGTGGGATGGGACATCAAGTAAAAACCGCAAATCTAGAATTGTTCTCTCTATATTTTTTTTCTTCCTTGGTACAGCTGCCTGGTTTTAACTCAGACTGGAATGGCTGATTGGAGATTAGACAGCAGTGATCCCACACAGCACTTACTTTGGCAGCATTAGGAGTAATACACAAAAATTATTTTCACAGCAATAAAGCGTTCTTAACCAATTTTGACAATGAGTGTCAGAGAGGTTTTTCTTCAGTATCAGGCGTGGGTTTTACCCCTGTTTCTCTGCAGAAGCGAGAAAAATTCTTATTTCAGTTGGAGAAACCATCACTGAAAGGAAAAGCTAAAATAGCTTGGTGAAATGGTGAGTTATAGCTATATAATTCAACACCACATAGGCAATCTAAAATGAAAAAATTGTAATTGCCCAACTGAGTTGCTTCAGGCACATATGTTTGTGGGCTTTTATACCTTATATACCTTCTTCATTAAATATATTCATTGCATTATGCTGACCATAAGAGACAGTCCAGAATTTGAAATATGTCATTTGTTTTAGTGCAATTGCCTATAAAAAGCTTTTTAGCAGTAGCTTCTTTTCTCAGACATTTGAACTACAATCTGTACAATTCTATGACATTGACACCATCACTAGGGAATATGTTCTGGTACTACCCAAAGACAAGTCAGAAGTACTTTTTCTAAATTATGTGCAGTGTTATCATTAAAATTATTGGCAATGAAACCAAATGTGCTGGTGTGAAGAGAATATCTCTTCCATTAACTGCAGTAATTGTAATTTGCATGGTACCTTTTACTTTTAGATGTTATACAGATTGCACTATGGTTCACTGAGGTTATCAGGTAATTAGGCTTCCATTTTCATATTACAAGTGCATTTAAGGGTGCAGACAAAGATCTGAGTGTAAGAACTGAGCACACACAAAGAAATACAGAGTTTCTGCACCAGGGGACTTACAGACTGTAAAGAAGAGAAAGAAAAATGGAACAGAGATAATACTGGGAAAAAAAGTGAGCAAATGCTCATAGTGGAGCAGATCCAGGAATAAAATCCAAGTCCCCAGTACCAGACTGTGTTAATGCTGCTCCTGTCAAAAAATTATCTGTGAGCTGCATCCTGTAAAACTTCATGCATCCTGCTAATACATAGAAATATATACATTAAACATATACATTTAGGACACAGAACACTGGGTACACGTTTATTGATATTTTCTGCAGCAATGGCATTTTATAACCTGTCTTTATACTTAACATATCTTTCTTCTTTTTATCACACCCAAACCCTGAATTTCTGAAAGATAGATTTGGTGATAGGAATGTGAGATCTCCTTGCTTTCTCAAGGTCTGTTCTCCGTATATTCAAAAACTCCAATTTACATCAGAAAGAGCAAGGTTCCTCGAAAAGATTGGTTTATGTTAATATGACACAAAATAACCTATAAAACTGTCCTCTAATCAAGGTCCTCTTTGAAAGACCCCTGCAGCAAATAGTCCTCTCAGCATAAAAATACAAATCAAAATCTGTCTCTCTCTCCCCTAACATCCCACTGCAAGCAGAGATACTGAAAAAAATACTTTCCATCCTCAGAAAATTCTGGAATTTTTAATAATGTTTCATAGACGTAAAAAAGTCTAGATAATATTTCAGACTTTTACCTTGTGTAAAAAGCCTCAGCAAAAAACATACCTCAAAAGTAAACTGTGTCAAATAATTTTCAGTTAACTAAGATACGGGATCTTTGTTTTCCTAGAAAATAAACACCTAGAACAAATTATCCAATTATCCATTGGTTTGGATCTTTACGGACATACACATTACACACTGGTTTATGTCAATTAACTATGTCATGTGCATAAGAACTTAGTATGTTGTCTTTTGAAAGACTGAAACCGCATTTTTAGCTTTGAAAAAATCTTCATGGATATGGATTAATCGGCATTAACTTTGAAAGTACAGGTCAAGTTTATCTTAAGCAGCATCAAAAATGGATAGTCTTATTTTCCTCATAAAATAAGATTCCACACTGACACAAAGAAGACAATAAATTTAATATTCCTCACTTTCAGGTGATGCGGGCAGTCTTGCCATTGCATTTCCAGACAAAACTCTCTGTGATGTTAAGTCTCCCTCTTATATGATCTTCCCAAAAACAATAGATATGAAATAAATTGATGGAATAGGAATCTGTTCCACTTCACAATAGCTAATCCAGCCCAGAGATCCGTTAATTCCTTTCTTCTTCCTTCCTGAAGATACTTGTTCACATCATCTACATCTACTGTGTAATTCAGGGGTGTCCTGGAGGGAGTTTGAGACCAAAGTTACCTGTATCACTTCCTTTCAAGAGGTCTCAAAGGCAGCTTAGCAGGTCTTGGAAGGGTTCTCTAGAAAGCCATTCCAGGGAGAAATTACATAATTGGTGAGGTTAATAAAATTATATCTTCATAAGCCACATTGAAAGAATGCTCAGTTCCTAAACAAAATGTTCAGAAAATCAAATTATTTTTTGGAGTGCATATCTTTTCAGTGACTGATAGTTTTAAATTTCTTATATTTTCACATACGACCATTATCTTCTCATTGCTTGAAAACTGCCATTGAAACAGATATAACTGTAGAAAGAGAACATATTAAACAAACTTCTATAAAACAGCTGTTATAATATGTTCCTTAAAAACCCAAAGTAAGAACATTTGTTTTAGGCAACATACAGTATTTAGCGAGAAAATTGAAATATCTTGAACTTCCTGATTACAGATGTAAGTTTTTATGAGCTTAAGGGTTTTATTTTTATTTCTTATTTGTCACTTTTCATGTATTTTAAACTGATCAAGAGAGAAATGGGAAACTGTAAATCTAATTAATACTATCAGATTTCCCAATGGATTTCCATTGTGTTATTTAACACAGATATTTCAATAATTGTGATATATCAAGAGAATTTTGTGTTAAATTGTCCTCAAATTTTTTCATTTTTTATCTGTGGAGAGGTAGATACAAACTGGGCCAAGGGGGAAGGCATTTGGGAAATACTTCAATCTGTTTTAAACACTGAGTTTTCCCAGTAACATTATCTAGTTCATCATCTACCTTAAACTATCAGGGTAGAGATTTTTATATTGGAAATTATATACATTAATTATATTTACACACTTACCTAGATACACACACAAAACCATGGATGATTTCCAGAGGGAACAGCCGAAATATCCTTGATTTTAATGATTTTGCTACTTTAGATCAGTCGTATTCGTTGTCAGTCTGCCTCAGAGGAGGATACAGTAACAGCCCAAGAAGTCTGGTGGTAGCACTGCCTTGGAAAAACAAATACCTGCTATTAAAAAAAAGAATCAGAAATCAATAAACAGAAAACCAAATACCTCTTATAATTTGTGTGAAAAATAGTGTATCTATACAAGTACATTTGGGACCTTCCCAAAATGAAGGGAATATATGAGAAATCACCTTCTTTTACAAATGGAATAATTTGTCAAGATAATAAGAGGTGATTTATTTGTGCAAAGCTCATCGCATTTGACTCCTTCACTGCTTTTTACTCATGATCCTTCCTCTCCTTATTTCTCACCTCAGTGACATTTCTCCATGTAATTTAGAAGCTCCAGACCTTTTTCTTGCTGATCTCTCAATTCTGGATCTCAGCTGAAGTCCAGAAAGGAGGCCAAGCCAATTTCACCAGACGAGCCAATAAACATGACTTCTTCAGTCTCCTCACTTTAAATTAAATTGTAATTCCTAGTCTATCACTGACTTCGCACATATTTCCTTGAGAAACTGACTGAGGAACTTCCAGTGTTACAATTTTCTCTATGAGGCAAACACCTATGTATGTAGAGCGCTGTCTAAGAGTCAGATTTTGAAACATTTAAAGTAACAAGATGGTCACATATTTTATTGTGTTTTTACATCAAAAATCACAATTTGAAACTGTAGCAACCAAAGCATTTCATTATTACTATCCCTACTATCTGCACCACAGCCCAAGTTTCTGAAGACATCAGCTGTTTGCTGTGGTAACTAATTCAGTTTAAGACCAGTGCCAACCCATAAACACTGCTCAGTAATCCCTTCGGGGAAAAAAACCCAAGGCACTAATTGCATGTCAGTGGGATTAATTAATATTTGTTAAGGAACATTTAAGTATTGTGTTATTTCTGCCTACCAAAACAAGTTTTCAGTTTAACCATTCCGTAGACTAAGTAGGATTATTTTACAGTTTAGAGACTAAATTGTAGAGTGTTTTAGTTGACAGACTCAGCAAAGCTTCATTTAAAAAAATAATTACTATTTAACTCTTATTGAGATTAAATACAAATCATTCCTTTTATCAGTTCAACCAGCAGTGGAAATATTATCTGCATATTTTTTCAAATTATGCTCCACGGTCTTAAGGGGCTTAAGAAAATAAAGCAAAAAATATTCCTTACTTGGGGTCAAGTTTATGAAGTTTTAATTATGGGAGTAACTCAATGAAACTTTAAATATAGCTTTCATTCTGTTTGCTGGAATATTCACAGGTAACTGCAGTATGAATAAGCACTATTATAAGCACTACTGAGTGCTTATAATATTGAAACTATATTCGTCTCAGTTTTAATACAGGCACTGTAAAAAAAACTGTATTGGAAGTATAGGAAAAATCTTCATCTTAAATTCTGGCAATGTTTACAACATGGTAGTCACAAAACAAGTATCGGAATAATATACTCCACGTGTTTTATTGTCCAAACAAGACAAACAAAGCATAAATGAAATAAATGGGCAAGAATAGTGTGGATTAGGCAGTGAGTGGGCTTTTAACAGTGTTTCCAGCTCTTAGTGCCAGTTGTGGAATACAAATTGTAAGAAAAATTTTAAAACAGAATCACAAAGAGGAGAAGAAAATATTCTACTGCAATTCTTTCTTCTAGTTTTCTATACAAGTTCAAAAATTATTTGCAATGCAATCCTCAAATAAGGATTTTATTTCTCAGTGATTGACCAGGGAAGGCAACTATATTCTGAGTGCAAAACCCTGAGTACCAGGACTTCAGAGATGTGTTGATCTGAATATGCAGCATCAGTAACACAGTAGAATTAATACACCCAGACAGATGGTATGCAGAATATATTCATATTTATTTGCAAGTTAGGAAAGAATGCAGCAAAATTAATGTCCAGCCACACATAGTCTGGAAAAATCAGAATTGACTATATTTCCAAGTGCTGTTTAAACCCCAAGAAACATTTTTCAGTAAAAATGTAGTCAGAAAGATACAGATTTTTTTTTTTTAAATCTCGAAGAAACAGGATATTGGTGAATTTGCTACATACATTTACAGAATAAAAACCTCCAAACCTGAGCCCCAGAAACCCTCGAAGCACCACATCCCATTTCTCTGAACATACTTTCTTAATATGAATTTCAAACATTATATAAGCAGGGAAAGTTTAATTAAAATTAAGGACTAAACCCTGAACATTAAACAACACATAGTACTCAAATGCATACATTTATTTTTTAGCGCTAAACCTCTTTGTTTGCAAGCAACTTGGACCAACACCAACAGACACCTATACACAGAAAACAAAAAATAGGGATCCAAGTATTTACTTAGTTTGGGACTAACACCACTTAACTTTCTTATTTTGGAAAGAAGNNTTATTTTGGAAAGAAGTCTGAAAGAAAAGAGAAGCTGCCTTTAATGAAATACCAGACTGAGTTTAAATTCTGGAAAAGTAAGAAAAGAGCCAGGGAAATGGAAGATTGTGACAGGGTGCTGCTTGCTACACATGACACAGGTTTGGCTGAGAGACAACAGCCAAAGTTGCAAAGTCAATTTTAATCTTCATAAAAATCCACCGATATCCTTTCATACACAGGCAGGAAAAATGCTAGTTAGGGTAGATGTAAAAAGATGTGTGTTTAAGAAGTGGAATCAAACTCTTAACTCTCATGTTCCCTATTTAGGGAAAAATTTGGGCCCCAATGTTGCATCAAAAAGGTCTTCTATACCACTTGATTCAGGATCTTAGATGCACAGTGAGACTGAGTCCTTTCTAAAAAAAAAAAAATCTAAAATAAATGAATATTAATAAAATGTTTTTCCACTGTAAGTTTTTAATAATGTAAAATACAAAAAGCTACACAAATATGAACACAGAAAACTTAAAATATTTTGGAACATACTAAAAATGTTACATTTGTTAAACTACCATTGATGCTTAGAGGCACCCCAAATAGCCCAATATATGAGTTTTAAATATTAACTGGACATATATGTGAAACCAGATAGACCATATCTCAAAGATTCTGCAGTATTAATTCTGTTGGATACAGCTGGTCAAGATGTGGAAATTTTGTGTAACTGTGTCTGCCTGTGTGACTGACATGTTGAAGTGTAAAATCTGATGAAATTTTAAAAAATTATTTGGAAAACATTTTTCTTTCTTTATTTTCCCAGCAGAAAATTCATCTACTATTTGCACACAGAATCATAAAAAAAACTTCAGTCACATCTGTCAACTATGTAGTTCTGAAAAAGTTATATTTTCACGGACTGCAGTCTTTCAAAATGGATTGAACTAATACCAATGGAATGGGTGACAGCATTTTTTCAGTCCTCTGTCTTGGATGAAATCCAGCCTGCTCTGCCAGCTTGTTTCACAATGACATCCTTGTTTTCCGGGCACTGATTAAAAGTCTTATCTGCTGACTGTGATATGAAGCATTTTTTAATGTTAGAATATACTGGTTTTTTTGTCCTACTGCAGAAATTACTTAGAGTATTTCAATTTCCTCATTATTGGATATAATTATATATCTAAATTGCTGTTCCATTTAGCTGACAGATATTATTAGATACATGATAGAGGTTACCATAATTTCAGTGAAAATTTGAAAGAATTTAAACGGAGAGTTCATGTTCTTAATAAGTATTTTAATTGTTTGTTTATTTAAAAAGGAGTCAAGTTTGGCTGATTTAGAGGAATAAATACTGAAAGTTCACAGAATTAGTGAAAATAAAGACTAATTTGTACAAGATATTCAATAAAGAAATGTGTTTCCGTTTGCTAATTGAACTTTTGTTCACTTTAATAGTACAGAAAAAATTTTATTAAGCATTGGAAGTAGCTGTGACTTAGACCACATTTAATATTTACCCCTCAACTTCTATGGGAAACCCTATAGAAGGACCAAAATGATTACACCACTTGGACACAACTGGGAAAACGAAGCATTACTCATTAGACGCATCCTTCTAAAACAACACCACACCGAAGGTTTAAAAATCTGTGGCATTTCAACACATGCCTGTTGGAATCCCTGACTGTAATCCAGGGGGCAGGCCTCCAAAGGACTCAGTCCGGTGGTATTCCAGGCCACAACTAGCCCACAGAAACAAATTCAAGGCAAAGGCTCCTCTTGAGGGGAAAATCTAAATTATCAAGGTGAAAATATTTCATTTAGACATCTCTGGTTTGGTGAAACACTGCCAAATGCAAAGTATTTAGATTGAGACTGTGAACAAAATCCCAGGTGACAAAACCTCCAGGATTCAAAAATCATACTGAATCTGGATGATGACTCCTGGCTCAGTGGAAGCTGTGCCCTTTGTCTCTCATTTTGAAATATAGAAAAATGTCTTTAGTCTATTACTCCGGTGTTGCTTAAGGATGTTTCAATGTGAAGCAATTTAAAAAATGTCTCTTTCTTCCTTACTATTGCATAAAAACCCAGAAAATTTTGCCTTCTCCCTGACATATATTAAGGATTTTGGTTCTCCCTTCTCCTCCCCAATGAAAATGCTTACACATCTTCCTCAGAAACATTTTTTAGATATTTATAACTAGGAGAGACTTCTGTCCTCTCCATCGAATAAATTGGATATGCAAAATGCTCAGCCCAAGTCCTGAGCACGCAGTGTGTCCGTCCATCCATCCATCCATCCATCCATCCATCCATCCATCCATCCCTCCATCCATCCATCCACGCTCTGCAAAAGGGCAGGCTCCTGGCTCCTGATCACTCTGCTGCGGGTTTCAGATCTCATTTGATTGCCCCAATGTCCTCCTGCAAAAATGCAGGGAAAATCCACATATCTTGCCCAAGAGTCATGGCATTTAATCTAACCTCAAGTCTCTCTCTAGTCTGTTCCTCTGACTGGAATGGTAGACCTTCTCCAATGACTCTGCTCCTTTCTGAATCACTCCCTCAGGTAGTTTTCTTCTGCCTTCATATGTTTTGAAGAGTAGAAAATAATAAAAAGGAGCCTTCATTCTATGGAGTGGGTCCTTCAATCTCTAAATCCCATTTAAGACCAAGTAAATTTATCAACCATCCCTCACCTCTGGAAACTGGCAAATTGCAGCAAACCACAATTTTTCTTAATACTAAACTTTCAAAACCTGCTGCCTCTCTGAGTTCTTTTGGTCCCTCCAAGATTCTCTCTACCAAAAATGTGCATGATCAGGATATGATGAATGTGATCTGGTTATTAGTGCAGATGTCTTGAAGACAATAAACTCTTTCTAAAATTAATGCTTAGAAAGAGCAAATACAAATGAGCAATTTGGTGAACCTGTTTGGAACAGAAAATTGACCAAGTAACAATTTCTTCTTTTACCCTAAAGAGCTTCAATTACACCTGAAGAACATCAAACAACAAAGATGTCTTCAAAGGCAATTAGGAATAGACATGTTTTTTCCTATAGCTATAAGTTAAGTTGGCCAAATACAAGTTATTTCTGATCTGAAAACTAAACAGGTCAGTTCTGCATCCAGGTAAATAAATGACACTGGGGAAATGGATGCTTAAAAATTTTTCAACATTGACCGTGATATTTATGGACAACTCATGACAGCAGCAGGGTGAATGGACATCTGCATGCATCTGCTTGTAGACAAAGGGCAGCTGTGGTGGAAGACGGGAAGGCGCAGTGACTGGAAGACTTTTCTGAAAAATAATTTGAAGAAATGGAAAGGGAATCTGGTGTGTATTTCAGGAAAGATACTGCTAACATGGTCTGTAACCTCAGCTGTTCAGAGCAAGTACCTGTCAAATAGATGGGGAAATGGCCGTTGCTAACAGGCAGCTGCAAAGCAGAGGTTTTTTTTTTTTAATAACTAAACTAGCCACTCTCAGTCAAAAAGATAAATCTCCACATCTCACTGGAAAGTATTTAGCAATGTCAGTGCTTGTATGATGCCCTGATTTGTAAGAGAGATGTATTTTATCAGTGCATTATGAAAGGAAGAAAGTTACATAGGCACCTTTGGATATGCTGGGAGCATGCAAATATCCCATGCAGTCACACTACAAAAAATCTAGCAGACAAAGCTGGCTACAATTTGGTTACTCAATACCTCATACACCAAGTTTAAAATAAACAATAGTAATTAAATAAGGAAATAAGTAATGTGCATCCCTGCTATATAGTTTAACTCTTGTTCTTTGATGTAATTTAGAGAAGTGCTTAAGACTTCAGAGTAACAAGCTGGTTTAGGATTCAAAATGTAGCATTAAATTACACAGGACTTCCACAGCTTTATTCAGATCACTTTGTCACTTGCATATCTCTCTATCTTTTCACTTTTCTTTCACATTAGGCCTATCTTTTGGCTTATGTTATA
Organism: Dryoscopus gambensis; assembly: GCA_013389985.1. Lineage (NCBI taxonomy): Eukaryota > Metazoa > Chordata > Aves > Passeriformes > Malaconotidae > Dryoscopus > Dryoscopus gambensis. The sequence continues at coordinate 21,791 of WEIT01039443.1, read as the reverse complement.
ATCTCTTTGTGACAGATCACATGTTTGTTCATGTTTGAGATCTGGCACAATGGGGCTGTAATCTCTACTGCATTACACAGAACAAAAATGATAATTTCAACCGTATCTCTTCTATTTACTTTTTCCTGCATAATCACACTTGACTGAAATCCTGCTAGCAAAAATATTGACTCAGATGAATAATGTCTTCATTTCACCACTCACTCTTTTTGTCTCACTGTCTGTGGCTATCTCAGTGGCCTTTAAACAAAAAACACAACCACACTAGACACACTGCTATAAACAGATATTTTCTCAACTCTCCTCCCTTCTCAAGAGTAGTTACTCCTTTCATATATGATCATGTGAGGTAATCCATGCCCTTGTTTCAATCTGAAGATACAACTCCTCTAATTTTGGATTTCTTCCTCTTCCTTCCCTGAAACCAGTCTGTGCCATCTGTCATCATCCCACCCAGTTGTTCGCAGGCTGTGCTACAGCTCTCAAGGCTTTAATAACTTTTGCCTTATAAGGGCACTCTGGCATTCCAGCTGTCCAGATATTGCCATTTCTACACTTTCTGGTGATGAGATGCACCATGTAGAATCACAGAATTATGGAATGATCAAGGCTGGAAAAGACCTCTAAGATCATTGAGTCCAAACATTAGCCCAGCACCACTGTGTTCACCACTAAACCTTCTCCTAGAAGATTCTAAGATGATTACAAACAGAAATTGAGCATTAGTATTATTACATTGTGTGAAGAATGATCTGCTTTTTACTTTGTTCTCTTTAACATGTAATGTGGTTTTGGTGGTATGAACTGATTAGTTCTACCATAACACTTCAGTCAGCATTAGAAACTGATGTACCCACAAAATCCTTCTCCTCTCCTTAAAACACTTTCTAACAATTTTTCCCTTTGACTAGACAGTACATTTATCTCTTTATTCAACGAACATTTTAATATGAATAAAATGGAATTAGAAAATGTAAGCCTTTCTTTATTTTTATATATTCTTTAATTCTGGACATATTTTTAAATGATTATACTCACCTGTTACTTAGACACTATCATGCAGCTGTGAGTTTACTACTTAATGGCACATTAAAAATCTCTGGCTGTTGCTCCAGTATAATATTTCCCAGTGCCATATGATAACTACACTGTATTCCTGGAACCTCATTAAATAGTTTAATGATGAGACATATAGATAAAATATTTTGGCAGACACACATTTATCTTACAGAGAAAAAGACCAGTATGTACATGTCCTTAAAAATGAATGAAAAATGTTTTTCAGAAGAATATCATCTATTTGAAACTAGAAAGAATAAAGACTTTAGGAAATACTATATAGGGGAAAAAAAACTGAGAAAAAGAACACCTGAGTTTCTTTTCGTAATTAAAGTAATATAGTATTTTGAATGCAAAAATAAGATATAGTATAGTTATATTAATTTCTCATTCTGGTCATTAGCATTTAATTTTGCCATTTACCAGCAGATCACAAGGTCTTCTAGTTATTGAGATCAGACAAATAAATAACTGATTTACAAAGTCATTATCCTTCACCGATTCTCCTTCCTCTCAGAGGAACCTGAGAATTTAGCAGTAAGAACCACAGGGACTGCACCTTTAATTTTCTTGCCAGGGGTACTATGATCACTGGAACAATGAGAACTGATGGGTCCACTGGCCCCAAATGTCATGCAGCAGCCTGGCTCCTAAAGATATCTCCTAACACATGAAGTTGAAGACTGCTGCAACCCTCAAATGACTCTTTCAATGAATGTAGGGCACATGGTTTGAGGTGGAGAATTAGTTGTCTCAAATTATTTTCATACCTCTTTTTTTGCATCCTGATCTACAAAGGAGACTTAAAATATGCCTTCAAAAGATTAGTTTAGAAACCAGAAGTAAGTCATGCTCTAGATATAAAAAACAGGGATTGAGAAAGAATATGATTCCATAAAACATAACTTATTTATTTTTATAACTCACCATCAGCTGAGTTTTCCATTTTCTGAGGGCGACAAAAGTTATTCATATTGATTTACCTATATTTCTCATTTACTGGACAGAGGAAGTTTTCTACTTAAACTTTTGTTAACATCTCGCTGAAAGTATTTGTTAGCTTAATTAGGAAGACTCAGGAAAATACTTTCAAATATATATTGAAGATACCAGTTCTTGTATACCTTCATCTGAATAAACCAATGTAGTGCTTTGGTTGCACTGTGAATTGAGAACAAAGGTGAACTTCTTGCACTTTTTTTTTCATTTTCTGGGACAGTTAGAGGCTCTTGAAATCTCCATATTTTCAAAGCAATCTGTAATTTTACTGCAGAGGATTTTTTCTAGTTGCTGCATTCTGTTTTATGTAAAGAAGATCCTTTGGTCATCCATTAAAATGTTGGATCTAGGGAGGAAATTCAGCATGCTAAAACACCAAGGGTAGAATTTACAAATTTTACTTTCAAACTTTTGAATCAGGGCTAAAGCCAGTCTCAATGTCTGTTTAAAGTTTAAAGAAAGAAATTATACCAGTGCTTTTTTTGTCTTCACTTTTGTGAAGACAGGTTCATTTGAACACTTTTCCCCTGCTGCTATGCAGGGATGATATAGCCTGCAATTATATGTTTTATCTACCTAATTTCTCTCTATATTCAGCTTCTAAGTACTATAAACCCTGTTGAACTATCACCTGTTTTCTAGTTACCATTTAAAGAGATTTTCTACCGCATTAACTGATTTTTGATTGTATTGCAGTTTCAAGTGCTATTTCCATTGAAATAAAAGGTCAGTGGTGCAGACTGCACAAATGGAAAATAGTCAGAAGTTTGTTAGGGAAACCAACCTTGTTTGCAATAAAACAGATAACCCATCCATGACTTCAAAATTTCACTTTTATAGAAGTAATTTTCACTCACTGTTATTGCAGTTAGTCTTGACTCTCAATGGAGGTTTTTCTCAGGCAGCTGTTTTAATTCCTGTTTTGCAGCACAGGTCAAATAGCCGTGGAATAGATGGTCTTGAGACACAACAGCTGAAACCACACTCAGTTCTGAGCTGGGGAACCCTCAGTTAGGCCATATCCCTAATGTATCATCATCATCTTCCAGGATTTCATTTGAGATTTAAAATATTTCTGTGAGATTATTTAATGGCAGAAACCCAAGTGCCTAGTGCCAGAATCATTCTGTGCAGTGTAAAAAAAATAGACCTATAATAACTGTCACTCATTCATTGATGCCAGAGTAACCATGAACAACTACAGTACAAGAAGAGAAATTTTGCTCCTCTTGAATTAATAAAGCCTTTGTAACTCAAGTTCAGCTAGGGTAACTTGTTCCTCAGTGATTTTTAAATTATAAAAAAGGAAATTGAAGACAAAATTACAAGTCCTTCATGCTGCATAGAGTACATCCTGTGGCAAACATGAAAACAGTTGATTTCCTGTCATGATTTTGCTTATTGGGGCCAGTGTGTGCCAGTGTCCCTGGAGAGACACTTGTGCAACAGAGAAGGAATTGTGACCAGAATGGATCCCTGATATGGCTGCAAAATTCTGCCTTCAGTGGAGTTCTGCACATCCACTGTCCAGGCAATCACAAGCACACTTGGCCAGTGTTGACCAGCCAAGAACCTTATTCAGCTTTTAGGGTAAATAGACTACAGGAATAGGAGCCACCAGAGTCACTGCAAACACAAGCAGGGCTATTCCTTCATGAAATGATGCAGTGTGTGTCTCCATTCTCCTCTTCACATAGAAAGCATCACAAGTTGACAATATTACGTTCACTCTGCGATCCTTGGAAGGCCAAATCTGAATTATGAGAGTCTGGAGGACTAAGTCATATTTTGTATTGCATCATAGAATCATACAATAGTTTGGGTTGGAAGGGACCTTAAAGATCATCTAGTTACAATTCCCTGCCCATGAGCAGGGACACTTCCCACTAGACCCTGTTAACTTTGGCTAATCCCTATTAACTTTAGGTACTTTATCTGAAACTCCTTTGTTGCAACACAGCATTATTCATAAATTTTTCATTAAGTAGGAGAAAACACAATTCTAGTCTTATCCACTATTTTCTTTCATATTTCATGGTTTAACCCCAGCCAGCCACCATGCCCCACACAGCTGCTTGTTCACTCTCCCACCAGTGGGATTGAGGAGAGACTCAGAAGGATAAAAGTGAGAAAACTCACGGGTTGGAACAAAGACAGTTTAATAGGGAAAGCAAAAGCTGTGCACACAAGCAAAGAAAATCAAGGAATTAACTCACTGTTTTCCCATGGGCAAGCAGGTGTTGGGCCATCTCCAGGAGAGCAGGGCCCCATCATGCATAACTGTGACTTGGGAAGACAAATGCCATCACTCCCAATGTCTCCTCCTTCCGCCTCTCCCTTCCCCACTTTTTATGCTAAGTACGATGTCATATGGTGTGGGATATCCCTTTGGTCAGTTTGGATCACCTGTCCTGGCTGTGTCTCCTCCCAAACCCCCATGCACCCTCCTCGGTGTGACAGTATGAAAAGTAGAAAAGACCTTGGCTTTCTGTAAGCCCCACTCAGCAATAACAAAAACATCTCCATATTATCAACCCTCTGTTCAGCACAAATCCAAAACACAGCCCCACAGCAGCCATTGGGAAGAAAATTAACTCTACCCCAGCCAAAACCAGCACACATATTGTTGTGTGCGGTCTTTTTATACAGAAGTTCGAATACTCCACTGTGCACATGTTCATTGTGGGAGAAAATTATAGTTACAAATTAAACTACATCAGTCTTTCTTGAGGTATATTTTTCTTGCATCTTTCTAAAAGTCTTAGGATTTAAGAACTGTTCAGATCAGTAACAGTTCAGAAACATTCAATTTTCTTTTTGTCCCTAATGAAATGTCTATCCCCTGTACTACTTTTGCCAGGAAAGCTGAAGTAAGTATACATAGTGGCAACAGGAAGTCATGTCAGTTAGATTCATGTTGCTATTGCCATGAGGCTAAACACCAAAACTAGCTATATCTTATTTACAAAATAGTTGCTCCCTGCTGAAATTTTAAAATGTAAGCTTAATTTTGCAGAAAAAGTAATTTTTTATTCACATTTCATACCACAATATCGCAATATTTTTTCAATGGGTAACACAGCATTTACTCTAGGAATAGTTCTATAATTACTCTATTAGTTGCATGATGATGAACCAGAGGAAATTATAAGAAATTAACAACAATTTCAATGCTAAATTTATACTTAAAGTCCAACTGCTTAATGGAAATGTGTTTAAATAAAAATTATTATTACTATTATGATGGTGGTGATGATGATGATGTAACATATTCACCAGGGTCTTCAGATTCAGGTGATTCTTCTACTTCTTTCTGCATTTCATGTGATTGAAAATGCTGACAATATTCTGATGTCTCCTTTGTGTTGTGTTCTCCTGCTAAATCTATCCTTGTTGACATTAAGAACAAATGCTGATCAGAGAATCATATAATGGTTTGGGATGGAAGAAACTTTCAAAAGTCCAACCCCCCTGCAATGAGACAACCAGATCAGATTGCTCAGAACGTGGTCCAACATGATCTTCAATGTTTCCAGGGATGGGGCAGCTTAAACCTCTTTGGGTAACCCATTCCAGTGTTTCACCCTCATTGTATATAGTTCTTACTTACATCTAATCTAAATCAACCATCCTTCAGTTTAACACCATCACTCCTTTTTCTGTCCCTACAGGCCCTAGTAAGAAGTCTGTCCCTACTCTTCTTATAAGTCTTGCTTAAATAATGAAAGGATTCAAAAGGAAGGCACAGTGTGCGGGGCCGGTGGGTCCGAAAAGCGGTGATTACTATAGCAACGCGGAGTGGGCTCGGCGCCAGGCAGAGCACAACCTGGCACGACCGGGCGGGGATGGTGGAGCAGGCGCAGGCAGGGGCAGCGGCATGGCGCTGCCAGGGCAGAGCAGCCGGGGGGCCAGGGCGACGCGGGACAGACAAGGTGGCAGAGTGCGCGCAGCGGGGCCGGCACGACCCAGCAACCCTGCACCGGTGGCGGCGACTCAGGGACCCGGCGCGGCGCAGCCAGCACGACCGAGCAGCCCAAGCGACCCCACGCAGGCGCCGACGGCAAAGGGGCCCAATCAGCGTGGTGTGGACAAAGACAGCGAGGCGGCAGCAGCGCAAAGGCTTGAACAGCACAAACACAGATCCATGAAAGGAGACTGTTATAAATAA
>WEIT01039443.1:805-11010 GCA_013389985.1 Dryoscopus gambensis | reverse complement strand
GGGAAGGACAAGAATAGTTACAACACCAGCATGCAAGCCTAGGTCGTGGTCCTGTGTAATTTCCTAGGATAGTTGAAGGCTTTGAAGAAGGCTGAATAAGCTCACATTCAGGACACAGAAGAAGACAGTCATGAAACAGCTCATTTCCTGGAAAAGGAGGTAAAAAATTCTCTCTCAAAGGCAAAGTTTTCAAGGATCTTAAAGGGTCTTCAGTGTGGGCAGATCAAGCTGAAGTTAGGAAACTCAAATAAATGTAGATCATAGGTATTCCTCAGAGGTAAAAGACACAAATAGTAAGGCAGAGAAAATTGAGCTTCATTGAAAGGTGTAGAGAGACTCCTTTCCAAAGAGGTCATATTCTTTACCTGTGAGACAGTTCCTAAATCGATCAAGGCAATCTCTTACCCTCCATGGTAGGGAAAACCTGCATGTGCAAGTGTTATGGGTCATGGTAATATACTGGGCACATACTATTATTATAGTCATGACTTTTTCATATACTTACCAAGATAAAGTTCTGGCCTGCCATTAAAATCATGCTGTGCTCTCCCTGCTCTTTTTGCCCATTTTTGCAAACCAATTACTCTCTGTTTCTGATTAACTGTTGTCTATGTTCAGCACAGCTTCCAAACTTCCCAAGGTCTTTTTGAACTAGAAATTTAATTGGAGAAAAATGTCTACTAAACACTAATTAGTTTGGAGGGCAATCTGAAAGAAACTTCAGTGAGATAAGTCACCATCACCTCGAAGTGATTAATTATTTTCATATCTAAGAGCCCATAACTGGACACACACAATAAACCTGTTTAGATATTTTGTCTTATGTTTCTCATATAAACTGACAGTGCAAGGGCTGTGAAAGGTGCATTCCTCAGAATGCTAGATATCCACCAAAGAAAAGGAAGAGAGTATTGCATTGCATTCGATAAGGAATTGTTAAAAAAACAGTTAAAAGCAAGAGATGGCTTCTTAGTATTACAAAATAAAACTTACATAGGTACAGAACTTTAACTTAATGAAGAGCCTAACAACTATCTGCAGTAAAGGAGGAGAACAGAGGGAGTTCTGAATGTAAGAATAAGGTGTATTCTCTCCTCCCCATCCTGCAAGAGGACTCGGCTAGTACAATCTTGGAAGAGTAGAGAAAGTGTAAGAAACCTCTGAAACCTATACTGTTGCACTGCATGTAGCAGAAACTGCAGCACCCACATCAACGAATTCCTGGTGGATGAGCACCCAGGGCACTGGAGTCTAAATTTCTGGTCACTGAGAGTTCCCATGCTCCCCTGGGAACTGCACTGTGCATATTGTTCTGTTATAGGTTCAAGATTCCCCCACCCAGTTTTATGTATGCCCTTATGTTTATGCATATCCCTTATGGAATATGTATAATCTCTGGAAAGTTCTGTTACATTCGGTATCCCATTTGTTCATTCAAATAGAACCCTCCCCTGAGTTTGTCCTATTGGATGTTCTCCCCGTCACCCCACAATTTACAGAACCTCACTGCTTGTAACCCTTTATTCCACCCCTTTTGGCTCCCATACAGAAATGGATTCATTCCCCGGCCATTGGTCTTTTCTGCTTTGTTCTTGGTTCACATGTTTCGTTTCTATTAAAAAGTTCGGAGCTGCAGAAGAGACCCTCTGTGTTCCTTTGCCTTTACCAGCGCTACTTTTACATCGGTCTGCAGTTTGCTCCTTGCATGGGAGTCAGCAGTCCTCTGTTATTTTGGGTCAGATCTGTGTCAGTTACTGTGGAAACAAACTCCCACCCTGGGACAACTTCAGCTGTAGATGCTGCTGCAAACCCTGGGCAACCGGCAACCAGCATCATTATATGATCATCTGGAGGGAAATAGCAGCAGGGTTGTATTAAGTAGAGACTTCTCATATCTAGTCTTCTATAAGGTGACATGATTTCTTCCACTTCTTTGACCATAGAACTTAAGTTTCTGTCTGTGTTGACTGCTTTGAATCTGATAAATGAATTCATATTTTATTGTGTCCTGACTCCAGTGAAATGTGATTTAAGATATCTTCATTCCTAAAGAACTTACAGCCCTAGTCAATAGCTGTCTCTTACTCTTCCTTTTCTTAAATTGATATTGTTAATAGATAACAAGAACAGAACATCACTGCAATCAAAAGACAATCTGCAGTGAACTTGCTTTACAAAATCCCCACAAAATAATTGGGAGTACTGAAATATAGTATTATGTTGCATGAATCAGAAGGGCAAAGTAAGGCTTTAAGTAGCCCCTCAGGAAGAGTATTTTTTATAATGCTAATACTTTCTAAATGTCAGGGAAGAATATGAACATATATATATATATGTTAATTTAAATTTTAAAAACATAAAACTTTTCTGAAGAACTGTCACTCTTCTCTAGCTTTTTACAGATAGGAAAGTAAGTATTTGCCTTTTGGATGGTGCAACATTTTCCTGCTGTGGTGGAACATAATTTTCTGAAACTGTTTTTGCTGCATGTATGCTTGTGATTATATGTTTACACTTCATTCTTCATTTCAGAATTTTGCTTTTCTGCTTGCCAGACTCTTAAACACTTTTGTTGGAAATCAAAGCCAGCAATCAACTGGCTATGATTTATTTGTAGCTAAAAGGAGTAAACGAAAAGTTTCACACTAACATCTTTTTGCTATGAAACCTTGTCTTGGAATTTAAACAGTTTACAAGACCATGATTTTTTATGTCAGAACAGTACAAATATTTGCGAGCTTTCAGAACTCAGTTTGTAATTAATTTTTCTTAAATAAAACCTCTTGAAATTTAAACAGAAACTAAAAAAGAGGCATTGAGGAAAACCATATAATGCCATAAAATTATATCTTATGTACAATATTTGCCTAATTTAAACTAGTAAATTTCTTGTCTACTTTTTTCCATGACTAAGTGTTACGTGGCTTTAGAGATTAGTTCTTAAAGTCCTTGTCATAATCTTAAAAACCTCCTAACATAATTTCAGAAGACATCACTTGCTGTTGTTTACTTCACTTATTTCCTAAGTATTTCTCTGATATTTGCCATTTATTCAACACAAAAAACCTATGGCTTTTATCAAAGTGTGATTTTACGTTTCTCTTTCAAATGCAATTTGTGAATAAATACCTGGACTAAGATACCAGCTCCAAGACAAAACTGTAAAGACCTAACTAGGGATAAAATTTCTGCTGTAAGGAAAGAGCGTCTTGCACATCATAGAATTTATTATGATTTTCATTCTGGTGAGAAATGTAATGGAATAAAAACAATTACCCTGATATTTGGCTTCCTAGAAGCAGAATTAATTTTTCTCTTGAACATGAAATACAGAGAGCACAGAAGATTGATAAATGAAGAAGTTTAGTTGCACAGCAGACGAGTCCATTTTTAACTTTGTTCAGAATTAATTTTCTTCTCTCCTGAACACTCACAAGCTTTCAAGAACAGAAAGAGAACATGTATTATTTCCATGAAATTATTTTTAAAAAGAATTATCTCTGCAACTGCCCAAGTAGCAAGGTTTATAAAGTTTTTTTCCAACCTAAAGGATTCTGTGATCCCATGATTTAATTCCTCACAGGAAGCAGGCCCACAAATATAGTTTCAATCTAGCTTCTAAACATGCAAGACCTGTCACATAAAAAAGTTGATTTTCTAAGGTACTGAGAAGACAATATAGAATGGCAAAAGTGTAACTGCAGAAGATTAGTAACAACTAATTAAATTGTATGATAAGTTATAGCATATCCTGTCAACTTGGAGGCTAATCATGCTTATGCTAATCATGCACATTTTAACCCTATATTACAGTTGTGAATCCCTGCGTTTTTGCAAGAGTCTGTGAGATAATAGTTTTAATAACTATTTCTGGGGAGTACAGTTGCCAGAAAGAAGAAAAGACAAAATTTTTTCAGGGGAACACTGACTATTTCTTGGCTTACTCCTTCCTGAGTCTGAGCAGAGATTCTACATGCAGAAGCAAAACCTCTTACTTTAGCTCTCATATACCTCAAGTAAGCATCACGGCCATTTGGATTCCATTTGGACTCATGCACTGCAGGGTTATTCTACTGGTATGGCATTCAAGTTCACTTGGATGGCAATAAAGGTCATCTTGGACTGTCAAAATCATCAAAAGCTGTGGAACAGTCTGCCAAGACTTATACCAGGCTGTGTTTTCCTCACATGAAATTCCCTCTATTGTTGCAGCAGCCTCAGAAGACATGTAGCAGGAAAAACATTTCCCGTTCCAGTTCTTACAAGTAAATTAGATATGGTCATGAAAGTCTGCAGGAGTGCTGAACAAAAAAATTTAGTGCTTTGTCAGACTATTCTTATTTTCTTACAGACCTGTGCTCTATGTCAATTAGAATCTTGTTAGCATTAAATGAGAGTTAGATGACGAGATCCATTATTTTTAATCATTGCTCTCTTCTACGAACTAAGAGAAATACTCCCAGCAGCTTACACTCCACTCAGCAAACTGGTCTGGAAGAGGATAAGAATCTGAAAGAATGGATAATTCCTCATTATGGTTTATTTGCAAGGTATGTTCATACATATTTTCAGTCAATTTATTATGGTCTAAATTCATGAAGATCCATTTCAAAACTCTCCCTTAATGGCTTTTTTTTTTGGTAACAAGTCCAGTGAATTTACCCATATCCATATACGTAGATTTTTTCAGTTGTTTTGTTTCCTCATGAAGTGTTCTAAGTTGGTGTCCCAACGTGTAAATTAGCAACCTTTTAACTTCCAACTCCTCTGATCTCTATTAGTCCTGTGAGACTTTCCAAGTCTTATTTAAACAAAATCCTTTTCAGTCTGCAGGTACAATACATTTGTAATTCATTCTTCTGCTCTTTTTCATCTCTGTTATCCTTCTAATAAGCAATTTGAAATTTCCATTATGCAATTTTCTAAAACTAAATTATTCTTACAGAAATATACCTTTATGTAAAATATGGATAATGATATTCATTGCCTTTGTAAACCACTTGAGATCTTCAGATGGAAAATGGGAAAATACCAGATAAGCAAATATTATCATAATAAGCATGTTTTTCATACAAATCAACAATCATAATGTAAATCAGATGCATTGTCAAGAGAAGTAAACATTGATAGCCTCCCAAACACATTATTGTGTTGGACAACACTATAACATACAGATGGTAATTATTTGAAAAGTGGTAAGGAGAATATATACTCAAAGAAAAATACGCTGAAGTTTCATTTAAAAAAGTGAGTTTTTCTGACAAAAGGAAGAAAGAATATTAATAAGCTCTATAATTATTTGTTCCCTACTGTTTATAAATGGGCAATAAGTTAAACAATCAATTAATTGAACTTTTAATGTTTACCTTTCAGTGAGTCGTCATTCTACCATGGGGCTAAAATATCTCCTTGAGTATAGCAATGTTTGTGATGACTTCATAAAAATTATGGTTCAAAAATGTAGCCTTTTTTAGTTCTAACTTCTGCAACATAGTGTGGAGTTCTGTGGACAAGGTTATTAGTGTAATGATCTCATTTTTTGATACCATTCAGCTCATTACCAGTCCTTAAAATAAAAATAATAAGGATTTAATATTGACTCTGAAATACATTCTCTGTGCCTAGAGACCACCAATATTTTTCATCAATAATACTCTATTATTTCATTACTATCCCACAAATTTTACTAACAACAATTCAATATTTACTCTAAAATATTTTCAACCACGTTTTCCTATTAAAATAAGATAAATTGTCTAAAATACATCAATCAATAACTGAATTTGAAAAATCTCACTGATGAAATACCTTGTTTCAGAAGGATGTCTCCTCATGAAATATATTTTGTGGAGTCTCTATTAAGTGCTATATAACATCTGTCCTGGAAGCCTAAAAATCCCCTGTGTGCTGGGCTGCATCCAAAAGCCCATGGGTGTCGCTGTTGTACTGGGGACGAAGTGAAATGGTGGCATGAACTTAGTCGTAAGAAAAGGTTTTTTATTATGAAAAAGCAGCCTTTATAAAGGCAAATCTGTATGGATAGCAGGTGGTCATTGGTTCACTTGATGAACTCCTCTTATAACTATTGGTCAGTTATAACAACGTCTAAGAATAACAGGTTGAAACAACAAAGTACAAAAACACCACCTCCAAATTATAGCTTAGGCAACTCATAAGATGGTTTACAAAACTTCTCTCACTTCTCAGCTCCATGCTGTGAGAAGATAACTCTCTCTCACAAACAGGGCCAGAAGCTGGAAAATTTCTCTCTGAAAGAGCTTGTCAGTGTCCACACATGGGATGCAAAGCTGGGCAGGGAGGGGATTCTGCCCCTCTGCCCCACTCTGCTGAGACCCTACCTGCAGTGCTGCATCCAGCTCTGGAGCCCCAGCACAGGAAGCACATGGAGCTGTTGGAGCCAGTCCAGAGGAGGCCATCAAGATGATCAGAGGGATGGAGCACTTCTGCTATGAGGAAACACTGAGAGAACTGGGATTGTTCATACTGGAAAAGAGAAGGCTTTGAGGTGACCTAATTGTGGCCTTCCAGTACCTGAAGAGAGCCTACACGAAAGCTGGTGAGAAACTGCCTGGAGTGACAGGACAAGGGGGAATGGCTTCAAACTTGAGAGTAGGTTTAGATTGGATATTAGGAAGAAATTCTTCCCTGTGAGGGTGGTGAGGCACTGGAACAGCTTTCCAAGAGATGTTGTGTCTGCCCCATCCCTGGAAATGTTCAAGGCCAGATTGGATGGCGCCCTGAGCAACCTGGTCTAGTAGAAGATGTTCCTGCCCATGGTGGGGGGTTGGAACTAGATAGTCTTTAAGGTCATTACCAACTCAAACCATTCTATGATTCTATGATTCTATGATTCTTTGATGATTATATGTTTTTCCCAACATTTACTTATACATGTACTGTGATACTGTTCACCCAAACAATTATTTTCTAGTGTAAAATGGAATATAGAGGAAAAAATATCAGAGAGATCAGATGTTAATTATTTGTTTTGGGGTGATTTTATGCTGATACTCTATTCCCTGATTGTTTGTCTTATGCCTACAAATGGTTGCTGTAGCTTTGAGGTGGGGCCAGGGGAGGGTGGGGAGCCTTGGGGCTCTTGCTCGGACTTTTTCAAAGCGTCACTCCCGAAGCATCTGTGGTGTCATGCAGACTCCTTCCTTTTTTTGCTTAGCTATCTTGGCTTTTTTGTTAGCTCAGGCAAGAATTTTTCCTTTCCTTGGCCTTGGAGACTGCGGCAGCAATCCTTCAGTGGCATTTTTCTGAAGTAAACTGTTTGGTTGGTTTTGGTCTGAAGTCAGAGAGAACAATTGACAGGAGACAAATTGGCCAGGAACCAGCAGAACAGCAAGGGGCCACTCCATCCTGACCCCAGACCTCAGAACAGCTGAGTGAACAAGAGAAATGACACCAAATCCACCAGCTTCATCTGCTGGGAAGAGGGGACCCACACCAGAGATTCAACATGTTCCCATCTGGTTTTTTAGAGGTAACATCCTCTCACAGACCTGCTTGAGCCCCAGATGGGAGAGAGAGAGATCAGAAAAGCACAGCCTTGAGATAAACTTATTGGGGACAAAGCCCTTTGATATACTGGGGCAGGTAGGGTCCTCCACCCTACTACCCAGTGGAATGAGCTGACACTAATGGAGCCTGTGTTTCCGTGTGTCTCTGCTGCCTGGCATTTTTAACAAGATAATGAAATAAAGCTGTGGTTTGGTGGTCGCCTTGTTTACCATATGTGTTGATTCTTACACTGAGCCAATCAGAAATGACAGTAATGCCTCTGTGATAACATTTTTAAGAAGGAAAAAAGTTATTTTGCAGAGGTACTTGTGGCCAAAGAGCTGGATGACAACATGTGAGAGGAACAGCTCTGCAGACATCTGGGTCAGTGCATAAGAAGAGGGAGGAGGTGCTCCAGGCACTAGAGCAGAGATTCCTCTGCAGCCCGTGGTGAAGGCCATGGTGAAGCAGCTATGCCCCTGCAGCCCATGGGGGCCCATGGGAATGCAGAGATCCACCAGCAGCCCAAGGAGGAGCCCACACCAGAGAAGGTGGGTGCCTGAAAGTGGCTATGAACCTGTGGGAAACCTGTGCTGGAGCAGGCTCCTGGAAGGACCTGTGGAGAGAGGAGCCCACACTGAAGCAGGTTTCTGGGTAGGACTTATGACCCTGTGGGGGACCCATGGTAGAGAAATTCATAGAAAACTGTCTCCTGTGGGAGGGACCCCAAGATGGAGCTGGGGAAGGACTCCTGTCTCTAAGCAGTGGCAGGAACCTGACTCTAACTCCCATTCCCTGTCTCCCTGAGCCTCTGGGGGGAGGAGGTAGAGCTTAGAAAGAGGGAGAAGTGGTGGAAAGATGTTTTTATGATTTGATTTACTTCTCATTATCCTGCTCTGATTTTGTTGATAGAAAATTCAATTAATATCTGAATTAGAGTCTGTTTCACCCATGACAGTAACTGGTGAGTGAACTCTCCCTGTCCTTAACTTATGAACATTTCATTTTATTTTCTCTCCCCTGTGTTTCATTTTATTTTCTCTCCCCTGTGCAGATGCAGAGGGCAGTCATAGAGTGGCTTTGGTGGATGCCTGGTGTACAGCCATGGTCAAACCACCACAACACACAACACAACAATCGAAGAACCATGGCAAGGATGGACTACAATTAGCTAGGAGATGAGTGTGGCTGCAGTACTGGCATGGGCCATTCTCACATCAGCCACGGATGCTGCCCTGAGCAAGCGTTAGGGACAGAGAGCAGGGTCTCCCCACAGCCATATGGTGACCACCACACAAGTTGACAAAACAGGTCCAGCTGGACAGCCAGGGAGTGAGCCAGGTCTTCCTGTGAGGCCAAACCTGAAATAGGGCTCCTGTTTTCCTCGGAGTGGGGCATGAAGGTGGTCTCAGATTTGTCCCAGGGCAATTCAGGACTGCTGGTGCCCTCACAGCTCTGATATTGACATGTACACATTTGTGTTACATGTTTGAAGTAACCCTTACAGAAGCATATATCATTCTCTCTGTGTATAAATTTAGTTGTAAGAGATTGTTAAATATGATTCTTGCTTGCTCTGTATCAGATTTTATGTATTTTATTTGGGTATGCCCCCTTACAAGATTAATAGGAAGTTTTTCTGCCCATAGCTTATGGCAGAGATATCTTAGAAAAAGATAAACAGTAAACAATGTCAGTCACTGAGAAAGAAAATATACAATTTTGGAAAATGCACTGAATTATAAGTACATTCACGGTATTTTATCTCCCTTGAATTTACAAATATATAATAATGTGGCAACTTTCTTACGCTAAATGGTGGATGAATTTTTGTTCTTCCCGTATACGTACAGTTAAGTATTTGTCCTGGATTATCTGTATTCTGATTACCATCTTCATGAGCTGTTAAAATCAGGTGTGGCAATGTTCCTTGCCTCCTCCCTCTGGGCTATCCGCTGTTAATAGGCCCATCAGTGCCTTATCTCATAACTCATCAACCCATCGTGAGATGCTCCGCCCAGGAGGAAGGAGCCAAGCATTCCATCCTGGATAAAAGGTTGAGAATTTTGCAACAGAGACAGAGCCTTTCCCATCGGATTTCCAGAGGACAGGAGCTGCACAGCCACCACTGGACTTTCTAAGGAAGATCAGACCTTTTTCTACAAGATCACTGCTTCAACAAGATTACATCTGCCAATTCAGGAGGACTGCAGTCACCATTTAATTGGACTGCTACCACCCTGTAGCTACCACCCTGTTGTCACAGGGTGTCAGGGTATATTTCTGACTCTGTTAGTGGTTTGTTTTGTTTTGTTTTGTACTCTTGCATTTTTTTCCCCTTTTTCCTAGTAAAGAACTGTTATTCCTATTTCCCATATCTTTTCCTGAGAGCCTCTTAATTTCAAAATTCTAATAATTTGGAGGGAGGGGGTTTACATTTTCCATTTCAAGGGAGGCTCCTGCCTTCCTTAAGCTGACACCTGTCTTTTCAAACTGGGACAGTAGTCTATCCAGTTTTACAAGTTATGTTCTGTAGTTTAAATGTCCCTTTGGATGGGTGTCTCTGTTGAGGCGGGAACGACACAGTATTACCCCAATGTGGTGGTTTAGGCCAAATTTAGAGGAAACGTCCAAAAGGAATGTCTCCTGCAAAAGAAGGCAGGGTACAGCCAGCCACC
>WEIT01039442.1:19043-39898 GCA_013389985.1 Dryoscopus gambensis | reverse complement strand
CTTATTAAACTTCATCTTGTTGGACTCTGCCCATCCATCCAACCGTTCCAAGTCTCTCTGCAGAGCCCTCCTACCTTCCAACAGATCGACACACGCTTCCAGCTTAGCGTCGTCTTCAAATTTACTAATGAAAGAGTCAATACCTTCATCCATGTCATTGGTAAAAATACTGAGCAGAACTGGCCCCAGGACAGTACCAAACACATTGAAGAAATATTTTTCCATATAACGAGCACTTCAAAAATGTAAGATTGGAAGTTACAATCCATCTTCCCATTACATATATTGAGCTTCTTAAAAAAAAAGGGAAACTTTTCCCACCAAGGCTCTTCTCAAGAGCATGTGATTATTAAGGATCTCCGTTTGGGGAGCTTGTGGGGTTTCTGCCCCCCCCCCCGCCTTTCCCTTTTTTTGTGGGGGCGTGTGGTTTGGTTTTGGGGTGGCAGAGGGGTTTGGAGGGAGAGCTTGTGTTTGTCTTTTTTTTGCAATTACCTATGATCTATATTAAGAAATACCTTGAGGCAGAGGAATATTGCCCAGTACAGAGTAATAATGATACATAAATATAATATAAATAAAATAAACAGAGTAAAATACACAATATTTACTGAGATAGAATGAATATAAGCGTTAGATGATTCACTAACAATGAAAAAAAACCCCACACAGGAGTAATCACCACGATAATAGGTCTCTACTTTTCTTGTATTTCTCATCTCGTTCTCGTTATGCCTGGGCAATTTATTCAGGAAAGTAAACTGGCCTTGCACATACCGGCTAGTAACTCAAGGATTTATTTTTCTAACTGTGGATATCATCCGTGTCAAAAGTAAGCATTCAACTGCCTGATACCAGGATCAAGCCATCAGCATAAGCTCAGTATAGTTAAGAAAATGACAGCCTCTGCTTTCTTGCCACCTCAGGCTCTTACTCCAGCAGTGCAACAGCAGAATCTTCTTAACACCCAGAGTCACTGCACACAAGCATAAGAGCACAAGCATGCCACCAGCCAAGGCTACATCCAACTGACACAGCCACAGTCAGCTGTACCCATGAGAAGACACTGCAGTCTATGCTATCCCAGAAACAGCTCAGACTTTCAGCTACAGCTTGGAATAGATTCCTCCCAACAGGCAGATCTGAAAGATACAGACTTTGAAGGCACACAATGTTGGAACCTCTGTAATAACTCAAGCATTTTTGCTTGCCTGTGTTGTTCACTTCAGTGTCAAAAAACACATAGTGAAAATGTTCTAAGGCAGCGCTGGAGTGAAGTGTGCAATAGCCCCAAGAGGCTAAGTTCTTAAGAAAGGAAAATTAATTTTAATCACAGAAGCATTTAGGTTGCAAAAGAACTCCAAGATGGAGTCCAACCTTTGACCAAACACAACCCTGTCAAACAGACCACAGCACTAAGTGCCATGTTCAGTCATGTCCTGAACACTTCCTGGAGGTCAATCTCCCATCACCTCCCTGGGCAGCCAAATCCAATGCCTGACAACCATTTCCACGAAGAAATTCATCCTCATGTTCAGCCTGAACCTCCATCAGCATAGTTTGCAGCAATTTCCTCTCATCCTGTCACTTGTTATCTGGGAGAAGAGACTGATTCCCGTATGTCATGGTTTAGGAATGGTACGCCACAATTCAGTGCCCCCACCAAGATTCCTCCAAACCACAAATGTATTAACAGAAAAGAAAGATCTTGCTTACATAGTAACAAATCAGTAAAGTGGTAACACCCATTACTGCTACAGCAACATAGTCCTCCCACTGCCAACAGTCCCATGAAGAAAATGTTAATACTCAAGTTTATGGAGAGCTAAAATTCTGCATAGCTTTTCACCTCCCCCGGTTACTCTCAGCTCAGGAACACTACTAAAACTAGTATGGTTTTCTTCTTAACTAGCTATATTAAACATATTTTTCATATACATTAAACAACACCATCATCATCTACACTATATGTCATCATTAAACATCTTTTGTTCCTTTCTGAAACCAGAGAAAGACAGTTCCTGAGGTAAGGAGTTTTACAGCTTCATACTAGACACACTTATTTTGGTCATCTTTAGCATGACTACTATTATTTTCATTTAAGGTCCAAAGGGTTCAAGAAGTCAGGAAGCACTCTGTACATCTTCACCAGTTCCATGCTATTCATTATTGTGTAGGTCCCACTTACATTCATTCTAAGACATTCTTTACAGGCTGGGGATTCCCAGCCTACTTGGCTGCTTCTGACAAACAGTTACTAATCACCTTTGTGGACTTTCTCCGACCCATCCTCTAAACCTTTTCAAAGTCTTAACATACGTTTTTTGAGAGCAGAGATTGGAACTACACACAAAATTGAAGGTGTGCACAAACCACTAAGCCCATAATGACTTTGTTTTGCTTCCTCTTCTTTACCAAATATTTCTGACTGTCCCTGGAATCCAGGGTTTCATGAAATAGTCGTTCTGTTGACTATAAGGGTCATTTCCATGCCCACCATTAAACATGTGAAGCTGAAATCTCAGACAATCTGAGCATCACAGATTACACCTATTCAGTCTTTGCCCAGATGCAGACTGATCCATGACAGGAGATACCTGCTGCTGTATGGCCAACAATAAACAGAATGATTAAAACCTCCACAACTATTAGGTGCACATTTTCTTATATCCATATAATATAGGCCAAGTCTGTTACTATTAATAATATTTATTTGTCTGCTAAGGAATGGGTTTACCTTCATTTTTCCACTGTATTTTGGATCTGAAATGGTTTCAAAGGCTGCATCTTTGCTTAACTGCAGAAAATCTGGAAAACTGGAAAATACTTGGCTGCAAACTCGATTGATATGTGCTTCCTGGAAGAAAAGTAGAACGATTGTACAGGTATTAAAAATCAGAGCTATATTAAGTCATACAAGGAGATAAACAGGATGATACATGATCTGCCAAAGCATCTCAAGCAGAGTTATGTGGTTTTTAATTTAATTCACTACAAAACTGCTGGATAAAACATATCCTGTGTGTTTTGCTTTGTTTCATTTAAAAACAAATGAGATTCTTAATTTGAAATCATGGATTGTATTCAAAATTTCTTCTCCTGGCCAGAATTGTCAGGTTTGAAAAATTCTGTTGCCTTGAGGTTTGCATTACCCAACAGTTGCGCACTGACATTTCTCTCAACCCTCCGGCACAACAACCCAGTATGGGAATTAAACATTGTTCCACAAAAAAAAACTGTACAGGAAATGCAGTTCAGCTGTTCAAAACCCACACAAAACTCCACTGCTAAATTTAGCTCTGAACTTAAACATGACCTCACGCTTCAAGTCCACTTTTCCAGAAAGAAAAGACCACATCTCTCACCTAAGAATAACATATGCAATGACCGTCAATACTAAAGGTTAGAAACACTGCAAAGTATCACTTTCTTTAGTAGATGTTGGCAAAATTAATAATGATGCATGATGCAGAAGACAGTAAGTCATAGAATACTTGTATTCTGTCACTTCAGAGGTTGTTTAAATATCAAATGTTAAAAAACTACATATGCAATACACAAAAAAGCCCACTGAAAACATCTGGGTATATGCTGTGCATAAAGCCCTGGACACTAAAAGTTACATTTCCTAAAAAGCAAAACTGCTTTAATGGAACAAATTTGCAAAATTAGCTAGGACATTCTGATTTCTCTTCCTTGATAGCTTCTAAGAGAAAGTGGTAACATCCCTAAATCCCTGTCCTCATTACTGGATCTTAAGGCTCACAAACAAGTATTTCTAAAAACTGCCATTTGTGGGTCTTGTTACTTACCACAGTAACATGATAAACTGATATTGATCTTTCATCGACCAATTTCTTCTAAAACATGTTTCTCATTATTTAAACAAACTTAGCTCTTACAAAAAATACTAGAGAAAAAAATTCCTAATTATCTATTATTTATTTCTAATTTATTTCTAATTATCTATTATTATATTACTTGCACAAAGACATTCCTCTTATAGGCACTCTTCATAAATGTAACAAAAATGGCACTATTAGAAATCATTAAAAATTACTCACCCTCCTAACTTCTCCAATGTTTTATAACCCTTATTTTCAGATATGCATCAACTACATGAACATGTTCTTTAGTATAATGTCCTTATAAGGCATGCATTCTGTATGACTGAATGGAAAAAGAATTTCACAAAATATCTTAATTGCAGTTAGTTAAGACTTAAAAAGGAGGCCAGTAGCAATTTTCATTCAAGAGTTTTCATCCTGTTCATTTTCCACAAGCCCATTTTTTAGATACTTCTGAAACTAACCTGTAGCTTGCTAGCGTTGTCTGTCTGCAGCAGTGCAGCATGATTTGCAACCTTCTGCAGGATCATTAGGTAACTGAAGCGCAATGACTTAATCGTTTCACCATGTGCATTTACCTACAAAAAAAAACCAGTTTATGCAAACTAATACTCCTGAAAATAAGTAACAATCTCAAATAAATTCTATTCTTACCAGGTTTAATGCATTAACAATTCTTAGTACTATAATTGATCCCCAAGAGATGTATAGTGTATTTCTGATAAAAACGAAGCAAGTTTTGTTTTTCCTGCAGCTTTGTGACTCTGTTAACAGAAACATTTTCTCAATAAGGAAAAAACCCTACAGCTATGTTCATTGTTCACTAAACATTTCAGATAGTAACTTCTACAGATATCACATGGAGATAACCAAGAACTCTTCAGTAAACAAAAAGGTAACTTTACAACTGATTAAATCAAGCCAGAGCAGTTTGAATGACTTCTTACCTTTCAACTGCTAACTTCACTTTTTCTCTCCAGCAAAACCCTATAAAGCTTTATAAACATCTCAAATAACATAATTCAAGCTTCAGGCATTCTAGAATGCAACAGCAGTTATCTCCTCAGCTATTTTCCTGGTTATGGTTGGCTGGTTTGATCAATATTTGTTTCCTTATCCTTCTCAAATTACTAAATTTCACGGTTAACTCTGGATAGGACAGTCCATAAGAGCACTCAACTACCTTCAGGCCTGCCTACTGCCCTTTGTAAATCAATTCAACAGCATTTTTTTTTCTACAAAACATCCCTAGAAACAAAAGCCTGCAAAGAGGGTTAGTATCCATGGAATATTAAACAAGACTGAGAAGGGGACTGTTCATAAAGAAAGATGCAGGAGACTGAACAAGCTACATCATTTGGAAAAAAACCCAAAACACTACACAAGAATCAGAGCAGGCTGGAAAGATAAAAGGGAGAAACGAGCATGCAACATATGCTTCTAAACGTTTAAAAGATGTGCTTAATCTGAGCCTACTGAGTGATGTAGGCAAAACAAATACAAACCTAGACTAATCAAGCATTAAAGAAGTCCAGGGAAGATTGAAGAAATCTGCAAAGCTGTTACTCGTGGATGAAGTTCGGCTTGTGCTCTGTGGCTGCTGTTGCAGTTCTCCCCTCAATGAAGCAAGGCAAAGTGAATACTTAACAGCACAGAAAGGCACAGCTGCAGTTAGAACACAACAAAATGCCCAGGTAACGTGCTGAGCTCAGGGTGCCTCCCATTTGCAGCTTCTGCACAAACACGCCTGAGGCACCTGGGAGCAGCATGCCTGACACAGACTGAACAACGCAATGTACTACCCTTGCCAGTATCAACTAAATCACAGGTGCATTTATTGATATAAAAGATTCAGAATTTACTGCATAGATAACAACCACCTGCTCAGGGCATGCAAAGCAGCTTTGCAGTAATCCCAAAGTGCCTAACTCCATCATGCTGGTAGTGCAGCTCCCCCTGTTTCCAACTGGGATTTCCCAAACAGATGGCCTACACCTAGGCAAACATTTCAATTAGCTCTTCATCAGCAGAGAGTCCCTCGAGAAATTCAGAAGACTGTGATCTAAAATCCAAACAGTGCCAAGTGCTTACTTTGTAACAACAGTTCTTCCTTTTCCGGCCACTGTTGCAGCTACAGGGCTCGCCTGCTCTTAACACCAAGGTTACATCATCTGTCTCTAGCACAGCCTGGTACACTGCTTTCTGGAATTCAGTTAGGGAACAAAACACCATCTGCCAAAGAGAAAACCCAAGAAACACTATCATGTGTAGCATACAATGAAAGGCAAAAAAGCACTGCATCAAAAAACACAAATCACAGATCCCAGAAAATAAAGTAGAAATAAATACTATACTTGCTCAAACAGTTACAGGAAATTATTCTACCACCAAATAAAATAAAGGCGGATGTTGACACCAAAAGAGCATGAACTGTAGCCAAAATATATGCATACGTGTTTCATTCCATCCCCAAATTCTACAAAGAATATCAATATCATGCTACAAGAACCTGCTGTTATTTTGCTCAAAACCTTTCAATATGGCTTTTGTGAAGGAACAGGAAATGGAAGAAAAACTGAGAGAAATAAATGCATAATTTTAATTACAGATTTCTTTCTGTTTTGCAAGGTGCTTAATTTGCCCTTTCTTTCCCCTTTTTGGGCATTAGCTGTCATAGGGCACTACTGCAAGCAGGACAAACAGAATAAACAATGAAAAGGCAAGGATTTACACAGTGCTATGGCCAAAACTCTGATCCCTCTTCTTAGAGACCATGGGTGGCATCTCCATGACATCCTCAGTCTTAAGCAGCAGGAGACAGAAATCCCAAGATCATTCCTTAACCTACGCTTTCCACATAGTAGCAGCACCATGCTGAGCTACAATAATACAGCAGTAACTTGAACATATACTCACATTAACAAGATAATGAAAAGAGTAAAACCTGCTAGATTCAGAAAAGCAGCTGACTGATGTTTGTGTTAATCTTTCCTTCAGAAGACAGCCTAGATGACATTATTATAAACTAAGGATGAAGAATAAATACCACATTTTGAAAACAAAACCCGATGCAAACTTATGTATTTGTCTATGTAGAAGAAAAGATTTAGCAGAACTCTCAGCTATATTAATAGAGTATTATCACTTCATATAATATTTACAATTGCATCAGATGAACAGCATTACAGACCTATCACAGAATCAGCTTTGTCTGAGGTCTGTCTTTTATTTAGGGATCGAAAATGTGGGAGTTAAAAGCGTACTGTTCCAAACACAAAGTCTCAAGCTGCAAATTCAGAAGTTCTACATAGAATTTCAAGAAATTTACATACATTGCTTTGGGCTTGCCCAGATAAGGACAAAAACACACATAAAACAGATGTGTAAATCACTAGTCAGAAGACTAGCTGAGCATTTTCATGCTTGATTAACTCCATTTCAATGTGCAATCATAGTAATTATGTGAACAAAGCACACTACTGCAAGTGCACTTTTTCTAAGGCTATGGGTTCTTCTCAAGTTAATAAGATGAAGAGAAAACCATAAACTACAGACATGATGAAAGAAAAAAAATACAACAAGAAAACAAGAAAGAGATACGTTCATTAGCATTGCATTGAAATGTGAAGGCACTCTTACTCTGTCTTCCTTTTTTGGCAGCTGATCACTGATAAGTGCTTTGGTACGTCTCAGAAACCAGCCAGACATTTTTCTTGCTAGCTTCACCATGGCCTTACGACCTGTTGCTAGCTCTCTTTTAGTAGCAGTGTGCCTCTGGCCATGCTCCACTGGATCAGAGAATTTCTTCTTGAAATGTACTCTGCTACCTAAAAGTCCTGGTACAGCCCTATTAAAAAACAAAAGAGAATGGGGGATTGATTCACTGATTTAAAGCATACCATAGTGGTTTTTTTCCCAGCTAACAGCGAGAAATCTTAAAGTACCAATCACTAGAGAAACCACTAAAAATTTCAAGTACAAAGAGAAACATATTGTCCCTGTTTGACACATATATACTATTTTCAGGTATGCTATTTTTCATTTGTTTTCTGTAATTCTCAAATGCTAAGAGATACCCCTTAGGATTAGGGTTGCAATCTCAAGAAAAACAAAAGTTTAGCAGAACAACAGAAATCAGAATTATCTAGAACCTCTAAACTACAAGGCTGCTAGTGCTGAGGAGCCTAAACTGGAAGCTAAGCAGTCATGTTTTCAATTTTTACTATTTTTATTGAATCAGAATATGCAGATATTACAATTAACTAAATAAAATCTTGAGAAACCCAATAGTAAAAAGAGTTTAGTAATTGCTGGCAGCACTACACATTGGAACAATTTAGAACAACATCAGCATAGTTTTAATGGACCAGATGCAACACTAAGCTTAAAATATTCTTCCTGCTATTTCTGTACTGTATAACCTTATATTTAAAGTATGTTTGCTTTGCTCCTCCTCTACAAAGCATTTCCAGGAGGTTTAGATTTGTATCTTTGGTCAGTTGCACCTCTCCTTGACCATTAAAAGTTTTTCTGGATAAGACTGTTACTTTTCAAATACGTGCACTTGTGCATTTTGAAAAAAAAGCAAAATATTATTACTTTTATCCTCCAAGTAGGTCAGAATGACCTGCACATACTGGACAGAGCAAAGGCACTATGTTGACCAAGGCTGTGTAATGATTCTCTATCTACTGGGCAAAGGATAGATGAAAAAAAGAGTGTTCTTAGGGAAAAAAGAAAGAAACAAACAGAAAGTAATATGGGAGGTAGGGGAAGAATAATTTTAACTGCTTCTCAAATTCCTCAAAGAAGCCAGATGGGATGAACTCCAAATGTATTAAGTAACTGCAAAATACCAGGAGCTTACCTTCCCAGATGTGTTAGAAGAAACACAGCTATATTCTTACAAATAAGCAGGTGTTTTGAGGTTGAGGGTTTTTTTGTCATTGTTTTTTCATAACACAGATGGCTCCATATCATCCAGTCCTGCCCCAAACCCACTGCACAGTTAACACAGAGGTGTTTAACCATAAAAAATGTATTTTATTTACCAGTCCATAACACACCAAAGTTCCTTCATATTGTTTTGAAGAATGGTTCCAGTAAGACCTATGCGAACACTGCATTTTAAGGATTTCATGGTTTGAGTTATTTGCGCCTTTGGATTCTTGATTCTATGTGCTTCGTCCACTATCACAGCAGACCACTCTACACTGCAGATCAAAAAACAATTTCATTAATTGACATTACTTGTCCCATCATCCCACATACATATAATAAGTGAAGTCAACCACACAAGTAGCTGTGATTGTTTTACAACACACTATTACTTTTTGATTTCCCTGGTTTTTTGAATTATACTACTCCATTTCTTTATATTATTTGTTTAGTAAATTCAATTAACATAGTTGAACATAATGGCTAAACTACATCACCAAATAAATGAGCTACTGTTCACTGTATCAAATGCTTTCTGTGAAGAAAGCAGCTTTCAATCTGTGGACCAATGAATCCAGCACATCTCACTAAAATAACTCCACTCATAATTAAGACTTTAAATAAGTCTCTGAAGGTAAACTACTGAAATATGCTTAACACAGGTATGCTTCACTTTCCCAACAAAAATTATCCAGTGCAAATACCAGTGAACTGAAAACATTTCAAACTGCATGGTTTTCTACAAGAAAGTATCACTCAAGAATATCCATACAATATCAATATAGCAGAGGAGTTTTAATATTTTGTGATTGTGACTAGAAGGAACATTGCTATAAGCAGGGACCAGGAGGTAATCTGCAGCCAGTTCAAGAATAAAATTTAGAGGTAGAATGACCTGTACACCATGACAATAATAAAAAAGTCTTCAAGTCCCTAGGAAGAGATATACTAACTTTATGAGTTCACTTTATATATATGAATATATATATCAGCCTCCCAGGTTGTGTCCCCTCCCAGGATCTTGCCCATTCCCATAATGGGCACAACCATATCCAGTTTGATACGCTGCAAAAAGCTAAAACAGACATGTTTTGAGATGTTTAGTAGAAAGTCTGTCTCCTGAGCAAGCTGCATTTAGCTCACCAATGAAGGCTGATCTTGCAGCATTTTTGATACCCACTAAATAAATTCATTCACATTCAAGTTCCTAAATTCCAAAAATATGCTAAAAATTGGAGTTTCTGAAAAAAGTCTAACAGATGTTCATATGCTAGCTCCTTCCACTTAAATAGCTCATACTGATTTACATGCATAACTGAGCAGATGTATTCTTATTCCTGATAGCTAATTATTTAAGAGCAGCTTTTGAGGCCAATCCATCACTGTAGTTACGCAAGACACAAGTTTCTTCTGGTGTAGAGCTCATAGGCCCATCCAGTCACATGCTCTGTAGAAACAGTTTGGTAAATCTGCACGCTGAGGAATGTATTTGCAGGCAGTCACACATCAGATCTGCTCCACACATGCATCTATTTCATGACCACAGTCTACTGCCACATGATCAGGCATGAAGAGTTCCTCAGAAAGAACACAAATAGTTAGGGGGCTGATAACAAAACTGCTTTACTCTTCTATCTGTACTTCTCAGACCTGACCACAGAGATGAAGATCTGATTGTTTTGGTGATGGATCTCCAGACAGCTAGGGTAATCTCTGAGGCCTGGACCTTTCCTAACACCTGAAATGCCAAGATCTGCAGATCCACTTATAACAGCTGCTGAGGGTAGGCTACTATTACCAGCCATTGACACAACTTGTACTCTACTTCCAAGATGACATAAGGGGAAAGGACTTCTAGATTTGGATGAGAAATGTGTGGGTTTAAATCTCAAAGTTTTTAGGGCTCAGTAATTTCATCAAGCTGGTGAATAGCGCAAATAACAAGGAAAATACCTTTTTGAACACTTTTTTAAAGTTCTGGGTGATTGTTCTCCTTACACTGTACTGAAAGACAGAAATACCTTCTATGTACCTTTTAGCTGTCACCAGTTTTCAGGCAGGCAATTCCTGCATTTCCTAGGTGTGCTACCAGCAAAGACTGGTTTTATGGGAACTATTCGCTTACTGCTACCATATGTCCCATTACAAAGATCGTTGTATTGGGTCTGGCTGAGATGCAGTTGATTTTCCCATAGCAGCCCTCACAGGTCTGTGCTTTCCATCCACAGCTGGAAAGGTGTTGATAACACACCTTTGGCTTTGGCTACTGCAGAGCAGCGCTGGCAGAGCATCAGCGCTGTCTCTCAACACTCCCCCCACATCAGTAGACTGGGAATGGGCAAGATCCTGGGAGGGGACACAACCTGGGAGGCTGAGCCAAACTGACCAAAGGGATAACTCATTCCATATGACATCAGCTCACATATAAGAGCTAAGGAAAGGAGGAAGAATGGGGCATTTGTTATTTACAGTCTTTGCCTTCCAGAGCAACCGCTACACGAGCTGAAACCCTGCTTCCCATGAAGTGGCTTAGCACTGCTAGCTGATGGGAAGCAGAAAATAAACTTTTTTTTCTCCCTCTTTGCTTGTGCATGCCTAAACTTTTGCTTTTACTTTAGTAAACTGCCTTATCTCAACTAAAGAGTTGGTTTTTATCTTAATTCTCCTCCCTGTCCAGCTGGGAAGGAGAGTGATAGAATGGCTTGGTGGGCACTTGGTGTCCAGCCAAGGTCAACCCACCAGAACTGTACAGGTTAAATTCAGTAGTACAGGATAAATTCAGTAGTACAGGGATTCTTCTCTGCAGCACAGTGAATCAATGGATTTAACAGTAAATATATTATACAGAAAATGTTCTTGAAAAGAACAATGCACAATTAGACAGTTAAAATTTGGTGTGTACAAAAACACATTAAAACAATTACCTGTTAAATTCATCCAAATACAGGCGAAGTATCTCATATGTTGTAAGAGCAACTTCATATTTCCCTTGCTTGATGCGACTCATGTCATCGTCTTTTTTACTGCCATGTAAGACAGCGACCTTAAAGTATCCCCATGTGTCTAACTCATCCTTCCAGTTGAACAGCACTGAAAGAGGGGCCACTATGAGGAAAGTCTGAAAACAAATAGGTATTATAATATTACTTCAGAAACTACAACATAGCAATTTCTCAACAACGGAAGTCAAGATCTTGACTGTTATACCGCTCTAAACAGTTTGACTGTTTAATGCTGTCATTTCATAGCATGTATGGAAAATATCTAAACTTAATATAAATTCAAAAGTAATCAGTTTTTTCTTAGTATGTATATAATACAGCATAAAAATACTGTAATATTAAAATTTAATAATAAACAGCACTACTTACTTAAATTATACTCTAACAACTGCAGTAAGATGTGAAACACTATCACTTTGCTTTGTTATAGCATCTGAATACCATAAAATGTTTTACAAATGGAGAAAACAAAAGGATGAAGAGGGCAAGCAGCTTCCTCAAATCCACAAGACTAGTCATCACATGACTTGAAAACAGAGAATCCTGAAAAGGGTTAAAAAAATTAGGACAGCACATACAATTCACTTAATATCACAGAATAATAAAATCAGTGAGGTAGGAAGTGACCTTGGGATATTTTCAGTCCAGCTTCATAGTCAAAGCAGTGGCAACATTGACTTCAAACCCAGGCTTTCCCAATTAAGGTCTTCAAAATCCCATAATGGATAGGGTCTACAAGCTCTCTGTGACCTGCTTCAACATTAAATGTTCTCAAAGTGACATTCTCATATTCTTAGTCAGAAGCATTCCTGTTTCTTTGCACATGAAGTGCTATCCCTTTACCCCTTCCTCTCAGCCTGTACTTCCTGAGGAACATGTATCCATTATTCACAGAACTACAGTCATATGACCCATCATGCCGGTCAAATTTTCTAATTGTTCCAGTAAAATAAAAATAACAATGTAAAATAGAAATCACAAGGTTTCTGTAATGGGTAAAATTTAAATGGCCTTCAGATCTACCTTATTCGCACAGAACTTTTATATGTATCTTTTATTTGCTGTCATTGTATTTGATTACCTAGATTATCAGTCAGACTTATTTCCGACATTATCACAGCCAGTGAAGAAAATACAGGAGGTCACAGGGCTATTAGCAATCATATTCCAAATATATGGATTTGTCTGAATTAAATACCCTGTTACTATAGACATACATAGAGATATGCTTTTTTTACTTTAAAAATATCAGCACACAACACTAACTTTCTACTCACTGACATGGGCTTTTCAATGTACTCTAGCCACAAATCTAACCCAGATATGTCAAAATTTTTTCCATTAGTGCAGATGAACAGTAGAAATAGATTAGACAATCACAACTAGAGAGAGAGGGCTCTCTGACAGTCTGGAAAACTGAGGCTTCGCAAACACTAATAGGAAAGGCATGAAATCCTACTTCAGCAGCTGAATTTTAAAAATTAAATGTACATAAACCCCTAGAAAAACTAACAAACAAGCAAACAAATCCGACTATTGCCTTTCATCAAAATCCTTAAGCTAGTATCAGTAAAAGTTGTACCTTCTTGGGGTTACAATCTGAGCTCTTTTTCATTGTCCTCAGTAAAAATTCTGGCATATTATTTTCAATATCCTCACGCGTTCCCTTTTTGTGCAACACTGCAGCCAAAAATGAAATTACCTTGAGAAAGAAAACAATTCTCAGTGACTATGTAGAATAAGAAATTAAATTAATTCCACAAAAAATAAACATTTAGGACAAAATCCTGGACAGGATTTAGTAAGGCGGTTTGGTTGGGTGGTGGGAGATTTTTTTTGCTGGGTGGATGTGAGGAATTGTTAGTTTGTTTTAAATAAATCTGGTTTTAAAATAGGACCCCTCCATCCCTTGGATTCCCAAGAATTCCATGAATTAATGATAAGAGCAATTAATTGCTCTAGCTCATTCTTTTATTCTCTAAGTGGAAAAGTCACAAAAATATACAAGAGACAGAGTATGAATGAGCCAGGAAAAAACAGAGATGATGTCTGTCTTGCAACTTTCCTTTTCAGGGTACTTGAATCTCAGATGAGAAAACAGAAGGAACAGATATCCTCTAACTATCCTCTTAATACTATTTCTGCAAGTGGAAGAAGAGGCTTATCCTAGAGGCTTGTTTTCTACTAATATGCCTTTTTCTGTATGTTCCATTTCTTCAAATTGTTGTTAACATCAAAACCATTTTCTTTCTATTGTGCTATATTCTCCTATCTGCCTCAAACCAGCCAAGGTGATTATGAGAAGATATTTATTACAATACACCACAGCAAGGACAAACATCCCAGCATAGGCTATTCCAAACTGCTCCTACTGCAATCCAAAACAGGAAGAAGGCAGAGAAAGATCTGGCCAGAACATGCAAACCTAAAATCCATTCGGGATAAATGGTATCCTTGGGACTAAACAGCAACAAGGACCAGATGCATCATCAGAGAGGTGCCTTTCTTTTGAAAACTCAACAAGCCCCTTTCATTCAGAGCACCCAGCTCCAGACACTTCCTTTTTGCAGCTGCTATACAGCTGCTCATAGCAGGACAGAGGTAAAGCTACCAACTGCTGATTTCCAAAAAAAGAATCTTCCCCTCTAATGATGGGGAGAAAGAACTAGTCAGGGCAGCAGAGTGCAGAAAAAATACCTGCCTGAGAAGAGAAGTTAGATGGACAGAAGAGAGAAGAAATCCACCATATGTATGGCCACAGAGTGCAAGAGAGGTATGTAGAATAAAAGTAACCCAAACATTTTTATACATAATATCTCATAAACTGAGGTTGAGACGAAGTGCCAGTTTGCACATGTCATTTAACTAATGACTTTTACTTTGTTTTTAATCCTTTGAGAATTAGAATCAAATTCAACTGAACAATAAATCTCCATGTCTTTTCCACATCCTCCATTCTTGGAAGAATTTGCATCACGAATTTCTAAGAGTAGCAAAGGCAATGAAAGCGCAACTCATTATCAGAAACCTGTGGCTCTTCCAGATAAAGCGAGAAGCAACCTAAACGCCTTGACAGGAAACTAATTCACTGTAATCACACTAAGCAACAATATTATCCTATTTGCCTTCACTTAAACTTCAGCTTGATATGCAAGACCCATGTGGTCAGGCCATTTAAAGCAAAAATCAGTTCAGGAGTACAAAGAACATTAAAATTCAAAGGATCTCTAGAAAAGTCTTATCTCATGAATCATCCTCTAATTCAGAACAGTAAGGTTCAGCCAACTGTGAAGCATAAGACAACTTTTTTTCTAAGACTGAACCAGTTATTCGACGAAATTTAAATTTATTTCTCATATGTACTAACCTTTTCTAAACAAGTGAATTCTTCCATTTTACTTCACATCCACTGAACTGCCTCCCCCATACTGAACTTGAACATTATCACTGTGTTTTATAAAAATACACAAGATCACAGAATCATAAAATGGTAAGGGTTGGAAGGAACCTTAAAGGTCACCTAGTTCCAACCCCTGCAATGAGCAAGGATGCCATTCACTAGACCAGACTGTTCATGCCACCATCCAACCTGGCCTTGAACACAAAGGTTACTGGAAGGCTGCAATGAGGTCCCCCCAGAGCTTTCTCTTCTCCAGGCTGAACTGCCCCAAATCTCTCTGCCTGTCTTCACAGGAGAGGTGCTCCATCCCTCGGGAACACCTCATGGCTTCCTCTGGACCCACTCTAACAGGTCCACATCCTTCTCATGCTGGGGACCCCAGAGCTGGATGCAGTGTTCCAGGGGAGGGTCTCAGAAGGGCAGAGCAGAGGGGCAGAATCACCTCCCTTGACCTGCTGGACATGCTGCTTTGGATGCAGCCCTAGGCTGCAAGTGCACACCGTTGGCTCATGTCCAGCTTTTCACCCACAAGCATCCCCAAGTCCCTCTTCACAGGGCTGCTCTCTACAAAATCTCCCAATTTATGCTCATGTCTGGGCACCTGGGCCCCAGCCCAGATGCAGCACCTTGCACTTGGACTTGCTGAACTTTGTAAGGTTCTCATGGGCCCAGCTCTCAAGCTTGGCCAGGTCCCTTTGGATGGCATCCCATCCTTCTGTCGTGTCAACTGCACTGCTAAGATTTGTGTCATCTGCAAACTTGCTGAGGGTGCACTCGATCCCACTGTCTGTGTCATTGAGGAAGACACTGCAGAGCCGTGGTCCCAAAGCAGAGACTGAGGGACATCACTCATCACCAGCCTCCACCTCAACACAGAGCCATTGACCACAGCTCTCTGGCTGCAGCCACCCAGCCAGCCAACTCCTTATCCACTGAACTGTCCATCCATCAAATCCACCCATCTCCAGTTTGGAGGTAAGGATGTCATGTGGGACCATATCAAAGGTCCTACAGAAGTAGATGACATATGGTAATCTTCCCATACTGACCATTACCATCATTCCATCATATAAGGCCACCAGACCAGTCAGGCACAAGTTTGCTGGCTGCAGGAGATCACTCTCCTCAACCTGTCTTTTCTGAACTATGCACTTACAGAATCCCTGCATATACGATATTCTTCACATAGTATACTTTTTGAAATCTCTACCTTTCTTCTGAAAACTTGACACAGACTAAAAGAAATAGCCATCGGATGTGAATTTCACATATCCACTGTCACTGTGTGATAAATGTGCCTAGAGAATCAGCTCTGAGATTCAAGAAACACAAGATGCAAGCAAGACAACTAAATCTAGCCCCTCCCCCCTGAGTTTACTATTATCTTATATATATAGATATTTCTTACTATATAAAATCAGATTATTTGAAGTTCTGACTAGAAACAGTCTTCCACAACTACGAGTTCTTCAACTACCATGGACAAGAAACATGGCCATGTTTAAAATGAATGCAGTTTAGTTTTAACAAGCATCTGTTAAAAGAGCATAATCAGATATATATACAAATCCATGATACACCTCTAAATGTTCTGTGCAGAGTTTTGACAGTTTCATTTACCCACTCCTCTTGTTAAGTTTGCTACAGGACAACACTTCTTTGCACTGAAAAGCATCTGTCAGCATTCCCCTACATGGAGAAAGCGAAAAGAGAGTAGGACAGAGACTATCCTCCACAGAACTCAAGCTGCTAACTTTAAACCAGACAGACTACAGAGACTTTCCACACATAAAAACACCTTAATTATAATAAAATCAGTAAGTAAAAGGTAAGTAAGTAAAAAGCAAGAAAGAAGCAAGTAATTTAGGTAACACAGATTCAAAGCGTAATGAAAAAATCCAGCTACACTTTGTCCTCTCATCAATCAAGCTGCATTTCCAAAAGAGTGACAGAAGTAGCATGGAATACCAAAGCACTTTTTCCACAGACAGGAGTAAAAGTGCCTGTTCTTTTGCATTCCCAGAACAGTGAAACTATTTGTTTTCAGGAAAAAAGGAAAAAGGTATTGTGAAAGCAAGAGTCAGATAAGGATCTCAAGTTCTTTTAGTGTACTCCAGTGCAAACTGCTTTCATGATGGGCAGGTAGCAATCCTCAAAGTAAGGGCAATACGCTAACATTTTAAATATCATAATTACTCATGCTTACACTAAAAGGAGACACATCCCAGTTTTATGGCCTGTAAGGAGTGAGCTTTAAATGAGCAATGGGCTCCTGGCTCTGAGTGCTGTCCTGGACATCATGTCTTGCCCCACCCATCTCTGCAACAGCAGAGGGAGGTTTAAGCTTCATAAATACACTGCTTTTTAAAAAAGATTCATAGATCCCAGAAAACACATTATTCTCCCACTGTAACAAACAAAAAGAATACCTGTATTGTCTTTCCAAGGCCCATATCATCTCCAAGAATACAACCCCTTTTATTAGCATAGTGTCTATACAGAAATTGGGTTCCTTCCCTTTGATAATCACGCAGGTATCTGTTAATAGTATACGGGATAAAATCACCACTGTCAGATAATTTAAAAGCAACCGCAGGAGATGGAAGATTTTGGTCAGGAAAATACGGCTTTTCCAGATCATCCTCATCAAATATTAAGCTTTTCCAGGGTCCTCTACTGTCTTTTAATTTACAAAGTTTTGTTACTACTATCTTCCTTTCTTCAGAATCCAAGAATGATACAACAGCATATGATTTTCCATTTTTGTCCTTTTCAAGAGAAGTTACTGTTCCTTCATGAAGTTTTCCATTTTCAAGACAAGGGGCAAGGCATTTCTCCCCAATACGCCAATGATCTATAAAAAAAACACACACAGTCTAATGTACAAAGTATTCAACTTCTTCACTATGAAAACAATGGATGTAAATTTAGTTGACAAAATGCATACAACTTAAGATAAAACACATTACTGAAGGTAGAACTAGAATCAAGGTAACAGTTACTGTTTACAACCAAACCCTGAGCTAGACATAAAATCATAGTTTGCTCTAACACCAGTATTTTAGAAATACCAGAAGGTGTATAGGGAAAACAAAGCAAAATCCAGATTCCGACTCATTAAGTTTACACAGCGGCTTCACACAGCCAAACACAGCAGTATGTATCAAAGTGGAATGAACCCACATCATACTGATAATGAAAAACAGAACAAAATACCTCTACCAGAAAAAACAAGATCTTCACTCTTCACAGTAAAAACACCTCGCAAATAATGGCCGTGCACAAAGTTTTCCAAATCTGAACTGAGAGAAAAAGGGGTGTTCGTTTGAGTTTGTAGAAACAATTCCTAACCTTCCTCTGCTCAGTCATGCCAAAGCAAAGGGACACATTATTCATATTGTTTCTTTATTGTTTCTTATCTATTTTTTGGAATAAGTTTCGATACTTATAAGAAAGTCATTAGCACCTGCAGTGAGAGGCACCTATGGTTTTTACAGGAAGGAGTGAGCCAGAGAGAACCTTGCACCAGAGCAAGTATTCATCATTCTATGACCAGCGGTGGTACATGTTCCTGGACACTTCAACCCAGACACTTTTCAGAGGTAAGGAAAAAACTTTTCAAGGCAAGAAACTCCAGCCTCACCCATTTTTATATCTCTGTGTAAAAACTGCAAGACCAGTTCTTCTCATCAAGTCCTGAGCGCCTGGAAGTGTACACTGACAGGACTACCTTCCACAATGTATTAGTTAAATCTGTGATAACTATAATTCCTTTTTTAAATAGATTTAATTATACACACTTAGAGAAAACAAAAACATCAACATAGCCAAGCCCACTGCTCCGCAGCCGGCATTGGCCCTAAGCTGACATGCAGGTAACAGTAAAAATAGTACAAGCCTACAGAACACCCCTATTCTAAAATCCTTTGGCAATAAAGTATTCTTTTAGCTACAGACATTTCATGGGCCACATGTGGTTTGTCTCTTTAGCAACAACCCCAGCAGACTGCTCTCTTTCAAGTAGCTCCATCCTTTCAACACAGGCAGATTCCTACAATTTGGTGACTTCTGACTAAAAATACTGAGTCTGCTCTGGATACCTAAAAGTGGGTCACACTTTTGTCTGATATGAACTTTGATCCAAAGACCTAAACTGATGGCCCACTGGTTCTTACACTAACAAGGTCATTAACCACAGCCTCACCATTCAACTCAGCATTTTGCAAATCTCTTTAATAATGTCATCATCATCATCCTTACTTGGAGTTCAGCCCCACACCTTGTGACCTGCTACATAAGCTGCTCCAAACCCTTCAGCCTTTCCCTCCAACCTTCTCAGACTTGAAGTTCAAATGGTAACTTTTTGAGGCAAAGTGTAAAGTACAGGCTGAATGTTCAACAGATCATACATAACTAATCCTTAAAGTTCATGGCATTTGTACACTTCTCTCCTATCGATGCAAAAAGATGAGCCCATTAACTTCTTCCAGTAGCATCTAATTCTTTCTGCAATTTCATGAGAACAGGAACCAAAATTGAAAAACCGAAACCAGCTATGTACAGCACACTGTTAAATATGCAAATCAAAGTTTAAAATAGCATTACTTCTGTAATTCCTTTTTTTTTACAGTAGTGAAGGGACATGCAACATGTAATTTAGACACTCTCAAGTTAAAACCATAATTTAAGAAGACAGAGGGGTTTTTTTGACTAAGCATTTACTTGAAGCTAAGGAGTTGCATATGGCTCAGCACAACGACAGTTCAGATGGAAAGTGGAATAAATTACACTGGACAATAGTACTAGTGCTATAAGCTACAAACCTAGTGAGAAACAGGACACAGAATGAGAAAAAGGCAAAGACATAATATGGTATTAAGGACACCATTGCTATAAAAGGCCAGAAAATAATGCTGTATAAGCTAGAGCATGAACTGCTACTTTAACTAGCCTGATTCACCAAGTTCTTGACTTTTGAATTAGAACCATAATTTATGTGGAGCACTGTCTTTGAAAATAAAGAAAATTATCTGGTACAGCTTCCTAGCATGGGTACAGTATACTTGCCACCAATGATGAAAGCTTGCATTTAAGATGCTTGCCTGTACTTACCCCTTTTACTACAGGTGGAAAAAACGCGCCATTGTCAACATTAAATGTACTAAATCATGGTGGTCACGGCCTCCTGTCACACACTAGTTCCCTTCAATCACTACTCTTCTGTGAAATTCTCTCGAATGCTTTCTAACTAGTGAGGGCTGACCACTTAATGTAGAGTGCAACATTTTGTTCTCCTTTCGGTTTTTTATTTTACTCTCTAATAAACTCTCTAAAAACAAAATTCGAACATATTGTAAAGCAAGACACACGGAAGACGCTTACCTGGGACACCATCATCACACATTTTAACTGTGGGCCGTGGAAAGCCCGACGGGNTCCGGGGCCGGGGCCATAGGTCGGCCTCGCCCCACCTCGCCCGGCACAGACAGCCGCCGCCTGGATATCGCGAGAAGTGCGTTGCTATGGCGCTCCGTGCGGGCAGGTGGGAAATATCGCGAGGTTTCCTGGCGGAGCGGCAGGGGCTGTGCTCGTATGGATGTGATCGCTGGGCACGTCCTGCCCGGTGGAACAGTTTCGTCCTGATGTAGCCCTTGTCTATGGGTAAACGTG
>WEIT01039441.1:70072-92661 GCA_013389985.1 Dryoscopus gambensis | reverse complement strand
TTGTATCACTTACTGGGTTGGTTTCATAGTATGGAAAGCACACAGGGCTCCAAATATTGAGAACCAGACTGCTCATAACACCAAGCATTGCTCTGTCAGGACTTGGGTCCATCTCTTGGTTCATCTTCTATCAAATTTTAATAATGTTCTAATGAGGCAAGTCAACAGTAGAATTAAACTTTCCTTCTGACACACAGCTTAAAGGATAAAAACATACTTCTTTAGTAGATACCATATTTAATCTTCCCAGTTCCAAGTAGCTCTGAGAATGACTAAGATCACTTGCTTTCACAATGATTATTAATGTTCACTCCAAAGCTGGATTTGCAGATATGGTCACCATAGTACCAATAGAAAACAACTTTTTCAGTGATGACTAATAATATAGGCAATTTGAGTGGGCCTCCTGGGCAGTTTGAAATAAATAATAAGATTGAATTAAGGATCTGCGTTCTGTGTCTTTAAATTTTATTTGAGAGATTAATTTTCCTTTGTCTCTCTTTTTATTGCCTTTTATGTCATGTATTTTATGATATTTACAAAAATTAGTGTTTGATAAACATCATAGTCAATGAGTAAAATATAAATTCAGTTCAATATAAAATACATTTATAATATACTATCTTGTTTATAAACATATTTCACTTACTCTACATTCAGCCAGGCAAATCTCTGGGCACAAAGGAGAGGCATCAGAGTGTAAGCTGTCCTTATAAACTTGCAGATATGGTTGCATTAGGCTAAGCTAATCACTGCTGAGGTAAATGAACACCAGACCTGGAATACTGATAGAAACTTCTGGCCATAGGCTGTCTTTCATCCAGGGAGACATGTAGCTGGGAGAGAGCTATGAAAAAGCATCATGGCAGGATCAGAGGGAAAGGAAAAAGTGAAGGAGTTTCTGTAGTGGTACAGACAGTCTAGTTATTTGGGATTGGCAAGCCTGAGACCTGTGTCTANGTGTCGAACAAGGCTAGAAATAGAGAAACAACTACTAAAAACCAGAGTAAGAGAAATGATTTTAAAATAACAAAAAATAAAACCAAACTAAACCCTGCTGGATTGTGAAAGAACTCACAGAAGAGCAATTGCATGGCATAGGACTGAGAACATAAGGTTCACTTTGTGTCTAAGTCTTTACTTACAGCTCCAAAGGAGCAGACTTGGTTGAAAGATCATGTAGCCACTTTCTTAAGCAAAAGAGGTGAAAGAGAAACTGATGCATCAAACGGAGATGAGAGGGCAATGCCAGATAGTATATNAAGCCACAAACAACTTTTTGAGGACTTGCTCTCTGCCCTAATACAGTATTTTCTCAGGTACAAAAAAACCTAAAAAGTAATGTTTTGTAAAACAAGTGCTGTTATTGGATGCTGTGTAGGAATCAGTTGAAGCCTGTTGAAAATTTCATTGGGTTTCCCAGAGTTCAAGAGATGCCCTGTGGTGTCAGACCAATCTCTAATGGTGAAAATTGAAAGTGCTGTTTAAGGAGAACACACAAATCTAGCTGCTTTTTACCATCCATTCTACTTATACGTTTCTACTATCCACATTCACTGTGGGAGGGATGCTGGAGGGGAAAGTCCTGGTCTGTTCCTTTAGCATCTGTTTTTGGACCAGGAACTGGTACAACACCTGCTTGAACCTTTTGCCTCTAGAGCTTCCTCTGGTAACAGATTCCACAAGTTCACTACAACCTATGGGGAAAAAAAAGCTCAGCAGTTTATACATTTTAAATTGATCCCCTTCTATTTTCAGTGAGTGATCTATAGTTCCGATACTTGAAGGATTTGGTGGAAAACTTATGCATGTAACTTTTCCTCTGCTTCATTATTTTGTAAGCTTTGCTTGTATGACCTCTCAGCATTTTTAGTTCTCCTTGCAAAGCATCTGATCTCTCCCTTTCATCATTCTAGTTGCCCTTCCATGCTTCTTCCCTCTCTCTGCTATTTCCTTCCGGATGTGTGGAGAGTGGGGCTGCAAATTGTGCTTGAAATGAGAGCTCAGCAAGGTTTCGCACGGAGGCAGAGCGGTGCCCTGCATCTTGCTTTACTGCCCTTCTGTGTTCAGAAGACAAACTGCATTGTCAGCTGTTCAGTGCTGCAATGTGCAAACCCCTGTTCCAGCCATTTTCCTTTGGCATCTCCCTGATCTTGAGGCCATGTCTTTATGGCTCTCCCGAGAAGTGAAATAAGCAAAGACCCCTGGAATGCTCCGAGTCCAGCATATGAATTCATGCTTCTTTTAGAAAGTCGCAAATAGGATTTGCTCCTGCCAGCCAGAGGCTGACCACCCTTTCCCAAGAGGGGTTTGGTGACCATAATGGTTCCCCATGGATTATGTTGGCACATAGTCACAAGGGTGTAAGGAAAGACTCCCCAGAATCCTGCTTGTGGTGGCTCTTGCCTGGTGGTTGTTCACACTGCTGGGTAGGGAGGGAATTTCTTATTTCTGGCAATGAATATTTGACTGTACATCAAATCCCACTATTTATTTTGATTTCCCCATTTTTCTTTCATGAAATGTTTAATTCCTTTGCATCATGGGCTGTTTTCTACATTAGAATCCAC
Source organism: Dryoscopus gambensis (assembly GCA_013389985.1). Lineage (NCBI taxonomy): Eukaryota > Metazoa > Chordata > Aves > Passeriformes > Malaconotidae > Dryoscopus > Dryoscopus gambensis. The sequence goes on along the minus strand of WEIT01039441.1, from coordinate 90,091 downwards.
TTTAATATCAATTGCTTTTGAAATTTCCAGATTTTGAGAAGCAACTAGTAAGGCTGAAATAATTTACGTGACCAGAAACTGAAACCTAAAGATACTCAGTCACTGCTGCAAGATTTTCATTAACATTTTTCCACAAATAACTACGGATGTTTTGTTCTGAAAATTTTCTTATTTCTAGAGCTATATTACTGCAAAGCTAGAATATGTATTTCTTTGTACAGACATTTCCAGCCCCACATCAAACCAGCCTTTGCTTTCATAGGGTCCGTTCCAGAAATGGTCCTATTAATACAGCAAATGGCAAAAGACCAGGCAGTATTGGGTCTTGGAAGGTGTACTGCAAAGGAGAAACATATTGGAGAACCCAGTGGGAGGTCCAGGCCCTGAAGCCCTGGGATGAAGATGCCTGGCTGATGTACTCCATGTGTCACCAGTAATGCCTCCACAGGACATTTGCCTGTAGGGGATCAGTCACTGGCTCCTATAAGACCTTCAGGCCATCTCTTCCTCTCACCAGCAGTCTTCCTGGGTTTCCAGGAGGCTGGGACAGAAGGCACTTGCTCCTTATTGCCTCTATTTCTCTGTGGTCCCAATGTTCAGAAGGTGAGGCACTTAGAAGGCAGTGTATGATTTTGGGGTAGAATAGACAATCTATATCTTGGCAGGCATACTTAAGAGCAAGCAATGTTCACAAACTTATCCTATCAATACTTTTCTCCCTTGGAGAAAAATATTAATTTGAAAATGGGAGAAGAGACATGGCTTTTCTTTTATACTTGGTTTTTCTCTTTGTTACTTGCAAACATATTACTTGGGAGTCTATTTTATTTCCTGAGGTATTTTTGTAGCTACACGATGCGAACAGTATTGGTGTCTGTCAGCCCCATACGGAAGGTAGAAATGCCTATGAAGGAAACATCTAGATGCATGGCAGGTGTTGAGTTTATGCCTGAGGCTGACAAGGACTAATTGTCACTAATAGCTGCCTGAAAGAAGCTGAGCAAGGTTACAAAGCATGTAAATTGTAAGTTCAGCAAAGTGCTAGCTCTGAATAGCTGGAGAGAATTCAAACCAGACAGACGGTGTTCCTCTGTGAAATCACCTTGTTTGATAAACCATGCTTCAAAGTAGTGAGTTTGAAATTACCTGCTATAAAAGAGATTGAAACAGCAGGTCGTCTTACAGAAGTCCTATGATTTGTAATAGATCCCTCAGCTTGTCTGCAAGAGCCAGATCTCTCCTTTATGAAGACATTGTGAAGTCTCCTTTAGGAGGTTAGGAGGAGTGTTTATGTTCCATGAAGGTGCTTTTGTTTGTATCCTGTGGGTAATGTTCTCTGGTGTCTGAAAGCTTGCTTCCACGGAGCCTTTGCTGCAGTTCTGGCTGTTAAAGAAGATAATCCTAGTGATTTCAGTATAAATGTAATGCTTTGTATGTTCAAACACTGAATGCGTTAAAGCATTTATTAAGAAAGGTGGAGGAAGAGGAGTGAAGGTGGGAAGATCAGTGCCAGCAATAGATTTAAGTTCTAAGGGCTGTTGCTGCCTTTTCTTTCAGAAACCCACGTAATTCTTCAGTTTGTAACAGAGTTTTGATGTCCAGCAAGGCAAATGTACTGGGCTTCAGGAGTGTTCTTCTGCATTGCACAGAATTCTGATTGGCATTTGGGGAACTGTAAGCTGTTAATTGCTGTTTCCATTCTCTTCCTTTCAGTCCTTATGATAATTTTAGCAACTGCATAGGAATGCTGCAATTCATACAAGAGCTCAGCATCACTGGCTCCCAGCCTGCCAGCCACAACAGCTGTACTGAACGAGGTGAAGGAAAATGAAATGCTGTGGTAGGGGTCTTCTTTAAGGAAAAGAGTATAGATTACTGGTGTAGCACTTCCTTCTTACCCCCAAAGTCAAGCCAGACTTAGAAGTAGGCCCTAAGTCTGTTGTCTGACTGCCCTTGGGCAGTATCTTGAGTCTCACTGCCAGCCCCTGGGAGTAGCTAGGGCTCCTTACTGAGTCCCTGTGTTAACAACCAGCCAGCACAGCAGGTTTTGAAGGCTGTCAGTTGTGAAGGTAGAGGTTCAAGTCTTCAAATCTTAGTGCTGATTCCTTTTTTTAGCCTTTCATTCAAAACAACTCTTTTAAATGGTGAAGTGAAGCACACGGGAGAAAGGTTTACAGTCAGGTATCTCTTACGGGGCATGACAGTGGGATATGTCATAAGCATGCTCTGTTTTTCCATAGGACATTTAGACTGCTGGATAGATGCTCAAGAAAATCTATTTAGAGCTGCTTGGTTCTCATGTTTTCACTACTTTATTTCACAGCTGAATATTATCTTAAAATGCTGCTAAAGGTACATACATATTCACAATTTCTTGGCTATACTGACTCCCAACATGTTTTCAGTGTCATCTTCAGACAGACCTGTAAGTAGTGGAAAAACACTTACACATAAGAAATACATCCATGTGTACAGACTGAAAATTGTGTTATTGCCAGAAATAATTAAAGCCAGAAAAAATAAGAAACTTTAAAAGAAATCTTTCAATATGAAATGTAAGAAATGGGATTTCTTCAGCTTTGAGGGTGATGAATAAGGTTGTATAAATGCTTACATGTGAGAATGAGAAATGACAAACTTCTCAGTGTTTTAGACAAAAGCATAATAGCTTGCAGGTGAAGTTTCCAGCTGGAAGCTGCAATCTGGTAGATGAAGATTTCCACATGTGAGGTAAGTTCTCTGACATGCATGCACTGTCTAGGGACTTAAAATGAGATTAGGCAGCTATCTAAAAAATTACTGTAGTCTATTCATTTTAAAATTCCTTTGCCTGCTCAGTGCAAGGAAGCCTAAAAGAGCAGAATTGCCTCCTCTGGCATTTGTGTGTTCTGTAACTAAAAATGCTCAGTTTACCCACCACACGTGCACATGGCTTCTTTAACTTGAACTTGACTTGAAGGTCTTGGAGCTTTGCATTATGAATTCATTATGCATAAATAAAATGCCAGAATTTCATGGCATTTTTTTAGCAAATTATATCACCTGACACTTTTTCTTCATATATTGAAATTTTATATCAGCTTTTAATGCTTTTCCATTCATCCCACTATTTGGCATACACGAGGTTATTTTCTTTTTAAAGTCATAATCTCCATACAGCAGATGTTGATATCAAAATAGCAGCTGTAACACCACATTCTTATATTGAATCAAGAAGGAAAATGTTGTTGAGGATTAGTAATACTTTAGTGTCAACATTATTAGTCAGAAAGAATGTTATGTCTCACAGTCAAAAGTTCCTAACCACTTCTCTTCAAATTGGCATTGCTCTTTTTCAAGCCTCGAATGTAATGAATTCAACACACAGAATCTATAGCAGTTTGCATGTTCAAAACCTCTTCTAAAACAGTTTCTAGAACTTGGCTTATAAAACTGCTGGCACACTTTTGAGTTTGTTTTACTAGCCTAGGATGCTGGAGGATAGTTAAGTTTATATTTGGCCTGTATCATTTTGTTCAGGTAAAGCCAGTCCCAAAAGAGATTGACTTTCATTGTGACATAGTCTTGTTTATTATCAGAACTAGTAGTAAGTTTAAAACCACTTGTCACCTGAACTTCAGCAGTAGATTTTAGTGCAATAGACAGGTTCAGATGCCAGAGCATTAACAGCAAGAATGCATTCAGGTCACCCTAGACAATCTATTTGGTACCTTCATCAGCTAACTTCTGTTAGGGAAAGCCAAAAGGGTCCTCCTGCAACTAAAGGAATGTGCGCTTGAATTACAAAAACTATCTCCACTTATTGCTTCCTCCTCTTTCAGTCATGGCACTTTGAGTCCCATCTGAGGGATGTTTGAGTAGTTCATTTTTCAGTTATATTTGAGAATATATGACAAGTAGTGCTTAAAACACACCAGTTACTTCTTTTTCATCTTGTTTTTTTTTGTAGTCAGGCCTTGAGCACCCTCACCACTGGTGGGTTGTCTGCCTGTGCTCAATTTTGATGCTGGCGTGGTGCCTCTGTGTAACCTTGGTTCATGTTAATTGTGTTTTGGTGAGTTGTGTGAGAAAGCTGTGAGCAGAAGCTTCTGCAGTCTGGAGCTGCATTTCAGCTCAGGCCCCTGCCCTTGTTTGTGCCTGAGCTATGTCACAGCCATGTCCATGTCCCCTGTCACTTTGCACTTGACCTCCTGGTGTGACCTTGGATCAGCGTCATTATCACGAACTTGTCTAGCCATCAGCGACTCTTGGCTGTCTTGGTTATTGCATCACTGGAACTGATCCTGACCCTGGTTTGCTGACTTGATTGTCCTACTTAAACTAGTGGATTGACACTCTGGACCCTTGGTTGACTGTGGTTACTGTCACTCATGCTGCTTTAGTCATCTTGCTCAAGTACTGGGGACAGCACCCTTGGCAATGATGTTTCTGACTGCGCCTGCCTTGCTGTCTCCCTCCAGTCCAGTCTCCCCTTTCCCAAGGATCTGTTGCTATAACTCTTCTCCCAGCATACATGTAATGCCTTCATTTCTAGTTTTCTTTGGTGAATGCCTATCTTATGAAATAACTTAATACTTTCCTTTAATGCAGTATCTTCTTTGGCCCATTATTGTATCCAAGTGTATTTCTGAACATTTACAAGACTTGTTGAAAAGCCCAGGGCTTTTTTCTTGCAGGAGAGCAGATATGAGCAAATCTGAACCTTTAAATATTTATACATATAAGTAGAATCCCTTGAAGCAATTGTGACTTCTTGGTTGAATTTTTTAAAGGATCAGTCCTCAAGATGAACTCGTGTTGCAGAACACATCTGGTGTGGCAGCTCACTGTTATGACACCACTGCTTACAACAGATGTAATCCACTGTGCAACTGTTTTACTCTGTTTTACTCATCAAATACAGACAGTTTGGGGACACAACATTCATCATGACTGAATAAAAAGGAATTAATGAATCACTCTCCTGGCACAGGGAAATTTGAGGACCAACTGTTACTATTTTCAGGCAAGGCTGATTATAGAAGATAACTTGTGTTGCTTATCTGGAGTGTGTTGAGTGGCTTACATGAAGAGCCATAAATGGAAGGACATAAGAAGAACCAGTGTAGACATGCTACTAAATATTTAGGGATTCAGTGGTATCTGGACTACCTATTCAACCTGCCTTCATCAATGTGGTGTTCAGCACTACTCTGACGAAGCCTCTGTCTGAAAGACAAATTACCCTGAGCAGGGCTCTGTGCTCAGGTGGCAGGATTGTGCCCTGCTCCAGTTCAGATATATGTGCTCGAAGCTGCAGCATGTGGTACAGACAGACTCTCACTTCTTCAGATGCCAGCCACAGTTAAAGCTGTTCAGTGCTGCCCATTGGAAAAAAAACATGGCTAAAACTATTAGACTTCACTTTCTCACTTGTCTCAGTCTGGATTTTTCCTGAAAATGTCATTAGATTTTTCCAAAGAGAAAATTATAAAAGGAGTATGTTGATTTGACCATGTCAGTAAGCACATACCCAATTATTAAAATCTTAGGATGGAGAAGACCAGCTAGCTCTTTGCTTTGAACTCAGGAGAGATGATCATTGCTGGATAGAAAATCACAAAATCAGCTGAATTGGAAGAGACCCTCAAGGATCTTCGAGTCCAATTCCTGGCCCTGCACAGGACACCCCAAGAGTCACATCACGTGCCTGAGAGTGATGTCAAACACTTCTTGAACTCTGTCAGGCTGGTGCTGTGACAACTTCCTGGGGAGCCTGTCCCAGTGCCTGGCCACACTGTGGGTGAAGAACGTTTTCCTGATAGCCAACCTAAACCTTTCCTGGCACAATTTCAGGCCAATCAGCTGTCTGTTTTGAGATTTTTAAAAAGAGACAAAATCTTGCAGGAGGGAAAAATGGTTGAGAAAAAAGATTTTAAGAGAGACTGGTGAGACATTCTCACCTGCTCAGAAGATGATCCTGGTGTGAGTATGCCCTAGTCCAGGAAGTGTGGCCTCAAGTATGCATTTGTATTGCTCCTGGGCAACAGGTCTGCTTTTTTCATAAATTCATTTGTTTTCTCAAGGGGTGGGTCAAAGTCTCTCTAGAATGGGGAGTTCATCCCTTTCATCAATGAAGAGACCTTAAATCAAGGGTCCAACACAATGAGGTGACCAATTAGAAAATAAATCTAGAACAGGATTTTGGTTCTTAATGTTCTTGCATCAGAAGGGGAGGGGGAACAGAGATTCCTAGAGAGCAGTGTACCCACACAGGTGTCTCAGCACCTAGAATCATCCCCCAGAAGAGTTCCAGCTGGACACCTAATATGTCAGGTCCCATCCCAGGGTACCAGTCCCGAACATCTTTGAGTCTAATGAGTGGTGTTCCAAGGATCACAGTCAGGAAGAGGCTGACAGTGGCAGCTTTGACGGCCACAGACAACAACCTGTGAGGAAAGAACATCGCTCATTTGAAGTCCTCCCCCATACAACAAATCAGTGGTCTACTTTAAAAGGTTTATTTTCTTTCATTAGTAATTATTTTTCTTGAAGATTTCCCACATCCATGGGGATCCTCTCATCTCCTCTCTTATCCTAGGTCTCAGATACTTTCTTTGATGTCTGTTGATGAACCCTATTAACCAAATCAGTTATGAGAATTTGATGACTAAACATGACCTTTTTGTCCATTCATGTAACTCTCAAATAACTGATGCAGAAATTTCAAATGACAGGCACTGATGCATTAGGAGTACAGGAAGTTCCAGTGTAATTTGCAGTGCTTCAACGCTGTGCCTCTCTTCCTTGATCATTTTTCATGAATGAATTTGAGGAATCAGCATGTCTGTAAAAAATAATCCATCTCACAGCCTATCTACTTTCCCTTCTATTTCCCTGGTGGGGAACAAGGAGGACAGTTTAGCTAACATAACTGCAAACTCCATTTTCCGTATCTCTGTTTTTGTTTAAATGATGAATTTTCAGACCAGGATCTATTTTATAATATTGCTACTTGTTCAAAGACCTAACAGTGTTTTGAGGCTCTGCTGGCCCCAAAACACAATATAACACAGCAAGATTATTAGGGAAAATGGAAAGATCCTTGTGATGCTGAAGTAATATTTCCTGTTCAAACAGAATTTGTCAGCACACCGGTTTGTGCAAAATGTGCTGGTTGGAGGAACAGGAGGAATGGCATTGTCAGAGAAATCATTTCTGTGTGGAGAGCAGCAGGCAGCCCAGTCTGCAGGGACCGAAGTGCATCTGGCTGGAAGGAAGCTGCAGCTGAGGGAAGCCATTTCTCATGAGGAGGCTGATCCCTGTAGAGGAGTCAGAGCCCAGTTCACAGCTGTCTTCATGAGAAACAAGCCCATCCTGGCTTCATCTCTGTGTCCGGTGACAATGGTTGCAGAAACCCAAGCCTGGTTTGGTGGTCCCCTACCCTCTTCCGGCAGCAAAGGAGGGCTGGAAAGGGCAGGTAGGAGGCCCCGGATGGAGCGATTTGCAGCATGTGAACAGGCCAGGTGGCCTTCCCTTCTGCAATGGGCTCTGAACCTTGCACTCACATTAAGGGGTGGTACAAGAGCATGTAAGTCTTTACCCACAAATGGCCACTGGGATAGCTGATCTGCTCCCGTGTGCTCTGCATTGGCTCCAAGAAGGCACAGCCCCTATCCTTCAGCCTGTATCCTCCAGCAACTGCAGCCTTCAGGCATGGGTTGAACTTTCAAACTCTCAGCGCACAAATAAATGCTGTTTCTGAGGCAGGCTATTATTTGAGTCGGTGAAGGCTGGTGATGTTTAGGGAAAGAAGATTCAAAGTAGAAGGTTCCATTCCCTTGTCCCTGCCTCACAGAAAGACAGAGCTGGGGTACAACTCTAGAGACCAAAAACCAGCTGTATTGTGCCTTACAAAGGGCCCAACTCACATAAAAGTTTGGGACAGATCCTACTGGAAAAATCCCCTGTAGGCCTGGATGTGGGGTTGACACTTGGAGGCAAATCTGGAAAACACCCATCTGGACTGTGTGTCCCTGCAAAGAAACCTAGAAAAGGTCTGTCCTGTGCTTCAGTAGAAGTTTTTCTTAACAAATACCAGCCTGGAAGCTCTTTGATACACAGCTTCACCATCAGATTACAAACACATGCTGTCGGGCTTTTAAAGCAATGTCAATCCCAACAGCAAGAGGGAGTAGAAGGAGGGGTTGTGCCACAAGCAATTGCTTACTTCTCTTCTTTTTCTTCAAATACCATTGATGTTCAGACCTTTTTGCCTCAGGAGCTGCTGCTTGTTGATTGATTCCCTTGACCTAACCTCAGCTGGAATCAGTGTTTAAAACTTAAATTTCCACCTGTTTACTCACCATGTCTTTTTTTCCCCATCTCTCTCTTTTTTCCCATCTTCACTACTTTAAAGTTGCCGAAAGTCCATAGGCCTATTTGGTTTTTTTTGATTCTAACTTCTTTCCTCCTGTGCTTCAAGATTTTTTTTCTTCCTCTTCCTCTAACCTCTTCTGTTTCTATTTTTTTTTTTCTCTCTCTGTCTCCTATGTTATCTACAATAGTGCTATCAATGCAAACTTCTCTAATTGCCAGTTTTGGAGAGGTGAGTGTAAGACAAATGGCAATACAATGATGACTCTTCTTCACTTGCCATTGGTCCTAAGAAATAACCACCCCATTATTCACAGAACTGTATCTTTGATAACAGTCATAAATACAGTTACCAGACTGTGTTCCTTGAATAGTTCTTGTTCACTTAGAGAAGGTCCACCTGTTTACCATCAGAAAAATATAGACGGCTTAACTTCCCACTTATTAGGTGTTTCCATCTGAAATCAAAGTTATCATGAAGATTAGCATACAGCTGCAGATTTGCAACAAAAATGTAAGTTTAATAGTCTTCAGTGTTGAGAGTGAGCACACACATTTCAGTGTAGCCACACATTTCACACTTTCTTAATGTGTTTACAATCTCATAGTCTTGTGAAGAATACCAGTGTGAGAAGAATACTGTACAACTCAAGATGAAATCCTTAACGTATCCTGTTACCTCCCCAAACGTGTACACAAAAATCCCTGTGGGATGTTTGGCTGTGCTCCCCTAGGACATATTGAGGATACCTCTACTATTGATTAACAGTAGGTACCTGCCATTTCTGTGCTTCGTGTTCACTTAGTGTCACCTACATGCGTTACTGTCAGAGCTAGAAGCTCCACATATCCTAAACTGCATTGTTAATGTTGTAGAGGAGACTGAATACTGCACTATCCTTTTTTACCTCATGTATTTCATATTAACACATTATACATAAAGTGCATATTGCTTTAGTCTCTACTGACAATACCATATGTTGCTTTCTGTAGGCCAAGACCTCACATTTATGTCTGTATTACACGTGGAACTGCACCTCTCAGGGACATTGTTTTCTGTAGTAAATGCTTTAGTACAGGCAGCATGCCCAGCTGCCTACATCAAGGTGGATATTCACACCATCTGCTTTAAGCATGTAAGCAGAAGTGTTGAGGCAGGAGCTACAGCTGCCTACATGGTCAGCAGAGAGGCTCTTCTGCTCTGCTAAATAAAGTAGCACTAGCGAGACAAGTTGACTGCTGATCCATAAAAGGTGTAAGCGCAAAATTTTAGATCACTTCAGCATCTGTTTTGGAGCAACCAACAGGACCTGGGACAAAGCCTGGGAGTGGCTGGGAGTGGGTTGCCCCTGGGACCATTCCCAGCAGGCCACATGAACATGGCCACACCAGTTGTGGCTTTCTATCTCACACAGTCCTCCAGTGTGATCCCAGCACTACTCACTCGTGCCACGTGTGCTCTCGGTGATGAACAAGCACCATTTGCACAGAGGGCAAAGCTGTCTTGTTATCCAGGGCACCCTGCACTCCCCCAGGTAAATGTCCCAGGAGTAACAAGGAATGACCGGTTTGGGAATCACTCAGGCTGACCTACAGTTCCCTGTACAGGATACAGGGATACCTACAGTATCCTGTGCTGCCTTTAAAAATAAATGTAACATTCATCTTCTTGCAGTCAGCAGGGTCCTCTCCTGCTTGCCACGATTTTCTGTAGAGGATAGACAGGGACCTTGCCATGACACTGGCCAGGAATACTGATGCTCTCAAGTGACTACCACCTTACTCCGTGGGTTTGAATGCACATGAGATGTCTCGGTTCTCCCTAACTGCTGCTTCCCCACTGCCCTTCTGTTCCCAGCCTGTGCTGATATGTGCAAAGGCCAGAGAGCATGAGTCACATGTGCCAACTAGTGTGAAAAAAGCTGCTGATTACTTCAACCTTCACTGTGTTGTCTCTCCCATTCACCTGTGGACCCATGTTATACCTGTGGCTATCTCTTTTTACCTTACTACCCTTTATGTCCCTCACTAATTTTAGTTCCAGCTGGGCTGTAGCTTCCCTGATTTTACTCCTCAGTACCTAAGCAGTGCTTTTTGTTTCTGGTTCCTGTAGATTCCCTGTCTGTATTGTAGTTCACCTGGATGGTCCTTGCCTAGACCATGGGCTGTCAGCTGAAGCTTCCTGTGCTCCTGCACAGTGGTATAGTGCATGCATGAGCTCTCAGTAAGTTCTTTTTAAAAAACAATTAGTTCTTTTGGAGACTTTCACCCTTCACAGCTGCTTCCCCCAGGCTATTTCCTGCATAAGTCAATCTGCTCACCCAGAGTCTCAGCTCCGTGGCTCACCTTCCTAGCTCTGCTACATCTGTCACTTCATGGCTGCTGTGGCCTGTGACAACCCACCCCCACAGCCTGAGCAGAGCTCTGGGACCTCTCTCACTCCCAGTTCTTCCTTGCTCCTCAGCACAAAGCCAAGCCAGCATGGAGTCAATCATGATTGCCCTGCTCTTGTGTTTGTGTTAGGAAAATGTTACCATTGCACTTGAAGAACGGCCTGGATTGCCTGCCCAGTGCTGTGGTGCCCTTCCAGCAGACAACCAGGTGGCTGAAATCCCAAGTGAGGATGAGGGCTCCAAATTGGAGGCTTCAGCCCCTGCCTCCTCATGACGTGCAGTCTGTAGTACTCATCTACCACAACATCCCCTGGTTGCTCCTTGCTGTCATCTTGACCCAGCAACTCTCAGCAGGTCTTGTCTCCAGTTTGATACTGGGGCACTGCATTTGTAAAGGAGCTCTTTAATGTAAAGCACGACACCTCCATCTCTTCTCCACCTGTCCTTTCTAAATATTGTGCATCCATCCATGGCCACATTCCAGCCGTGTGCAGCACACCACAAAGTCTCTGTGTCCCTGGTGGCAGAGCCTCTGCAACTGTGCCTGGCAGTGCAGCTGCTCCTCCTGATTGCCAGGCACTGTGCATCAGTGAGGGCACCTGAGGGAAGCCTCTGAATGTCTGCCTTTTGATGCAAGAAAAATGGGATGGGCTCAAATCTGCCTTATTTAGGAATGTAATTTGTAGCTGTAGAGAAAAGCAGGTGCAGAAATTTTCCATCACTAGTGAAAATAGCATGGTACCTTGGAAAGGTGCTAGAAAGAGATCCTGTGTGTTTAACTCCCATTCTTTCACCCAGAGCACCATCAGAAGTGTCTCCTAGTTATATCCAGGGCCATGTGTTGTTAATGTCGTATTGTAAGCAGAGTCCTCACTGAACTTACAGATGCTTTTTAGAAGTCAGTGGCATTACTTTGTGATGGGTATTAGTGATCGTTCAACACTTCCTACTGACGGCCTTAACCTTCCCAGGGGATTAGCACGTCCACATATCAAATGCTTTGTAGGGGTCAAAAATCACTATTAATGCAATTTTCAAGAGTGTTTAATGTTATATTTAATATTATCACCTTGGCCAGTATGCTGCTTGTCAGGGAATTGTTACAGTTTCTAGATGAACTTCCAGAAAACATTTCACAGAGGATCTATTTTAAAATGCAGCAGATTTTAATATACAGCAGAACAAAATAGATTTTAAAAACTCCATCCATCTACATTGGTGGAAATAGGACTTGTGAAGCACAGATACAGAAAGAAATAAGCAAGGAAGCAAACACAAATGACGGCGTGCTGCAGCTACATCCTCTTTCCCAGCAATGGAAAGTGCTGATTTTCAACTTCCACATGCCTGGCACGTGTCAGTCAACTGTAGGCGCTCTCTGAGGGTATGTTGCCTTTGCACAGGGAATTCACGTGGCCCAATTTCCTTCTCAAAGTTGCCTATCCCTCATGGTACAGTCCTCTCAGAAAAAATCCCACTAAAGAAATTTTGACAGAGTCATAGTCTGTCAGATAGAAAGGGTCAACCAACTTAAAGAGTCAGCAACTGGATTCTTCCTGGTCTGTTTGCAGTTTAATCTGCACACTTGGAAAAAGCACTTCTGTACAGTGTTCTGCTCTTAGGCAATGCCGTGTCAGGGCTGACAGTAAAGCCAGGTTTTAACCTGCTGCTTACAGCATATGGCTTTCACTTGGAACTTTAATTTGATAGAAATATTTTGCATTGATGAGGTGAGAGTTTATAGTAGTGAATTCATGCCAGGTCAGATGCTACTTTTCCAGGGATGGAGAATAGCGTGTAGTCATAAATAAGCCTGAAAGCCTTTCTGATTTATTTTTCATTAAATGATAGACAACTGATGTTCTGGTTTTATATAATCTGTAGAAGGATTTGGTTTAGAAGTACTGCCCAGCTTTTAGGGAAATGGACTCTCATAAATCAAATTTGTTTAGTGAGCAATAGAATGCAGGAGGTTTGGACTGAAATTGGTGAGTCTCTTCTTCCTCTATATGTCTTCCATGTACACCAGATGCTAGGTGCGTGCTGGAAGAGAGTGTTACTTTGATTCCAGAAATCCAAACTGACTGAGGGATGGCCTGTTGTTAATCTGGGCTTACCTGCAGCACTCGGTGAGGTTTCTGTTTGGCAGACAGACAAACAGCTCTGTGTTGGCATACATTTGTTTGAAGATACAGGGTATGAAGAGCAGCCCTGGTATCCCTGGAATCTCATGGGTAGTGTTGTGCCAAGTCCTTGATTTTCATGCTGCCAGGTGTTGTAACTAACTAATTATAACTTTTTGTACTAGTTTGAAAACAAACCAGTGGGACACACCAAGTCAGAATGACAATTCAATAGGAATATTAAAAATAAAGGCAGAAAACACTGGTTTAAACCGACAGAGTCAGGATACCACCTGACACCCTGTCAGTCAGGGTGGTGGTAGCAGTCCAATAAGATGGTGGCTGCAGTCCTCCTGAAGTGATGGATGTGGTTCTGTTGAAGTGGTGATCCTGTAGAAGGGTCTGGTCTTCCTCGGAAGGTCCAGTGGTGGTTATGTAGCTCTTGTCCTCTGGGAATCCAGTGGAAAAGGCTGCTTGTGGTGTTCGAAATCTCAGATTATATCCAGGATGGAATGCTTGGTTCCTCCCTCTGGGTGGAGCATCTCACAGTAGGATGATGTAATTTTATCAGTCATTTGGTGAGACTAGATGGCCCATTAGCAGAAGATATACCTGTAGTTTATCAGGGAGGAGCCATGAAGGTGATGGAGGAACACTATCCCACCAGTTTTAACAGTTTATGAAGATGGTGATAGAATACATACTTTAGGGCGCATTTTACATTATAACCTAGGACACTTTTACAGGGTAATAATGACTTTATAAGGATTGTAACCTGGAAAAGCATCTTTGCAAGTACACAAATGTAAAAAAATCCACATTGTACAATAATAAACATCTGCTTCCCCTGCTGTGCTTCCCATTTTGTACTGCCACTGGATTTTAGCACGGGCCCTGAATTTTAGAGCAATGCATTTAAATGTGTCACCTGACCCTCACCCCTGGACACCTGCACAGAGGTCAGGGCACAGCTCTGTATTTCATGGCTGCGGACGTAGCCAGTGGGGCACACTGGATTTAGCAGCACATTTTCACACGCGTTGCTGCTGACTCTACCATAGACTCTGTTTCAGTCAAATCTTGTTAGATCTTCCTTTTGACAGCCAAAGGAAAGCCAGAAAGGAACAGTTCTCCTGCCAAAAACTGAGTCCCTGCTCTAAAGCATAATAAAATTGTAGATTTTAAAAATAGAGAGATTTAACTTCAAAAAATGTGTTTCTTACAATTGCATTTTCAATAGGATGATGAAATTTATATATATAGAATGAAAGAGAGTGAAATTATGGAAAATGTGAGTTCAAATGGTTACTTTGGTAAAGTTACCTGGGATTGAAACAGCCTGTGATGTGACGTCTTAGCAACCTTAGCTGTACTGCTGCCAGTTTGCCTGTCAGGCAAGGAATGCTTCATCTAACAGTTTGTCACCTTATTTCTGCCATCACCATCAATCCACACCCTTCTCTAGTGCTAAGGCTGTAACTCTTCTTACTTTTTAAGCAATTTATCTCTTAACACTTGACCAGTAGGATTAAATGCATGGTGCCAGTACATTCCTTATCAATAAATTCTGATGCTACTTTCATTTCAAAAGGATTTTACAGAGAGGTCAATAGTGATATCCCAGTTTACAGCTTCAGAGACCTGTAGCAGAAGGTTAATAATACGCTAAAAGTCTCACTGCAGACCAGGACACTCTGGACTAAGAGTACTATATAGCAGCATCCAATCAAGGAGAGGTTGTATATACTGGAATAGGATCTATCAGGATCTGTACACATAAAGGAGAACCCAAATCAAACGCTGGAAGGATTACAAATAACTAAAACTATATTGAGAGCTCAGAGATAGGCACATTCAGATAAATGAATGACTCCGTCAAAATAGAGAAAATGGCTGGGAAGGAATGTTATATGGGGACCAGAAAACTATAGAATGTATCTGAAAGTGTCTTCTTTCCAAAGAGACCAAACAACATTGTAATAAGATGACGTTTGGAATAAAAGGAAGTTTTATGGCAATACACTGCTAATTTCAAGTAGTTTCTAATTGCTATTTTCAGATTCTGTTTTTCTCTTTGTGAAAATCCAGGTTCACTCTCCTGTGAGAATTTAAAAGTTTTAATAAAAAGACAATAAGGGACAAAAACAATAAAGAAAAATTTACAGTGCTGGGTACCCTTGGCTCTCAGCCAAGAGCACACCTGCTATTGGGAAGACACCCTTTACATACCTTTACAATTGCATCAGCCTAATGCATATTCATAAACAATTATAAATATTCAGACTTTCCCCCAAACTAGTTTACATATTCTAGGAACTGTTTAGCATGGTTCTTCCTTGGGTCTGCCTTTTTAGAGCATGCGTATTTCTTGGCTGTGGTTTTGGTCAGTTTTTATTATCATCTCTAGCTTGGGCCTTGGTCTATGGTGTTTGCAGACAGTAGTTGCTGATAGCTGGCAAGTCAGTAGCAGGGTCTTCATCTTACGTTCATTGGATGTTATCCAACCAAGCAGACAGTTCAATTACCACAAGCATAACTATATCAGCTATTTTATTACTATTAATAACAGAAATAAAGGCATTAGTTATTGTTACAAAAACCCCTATATCTTTATAGCAAAGCTAGTTTAAAATTATATATATGCAGCATTCACTTTAATATTTGCAGAAAGCCAATATTATGTATTTATAACATCTTTTAGAGAATTCCTTACAGCCACAACTTTATATTACTCATACATACCTGTAACCTCAACAAACTGGTGTGATCATGGGTTAGGGTTTGTGCCTTCTCAGCAGGAAGAAATACTTTTCGTAAAAAGTTTTACCCCACCATGGCACACTGATAATGCAAAATTCTGTGTACAGAAAAGGTTTCTGAACCTTGAGACTTGCAAGTAAACTTAACTTGTAAGAAAAGGTTCCGTCATTATTGCTTTTCCAAGGTTTCAGACATTATATAAGCTGCTGTTATAAACTGCATTTGCTGATCTTTTTGCATATTCAGCTAGGTGATTTGCCTCAGCCCAGGACAGTGGTATCTCTCAACTCACATAGCAACTCTGTTTGCCAAAATACTGTAGCAAAATAATTGACTATCAAAGGAGTACCAGAGTTTAAAGCATCAAAACAAATTGCAAAACAAAGCATCAAAAAGAAATTAGTTTATGAGCTTAAAACCACAAGGGGTTGGACACTGTATTGCTGAAACCCACATGAGGCTAAAGCCCTCATGCCCACCCCCACAGCAGCAGCTGAGATGGGAAGAGTTCTTGGTTTGAGGATTTTCTTGTTGTATTACTCCCTTTTTTTTTTTAATGCAACCAGTTTTATGTAAAGAATATAACTGTCATCGATAAGGCTGACCTTCTTTTGCTACAGAATAACATCCTTTTCTGCCTCACTGTCTGTCTAGCCCCATGGCTCTTACATTCTTGTCTGCACATCAACCCAATTTCCTTTAAGAATCCATCTTTTCCCTATTGAATCTATAGTCTTCTTGAGAGGTGAGAAAGAGATTTCAGTCCTCCTCAGCTGAAGCAAATCTGGCCTCACACTTGCTGGGTGAGGCTACTGACCATCAGACTATCACACAACAGATCTACAGCATCTCTGTGAATTTTGGCTGGTCTGAAGTCCCTAGGAGATTTTGGCACTCATCCAGCCACTTCTGAGTGTCAGCAAAGACAGGAGCTTACTCCCCTGTTCTGGTCTGGCAGAATTCTGGGCACACATACAAAGTGCTCAGTAATTTTCTGGAAGACATTTTCTGATGTATGCCACGTATCAACAACATAAAAACAGTAAAAGCCTATGATTACTCCTGCTCTCTGTGAAACACAAAAAATTTGAGTTTTTTAAAGTTGGACCAGTTCTTTGAGCTAGTTCACAACATCCTGGCAAATAATTGTGCAAACACTCCTTGAAGGAGAGTATGAGAAAGTGCTGTGAATCTAAACAGTGTTTCAATCAAACATTCAATCTCTTGAAAGCATAGTGTCATACCTAAAATCCACTCAAATCCTTCTTTGGATCTGACACCCTGTCTTAGATTACTAATCATACCTACTGCATTTTGCATTAATGTGAAATCATTTATAAGTCAGCTTTTATCATGAAATCCAGGACTATGGAGAGATGATCACAATAATGAAAATCTACAGACCAAATGAATCCTTTGTCTTTCTCAGGAAGTCAGTCTTCAGTGTAGTACATCTCAAAGCTGAACTTTTTGTTGTGTTTCTTCAGGGAATCCTTTTAAGAGATAAGCTTGAGAGCATGAGTCAATGAGAAATTATGTCTGTTTGTGATTGTGTTGGGCCGTCAATGGGAAAAATTAAAAGCTTTTTGTTAGCTCTCTTGAGTCTCTATTAACTGCAACATACAGAATGCCTCCAGCATCTGAGATGGCTGTTAAAAAGACAGGTTGTTTTTGTGACAGCCAGTTGTTGTGACAATATTCTGTAAAAGCATTCATTCCAGCTGGCTAGGGATTTGGTGTGAATGATTTCTGTTTCATGCACTATGTCCCACATTTTTATTTGGGGCCTACATATAAAAACTAGTGAGCATTGTGCTTGTCAGGCAAGTCTGGAGACTTCTGGAAGATGACAGCTTCTCTCCTGCTGGTGCTGTTGAAATGTTAGCCAGTATGCTCACAGAGAGCTGCTGGACCTGAGGGGACAGTTCCTGGTAACCCACCTATTTGATCAAGCAAAGCCAGTTGATGTAGTATTTTTGGATTTCAGTAAAGCTTTTGATACTATCTCCCATAGTATCCTTCTGGACAAAATGTCCAGCATTCAGCAGTTGAGCCAGGGAAAGTGCCAGATTCTGCACCTGGAAAAGGCCAACCCTGGATGTAAGGACAGACGGGGGAATGAGAGGCTGGAAAGCAGTGCTACAGAAAGGGACATGGGGGTCCTGGTCAGTGGAAAGTTGAAGCTGAGTGAGCAGTGCCCTGGCAGCCAGGAGGGCCAAGTGTGTCCTGGGGCATCGGGCACAGCATCACCAGCCAGGCAAGGGAGGGGATTGTCCCGCTCTGCTCTGCCCTGGGGCGGCCTCACCTCGAGTCCTGGGGGCAGTTTTGGGCACCACAATATAAAAAAGACATTAAGCTGTTAGAGAGTGTCCAAAGGAGGGCAACAAAGACAGTGAAGGGCCTTGAGGAGAAGCCGTATGAGGAATGGCAGAGGTCACTTGGTCTGTTCAGCCTGGAGAACAGGAGACTGAGGGGAGACCTCACTGCAGTTACAACTTCCTCATGGGGCGAAGAGGAGCGGCAGACACTGATCTCTTCGCTCTGGTGACCACTGACAGGACCCGAGGGAATGGCCTGAAGTTGTATTGGGGGAGGTGTAGGTTGGATATTAGAAGAAGGTTCTTCCCCCAGAGGGTGGTTGGACACTGGAACAGCTCCCCAGGGCAGCGGTCACAGCACCAGCCTGACAGAGTTCAAGAACCATTTGGACAATGCTCTTGGGCACACGGTGTGACTCTTGGGAATGGTGCTGTGCAGGGCTGGGAGTTGGGCTTGATGATCCTGGTGGGTCCCTTCCAACTCAGCATATTCTGTGATAACTTTATTCCTGATGCTAGAACCTAGAATTATTTCTTGCTCTAGTACTAGGTGGGCCCCTATTGGTCTTTACCAGAATAAGGAATGGCCTGTGCCAATCATACTGTGTTACTCAAATCTTGACTAAAAATAACGGAATGTTAACATGCATTTAATTATTATCTAGTTCAGGCTTCTCCCATGCTCAAACATGCAAGTTGATCTATTGTATTTAGAAATCCACTGCCACATCTGTCTCTAACTGGATTAACTATATAGACATTATTATACTGTTACTATAATTCATTTTAGTAACTACAGGTCACTATTCTATCTAGTTGGCATTATCTGGACCAGTATTAGTATGTCACAGCTTGCTTTGAGGCAGAGGCAAGCCACCAAAGAGGCTGTCAGCTAGTCATGTTGGACTTTGCTCCCTCTTCTAATTTTTAAAATCACATGGCTATGACTAGTACTGCTCACAAGGTGTGGGCTGGTAACTGATCCAATTAATTACCAAAATTCTCCAGCTACTGGCTGGCCCTGTTATGAGAATCTCTACAGAAGACAGTCAAGTCAGAAGGAAAATTTTGTTTTATCCATATATGTGCCAATATATATATGCAAGAAGTACAAATGATAATACTGTGACATTATGATATATTCTTTCCCCCCAAGGTCTGCATTACACCTGGGAGGCCCTTCCATGCGTACCAGCAGCAAAAGTTGCCTGGGTCCCCATGGAGCCGGGCACCTCTCCCTGCTGACAGGATCTGCAGGCTCTGCATCCCGGTGAAAAATCCCCAAAAAGACTGTTTAAAGGTGGAATTAGCAAAACGAGATGCTCTACTTCAAGCATTAACACGAGAACAAGCTCCAAACTCTGCTCCTACATGGTAAGAAACCTGTCCTTCTCTGAACAACTGCTAGAAATGTCCCCTTTTCTTTTGTAACAGAATCACAGAATCGTTAAGGTTGGAAAGGACCTCTGGAGATCATTCAACCCCCCTGCCAAGACAGGGTTACGTAGAGCAGGTTACACAGGAACACGTCCAGGTGGGTTTTCAGTGTCTGCAGAGAGCGAGACGTCCCTGGGCAGCCTTTCCAGTGCTCTTGCCACGCTCTGTGGTAGCAGCGCAGCGCTTGCTACAGCTCCCCGTGCAGCTGGCAGGGACGGGGTCGGGCAGGCTCGCTCAGAACCCCTGCAGTAACAGCCAGCGACTACAAAGGCAGCAGTACCAAAGGGCTTTCTGGAGCTGTGCAGCCCCCGGGCTTTTCCTGTTCAATACTCTGGAAACAGGGAAAACAGGGGAGGTCAGGACAATCAATCGACACTAACGATCTGAAATGGTCTCCTCAACTGAGCTTGGACCAAGACAGCTGGGAGCTCCCAGCAGGGAAAACCTGCTACGTCCGAGCTCAGAAGCAAACTCAGTGTCACCCAGCAATTCAGAAAATGACAAACGCGGACGCTGAACGCTGTCTCCGTTGAAACAATCCAGTTTCAATCCAGCTATGCTTCCGCGCGCCAGGCACTTGGACAGCGCTCCCCGGGCACTGCGCGGGGGGCGGGCGGGCAGCCCCGGCCGGCG
>WEIT01039441.1:19852-69216 GCA_013389985.1 Dryoscopus gambensis | reverse complement strand
CGCCGCCCGCGACAAGGAGACGCTGCTGGCGGGACGCGTGGTGGTGGGGCTGGGCATCGGTGAGTGCCGCGCCGCCCTGCCGGGCTCCCTCCTCCGCGGGGACCTGGCTCTTGCCCGCTGCGGTGAGCGCTCCCCCGGGGTAGGTTTAACCGAGCCGGTAATCACCGGTCCCTGCGCACCCGCAGCCCCTTGCGGTGAGGCAGAAGGCGAACTGTCCTAAGGCAGAAGGCAAGGCTGGGGCAGCTGGCGAGGGGAGCGCTTGGCTGAGCGAGGTCCGGGGCGGGGTCTCATGGCCCTCTCATCGCGGTGTGCAAGCGGACGGTGTGTGTGCTTGCTCTCTTCGATTTTACTTGCAGGTGATGTAGTCCTGCCCTGTTGCTGGGAGAGTTGTCTGGTGTCTGTACGAGGAGAATGGTCTCGCATCCTTTCTGCAGTTTTATCTTTAGGGTGGTCTGTCAGTGTCAACAGCGCACATCGCAGGCTTTGCATTTGAGGGAGTTCTAGGAAGTCAGGGACGAGGAGATCACGCCCGTCTTTATGAACTGTAAATACCACTCTACTGGTTCCCCGCATAGCTTTACTTGGGCACCAGAGGAATGTCTCTGGGACACGATGAGGTAGTAATCTCCCTGGTCTAAATAAGTTAAGGCTTGCTTTGGAAGGCTTTGAATTTCATTAATGGCATCCTGAACGTGAATTCTTGCTTTTTGTTTGCCTTCCTATATGGGTTGCAAGCAGTGGGTTCTTGTAAAACTTTCTCACTGTCCCAAAGAACTTGTGGTTATGAGGACTGTTTCCTCTAACCTATGAGACTGGTTTCTGTGCCGACTGTATGCTAAATATCCCCCAAATTTTGGTTGGTCTTCAGTTTCAGCTGCCATCCTGTCTGGCAGTAATTGAATCACACTCATAATCTAAGATGGGCTGTATGAGGTTAATCAGAATCCTTGGACTACAGTAGGTATAATCTTGCAACCCTTTCTATCTGAAAGCACAAGGACAAATTGAGAACTAAACTTGTTTTCCTCTGTGTAGCAAAGTTATGTTTCGTAGCCATCAGATAATTTTCTGAGTCCTTGGGCTTGCTATAGAAACACTTTCTCTGATGCAAATAGTGGCCTTATTAAGGAAGAAAAATTATTGAGTCATAATAAGGGCTGTCAGAAATAAAAGTGACTCCATCCATGTAGGGGCTCATGCTGGTTTTCCCGTACAGCAGCATCTTCAGGTTGCAGTTTTCCTACCCCAAGTTGGATGGTTCTTTTAAAAATTTTTTTAAATGCTACCTCTCTGCATGTTTTTTGTTTAAACAAGACTTCAGACTGCAGAATGTTGATAGCATTGGTCATGAAGTTCAGGAGGCAAAACTGAATTTGACTATGAAATCGCGTGCATAATAGGAATTTTGATAGCAATATGTAGTACATATATTTAGTGGTAGATACGAAAAATACCAAATGTGATGTCTTTTTGTGTTAGTAAAGCTTGTCATGTTCCTTGACCGTAACTGGTTACAATGACAACTTCAGGGAGTGTAGAGAAATGAAATGGATGGATGGTTTGCTTGACTGTTGTGTGTGTGTGTTTTGTAGAGAGATACACAGGCATGTTGGAATTGTCTTACAGTGGTGCAAATAAATGATATTCGAGTTGTTGGAGAGATATGAGACTTGGGACTTAATATAATCAATATATAAACCACAGAACAGAAAACTAGGAGCCGTAGATCTCTTGTGTGCCCTGGGGAGAGTGATCTCTCTTTGGCCTCTGTCCACATCAGGGGCAGAGGTGGTGGTTCTGCTGGGACTCTGGAGAGCTGAAGTAAGAAATGAGAAATGTTCTGAGGATTTTGGAGCACAAAGACAATAACTTATCTTTTTAAAATGTGATGTTTTCTCCTTTTTTTTTTTTCTTTAAATCAAGGATTGCTCTTCTTTATGTGATGTAGCTTAGGGCCGGAAACAAAGCTTTACCTCAGATTGCTGTGACTGAAGCATGACAAGACACTCCAGGAACTGCAGAGGCCAATCCTAACACAGTTTATTTTACAAAGCAAAAAACCCAGTCTCTAAATCTCCCACCAGAGGGAGCCTGGATAATTTCATCAAGGCGTTAGAAATTGGTCAAACTTTTTTCTTCCTTTTAATTTCTTGGAGGCTTCCGATTACCATTTTACTGCCCAAAGTGAGCCAGAACTCCCTAGTGTTGGTGTAAGAAGTCTGTTCACTAATGTGACATTTCAGTGATAGCATGAACTGCTAAAATGTGAGGGTGCAGGGGTGTAGTGTTATAAATGCTCTCCTACCTGAAAAGTAGTAAAAACTTAGCTGTGTGTAGTTTTCTGTATTTCTTGGGTTTCTTTCCTGTAGCTCTCTGCAAATTGCGCATCAAGAGATCTACTCCAGATATATATGTTTGCTTGCATTTACTGAATGAATTACTGTGTTATGAGCAGTAGTGTGGTGCTGTAAAAGCAGATGTGGTGATGTTCCTTCTGCCCTTGCTGATGCAGTGTGGATCAATGTTAATTTTGTCTGTGTGAGAAAATGGCTATTTTTCTTGTGACTGTGATTTATATAGGAACACAGTTAAACTTTCAAGGATGAAAACCACAGAATAGATGCTGAAATGAGGAACATCTCTCATTTGTCTGTCTTGTCCATTTTTTACCATTTTCCTTAGAGCTGTTTTGCAATGGAAAAACTCTCCTTTTTGCTACAGCTATTACAGAAAGAGATGTTTCTGGAAATAAAGACTTTCTTTCAAGGACAAGCCTAAATCCTCTTTCATTGTAAATGTTGAATAGATTTTTATGGTTCAAACAGTTGTGTTCCCTTTCCTTCCCTCCTCCCCTTGGTGCAAATACAAAATATAGGGAATGCATAAAAAGGGAAAACATGTTCAGCATGAGCTTAGATCATCCTTAGATCTTTTCAGATCTGATACATAGTTCATGACAGTTCCAGGCTAAAGGACTTGAGAACAAGGTTATGGCCATTATCCCTTCCACCTACCCATTTCCAAGCAGTTCTGGTATCCCAGACTCTTTAGGAATTTGTCTGAGCCAGATCTCAGGAATGCAACACTTGGACAGATACTCATTACAGCAAATGTGGGCAAAATCCAAGCATTTAGGAAATTGGATTGCATATGCTTGGTAACAGTTTGTATGAGCTTAGCTAGGAGAAGCACGTTTGGATCTTTGGCATCTGATAATGGTGAAGGCCTCAGCCTGTTGTCTTGTGCTGGCTGCTGTAGTTCGTGTGCTTGACAGGAAAGCCGCATCCTTCACTCGGGTTATCTTTGGTCTGTCCCAAAGCCTGCGGTCAGGCCAGAACTGAAACACTAAAAGCAAGAACCAGGCATGACTGGAGATGAGAGTTATTTCTACTGAAAACCTGCTGTCTTGATAAGGAAGGTGAGGAATGCGAAGAGTAATCACTGTGACAAACATGGTAGAGACTAGAAAGGATGATAATAAACAGCCATGTTTGCAAAATCACTTCTTTCTTAGGCTGCAATCAGTCCTAATCTGCCTGAACCCATTGGCTGTGATTTGCCAGCAGCTCACCTATTTGCAATGGGAGTAGTTTATCCTTCTGTCATCTGAGGATGCTGAAGGTTTAAGCCTACAGCTGATGTAGGTGGGTGTTGGCGTGGTGCTTAAGGTAGTGAGCTGTCCAGGTCACTTTTTCAAGAGCGCTTACATACCAGCTGTGGAAGGAAAGCAGTTTGAGCAGAGGTCAGGAAGTGACAGCATTGAGCTTGCTCTTCCAGAGTTGATCTCTGTCTTGATGTACAGTCATTAGCTGCATAATTAGATACTCCTGTCTTGTTTGGCATGCAGAATAAACGGTGCTCAATTAATGATCAGCTTTTCAGGGTTTTGTTTTCTTGCTGAATGTGTGGCTTAGGCATTACTTAATGTACACACTAGGTCTCATGAAAGCAGAGTTGCTTAGGACTACAGTATGTGCACGTTACTGAGTCTGCAGTGCAAACCTGCCTGGTTAGGTGCCTTATTTTCTCCTTGACCCCAGTTTTTCGTACGTGAGGTATCTTCACAGTGTAAGCCTTCTGCTCAGTGCTTGCTTTGTGCTCAAAATGTCTGTAGTATTTTTTTTAAAGGCTATATTTGAATCTGACATATGTAGTGTTCCTGGTAGCATCTTTTGACTACATATGTAGGTCATTTTCTGAGCAGAGGAAGAACAAGGTTGTACACAGAATTAGGCAGGAGTGAAAAGCGCTGACATATGGTCATGGCTCCCCTGGTGGGGTTGGCTTCTACTGACAGTGAGGTTCAATACCAAATGACAAAAATAAGCAAATTTATCCAAAGGACTTGCATCATGTAGTACAAACTCTGTATTACTACTCTGAAGTAGTTAAATAAAGGTCCACCATATCATCTGGACGACCAGATATGCTGTGGAAATACTAGAAAATAAGTGGTATGACATGTTGCCTATGAAAGATGAGGATGTGTGTGCTAGGTGTGCTGGTTTGTTTTGTTTTTTTGTTTTTTTTTTTTCTGAATATGACTGATCTTTTTCAGGTGATGTGTGTTTTTATCTTGGAAAACCATATTAATCTCCTCGTTCTCCCTTGGCAACCTGATATGGGAAGCTCTAAGGCTAAAGTCTGTTTTTATAATAGAGTGTCCACTAGTTTTTTTTAAAGGAGTTTACACCTTGGTACATTCTGGAGTCACCTTCAACTCCCAAATATGCTGTGCTGCTTCTGACAGATGCTTGTAATTTTCAGTCCAGAGGTTTGTAGGCTATTTCTTCCTCTGGAGACAGTGGTTTGTTAGTATAAGCTGGCAGTAGGGATGGAGAGAGATTTCGGGTTTGTTGCAATTGACTTTTGTGCTGTCACTGCCCGGTGATGGTCACCCAAGCTTCCAGGATCTAAAGCTACTGACATTACTCTGTGTGCTCAGGATTGGATATCTGTATGCTAAGAGCTTAATCTGTTCTTGTGCAAAAGCATCTGGAAGGATACATTAGCTTCTGACTGGAACTGAAATCTTTCAGGGTACCAGGATTACTTTAAGATGAAAAACTGTATCTTTTGAAGTCTGTTAATTTTGTGTGCCTTGAACAGCATACACAGTGCTATGCTCAGCTCACTGTCACATCAACAAGCACTGACTCCCTTATTGTTTTGTCTGATGGTATAATGCAAAAATCGGCAATTTATACATGACTGTTGTTACCTTATATTTAGTGACCATTTCAGAATAAAGTATTAAGTACACAGAGTTATATCTAGGAGGACTTTTTGATTCTCCTGGACACTCTTTAAAGTCAAAAAGGCAGTGTTTTGGCCTTTTGTTACTGTTTTTATTTAACTTAGGAAAGAAATTAATTCCCATAGTTCATAAAACTTGAAATTTGTTGTCTATCCTCAAAGCACGGGAATTTTTCTAAAATAATTTTCCCTCTACTTGGTCAAACTGTTCTATCAAAACACAGTTGCTGTCAGATTTTAAAAAATCTTTGTTTATTTTGGAAAAAAATAAAAGGCATTCATTTCATAGGTGACATAAAACTGAAATTATGGTCTTCTTACTCCTGATAAAAAGGCAACTTGAAGGAAGCTTACAGTGTGTTCCTAAGTGCAGAAGTCCTGAAAATTGGTGCTTTCTACTCAGGGTGATTGGACTCAAAGTGAACAACTGTGGCTGTGCTGCATGCTGGCACCACAGAGGTATAATGGGCCTGACAGATAGCTTTGTTTGCAAAATTGTTTTATGGGTCTTCATTGGTGGGTTTTCACATCTGACCTGTACAGTCAGTGTTTCTTGTGTGAAGTTTGTGAGGAGCCTGGGTCTGCATTGAGCTGCTGGAAGCCTGAAACCAGTGACTGATGAAAATCAGGAGAGCAGAGTTCTACCTTTGGGCTTTTTTTTGCAGTGATTGTGCCTGTGAACAAGTATCAAGAGAAGCAGTTGTTAGTTCTGTTGTAGAGACCTCGTGTAACACGGCTCTGGATGAGCGTGTAGTCAACTAATTACTTTAGCTAAACTCTGTAAGTCTTGTGATGCAACTTTAGTGTAAACTTCTGAAATGTATTTTGCGCATGATAGCTGTAGAAATGAAGGTTTAAAAGCACACATTCCTGTTCTTTCAGTTTCTGATCTTCCTCTGATTTGTTGTCAGATTTAGACTGGTTTCATAAAGGATTTATTCAAAGCAAATGCATATTCTGAAGGGGATTTTTTCATAGGTGGTTTCTTATTGTGGCTGTTTATATACCCAGTCACTGAATGTAGGTTTCTAAGCTCAGACAGTCAGTCTCTTCTTCCTTCACAAGTCCCTTCCAGACGTCCTGCTGACATGGATGAAATGCCACACTGTGGCCCCAGAGCCCCCAACACATCTAGCTGGCTGTGGATGGGCCACAACACACTTTCAGCCGTGGGGTTGGCTAGTGTGTTCCCACTCCCCGCTAGGTTTGGTCTCTTCTTTGGCTGAATAGCAAGGGTCTCTGCCTCTTCTGCCATTGGGTACAGACTTCCTTTTGTGTTCCTCCCCTTCAAACAGCAGATTCTTGTTTGAAGTCCTTGTGTGCCCTAGGGATTGCACCTGGGTTGACTTTCTCTGGAGTTCTGCCATCATTTTGTGTGGCTGTGTGCTAGTGAGCTCAGACACCGAAGTACCTGTGTAAATTAAGAAAAAAAAAAGAAAAAAAAAAGAAAAAAGTGGTGTATGTTTCTTGATAAATGCAACTTTTTGCCTTTACCTTGGGCTTGTATTTTAGTTGTCACTCAGGGATCTTCCCCCCCTGTCCTCTGGAGATGGATTTTTTTAGATGTGTGTATTCAGGAGCTATCAACCCAGCTTCCCTGCCTGAACTTTTCTTCCACCTCCCTCCTTGATTTTTCCAGTGTAATTCAGCAAGGGAGCAGATATCTGGAGGAGGTTTGTCCTCTGTGGCTAATCTGAAAGACTTCTTGGTTCTCATTAGAGCTGATGTTTTCCAGGACCACCTGGCACTGACCTTGGGGCTCATCCTTTGTGAGTGTTTTACAGCAACAAGCATACTTTTTTCGTACTCCTGAGTGACAAGACAATTTCAAGGCAAAAAAATTTTCCAGGCAGTGTGGAGAACCCCAGTGATACCTGATGCTTTTAGCACACAGGCTGACAGACACTGCAAGGCTGAACAATCTTCAGGGAGGCGATTGCTTCAGGCCTCAATGCTAGAACTTTCTGGTCTCTTTTCAACACTGTGTTGGGAAGGTCTGAGTTCCACAAGTCTCATCTCAACTGGTAGCACTGAGGAGCTCTGTAATCTAATGGACAGCCAGTCAAGCACATACAGCTGCATGCTCAGTTGTCTCTGAGGCAGGAGTGAAGTGGATGTCAATCTCTGGATTATAGACACAAAACCAGGACATGCCAGACTTGATGGAGAACCTGCTGTGTAAACAAAAATGTGTATCTAAAATTAGAGTCACCTTGCCATCACCCATATTTGCACAGTCTAGACAAAATTAAATAGCTCTAGAAACTTGTTCCATAAGTGGAAGCCCTATGGCAAAAGTTTTCAAGCCTTTTCCCAGAAGTGGGAGTTTCTGCAGACTAGCCTGCAGAAACAAGAAGTAACAGCCCTTTTGTTTCTCATTTCATTTGTTTAGGAGCCTCATGTACGTGGTTTTCTCCACTGTTGCTTCCCTTGCGAGGGAAGCAAAACCAGTAATTGTGGTTTTAATGTGTCTATGCACATAATCACTTCAGAAAAAGTTTGTTTTCCGGCAGCTGGAAGTATTAGGTATGTGTTTGTGTTTAGCCACAGCTCTTCTACTCTGCTGCCTTTCTCTGGAAATACAGGGGAATGCATTCTAAGTTGGAAAGAGCAGAAGATCCTGCCTAGGGTTACACAGATTGTATTGCCCATGCTGTGGCGCATGTGGTCTTGTAAACAGGGAATGTGTTATGGTGAACGCTGCTCTGAGAAACATCTACTGAATCGATTGCTGGCATGTGCCAATGGAAGAAGGTTTTTAATTTCTGTTTGCTCGTAAGAAATTCTCTCCTGTTCCTTCTCCTGAATATTTGTTCTGTGCTAGAACAACATGGAAGCCCTACAAAGACTTGACCATTCTCCCTTTCATGGTAACATTGGATACTTCTCTAGGTATGTACTCTTGGTTCACCAGATAAGAACTTTGAACTTAAGCCTGCTTGAAGGCACCAATAATTTGAACTTTAAATCTATCTCGAACTCACCACATCCCTAATGAATGGGTGGATGTCAAAGTTTTGTACTGGGTTGTTTGTCCATGTCTGACTGTCTTCTTTCCTTCAAGGTGACAGTCATAAAAACATGAAGGTGACCTTAGTGTCATTAAATAACTTCATGTTGTTAGGACTGATACGTTGCTGTCAGAGCAGTGCCGTCATTCATATGCCATCAATTGCATTTATTCTAATAGAAAAGAGAAGTTAAGTATTGGTAATATTTTAAAACTGTAGCAATTATCTTGATTCATGCCCTTCTCTGAGCTGTCTTCTGCAGTTCATCAGATCTTCCTTTTGCATCTCTCTCATTTCCAAGGGCGAGAGATGGGCAGAATTAGAAGTACTCTTCTTTTTTCCCTAGTGCAGTACCAGAGCAGAACTGCTGTGCCCAGAGGAGCAGGAGGGGAGTGGGAGCACTAGTGCCATTCTGTTCTCATGCCTTGTGGTGCAGTTTAGCCTCCAAAACAAGACCAGATGAGCTGGTGGAAACGGGCAGCTCCTGTTTGCATGCCTCTGATTTCCTCCCTTAAATTACCATTGATTCTTGTTCAAAGCCTGTAATGGTACTACAATACCAGATACTAGGTACTACTATACCAGACTAGATACTGTAGTTATCTGTGATTCTGTGTGGTTTTTTACTAACACTATGAAAATTCAAACGGTATGACCCATTAGGTTATTATAGCTCTAGTCTTGGAGGAACTTGCAGTACTTAACCTGGAGAAAATAGAGTTGTTGATTTAGCTCACAGAAATGAATAGGCAGTCAGGATTCAATAATTTCTTTAAGGAGGAGTCAGATGATCTTGATGCTGAAGACAACTAATTTCTGAGCATGTTGCAGTTTTTTCTCATGCTGTTTTAGCACAGGTTTCACATTCCAGCTGTAAAAATTGTAAACATTCCAATTGTAGAAATTATCAGGAGTTAGGAAAGGAAAAAAAGAAACTACTATCTTAAAGGTGCCTGTAGAAATTTGGAAGCAAAACCTCTTCATTGAAGCCGATAAATGTACTTAATAAAGTACTTACAAGATTTTTATAGGAAAAGTGGTAGATAACTAAATAAATTATGATGAAAGCCATGACAAGAAGGCTGGAGCAACTTCAGCAATCTAGAAAGATAACAAAAGCACAGAGCCTACATGAGATGTTAGAGATGGAATATTTTTGCTGCCTGTAACTGGAGTGCAGTTGGGAACAGGAAGAGCTGGGAACCTAAATTCTTGTATAGCTGATGGAGGATGGTATACCAGAATCCCAAAGTCAAAGGTCTTGAGTCAGAGCTGGTACTCTTTTGGACTCTACTTGTTCAACAGATGGTAGTAGGAAAGAAATACTCCTTCTTATGGCATTTTTTTTGTGTTTAAGGTTCAGGTCAGTGTGCTTTGTTTGCTGTTCCTAGTTGTATGAGGACCTACTCTGCCTGTTATTTTGAACTTACTTTTCTGCTTGTAGCTGCCTACCTAGAAAGTTCTGTTTATGAGGTTAAGGAAATAAAAATCATAGGAACCCACCCCTAAGTACTTGCTCTCTGATTTGGTTAGTCAGTTTTTTAGGATTGTTGGTTGGAGCTCTGATGGAGAGTGTGGGGAGTCTTAACATCTGAGGAAGGCATCTGAGAATGTGGTAATAGAGCACACTGAGCATGGAGGAAGTGGTGGTTAAATCCAAAGCTGTGTGTACTTTAGGCATGCACTTCAGCAGATGTTTGCATACAAGTGACCTTTTTTGTTTGTTCACAGGTCCTTGATTATTGGACTGTTGAGGTCAGTAGTAGCTATGTCAGCACAGGAATGGGGAATCTGCCTGAGGGGAAAGGTAAGTCTGGTTTTATTCACTATGGAGTTCAGCTAACTCTTTTGCCTGGTAGACTCCCTGCTCCTGCATTAATTGTAGGTGCTGCTGACCTCACCAGTCCAATTCACATTGGAACATGTGGATACGAATGAAATCAGAAGCCGCCTGGGCAATTTTAGGATCCTGAAGATAGAGGTGGAAAAGGCTAAATGTTGTACATAGGCATTCATTATGTTTTAACCCAGAAATTCAATCACTGTGAGAATATTTTGTGCTAGTACTTGGGTCTGGTTTTGTGCTGTATGTTGTGCTTGGGTAGGAGGAGAAATAAAGCACAGATCCTTCCTCTTGTAATGATTGACTGGCATGTTCCTGGAAAAATTCGTTGGTGCATATAGCAGAAACATGGGCACACACTGAGTAGAGCATTACACAAATAATGTTGACTTCCGTTTTAGTGAGTGGGAATGTACTTTACTAAATTCTTTGACAATTTGGGTGAGAAGATACTATTTATCAGAAAATCTAACACTGGGTACGGCACAATAGTTGTTTGCACCTGTGTGCCCTATGTGATTTCCTCTGTGCATCTTGCTGTCCTGCAGGTTTAGGGCTTCACTCTGCTCCTGATCCCAGTCTGCAGATTTACTAGGTGGGGTACACAAAATATTATCGTGTTCAACAGCCCATGTGCCTCTGAAAAAGCTGGAGTTTCATGGCATTTTTTTTAGGTCATGCTTTGTTGTTTTACCTTCTGTTGTGTCTCTGATGGCGACTTTAGAGTAAGAAGAGATACTGTTAGTGTTTTGGTTTTGTTTCTGCCTACTCTGTCCTCACCTTCTCCTTCCCTTCATTCAAAAGCTATCTGTTGTATCAGTCTGCAGGCATCTCCCTGATTCAAAGTTAATTGCTTTGCCTGACACCCAAGTACTATCTGGGCTATTCATCATTATCCTCGTAGATGTGGAGTGTCTCCTTGCACAGGAGGAAACAGTGCTCCGAGCTTGTTATGCAGGAGTGCTGAGAAGGCTTTTCCTCATAGCTCAAGACCAGCAGTCCTGACTCCTCTGTAATACCAGTTGGATCTTTAGCAAGATCTGAGCCACCTGTTCAGAACAGTTGTGTTTAATCTACTCAGAAGCTAATTCTCAGTAATTCACCCTGTAGTGGTGCAACTTCTAAGGCACTGTGTGCAAGTGTTCTGGTGTTCCTTATCTAGAATCTTAACATGTTTCTGTCTGACTTAATAGACCCTCTGCTTATGGTTATATGCTCCCACGTATCTTTGATCCCTGAGTATGGATCTGTGTGTGTGACTGTTTTGGATGGGTTGCTGAGGCATAAATTTCGGTGGCAGTGTGCTGGTTGGATGAGGACAAGCCTGGGTTGCCTGTTAGCCTACTGTCTCAAGATTCATTATGCTTTTCTTCCTGGAGACTTGTTCTGGGATACATGGAGTTGAAACTGTGCTTGTGTGATGGGGACTTCTTAGGAACTACTTTGCTGCAGTCAAACTAGTCAGTTTTTCAGTTTTTCTAGCTGCAATGCCTTCTTATCCCCAAGTTTCTCCAGGGAATTTAATCTGGATTGGGATGTAGGGAAATCACACAAATCACAGTCCTTGCACTGGTGCATAGAAGAAGGAACTGGAAGTGTAAGTGCTGAAGTAGCACTATTTGAACCTCAGTAATTCATCTGCCGTACTTGTCTTCCCTGGCCCATGTTGGTGAGAAACAGTGTCTGATCCTGGCCTTCTAGACAGCTGCGTTGGGAAATAGGAAGGAATGCAGACATCTGGAGAATTCCACATGTGCCTCTATGCACAGGAAGAATAGAGTAATGAAATAAAATTATATTACTGGATGTTTTAATTAGGGGTTGATTGTATTTTTGTGGTGAGAAAAAAGGAGATTGAAGATGGTTATGCAAGAGGATACTGTAAACCAAGTGTACAAATTTTCAAGATTAGTGTGATTGAAACAAATTCCACAGCTGTGCGCTGGAGCACAGGAAAAGATATGAAGAATGGCTTTGGGGTATGGGGCTGTTCTTTCTGCTTCTTTAAATGTTTTTATTGAGTGTGGATATATAGTTCTTTTCTGAGTCCTTTCTTTTTTGTTACATTTTTATCAAATAGGGATGTGTTTCTTGACTTAGATAATATGGATTTGTATATTTTAACACCTGCATAGGGTAACTAGTTTTCATCTGTGCTGTGGCAGTGAGCAAGAGGAAGAACTTCAAGAGGCCTGACATGGCACTCTTCCAGCAAAATTGATTTCTTTACCTCATGATCTTGATAAACTACAAATTATTACAGTACTTTGCAGGAGATACAGATCTGTTCATCAGGTAACTGTAGGTTCATATAAAATTAAGTCTGTAAGATAGATATGGATGTTATACGGAGCTACAACTGAAAAGTATAGCTTTAGGCAGATTTTCTAGAGAAGTTTGTAAGACTTTTAAACTGCTATTTGAAGATAACACACGTAATATTTATTTTTAAGTGCTTATATTAATCTTCTATGGTATTTTGCTTACAGCAATGCTGTGTTTCTTGCTTGAAGGAAATGATTCAGCTAGTTGTAGTCAAACATAAAAATGCGTGTGTACATGCTTCTCAGTCTCACACAGGTATGTTCCCAAGGTAGCTGAATCATCCAGAAGCAATGTATGGCTTTTTCTTTGGATTTCTGTTTGTCCGGCATTATCAGCACTAAAATACATGTATCCCTAAAGCAATAAAAGGTTGAGAAGTGTTTGCTTTACTCTGGCTCATTTTCACAGTTGTTCTAAGTGTTCTTTGGTTTGGATTTCTATTTGTCATGCATTATCAGCCACTAAAATACATACACCCCTGACACAATAATATGCCAAGAAGTGTCTGGTCTGCTGCATTTCACTTTCACTCTTGCTCTGTGTGTATTCTTGCTGTGTGTGTACTGTGGAAATTTGTCTTGTTGCAGGGTCTGTAGCCATCGGTTTTCTAAGTCACAGTAAACTTTGCCAGTACGTGTACCAGATGGGGTTGCCTGTTCTACAACCTGAAACCCATTCTGTTTGCTTGTGTGCTGTGGAAGCAATCGTAGCAAGAACACTATTGCAAGAAAAAAAATTATTTCATGCTGATACAAAGAGCTACAGACACAAAGCCTCAAACTCATCTTGCCATAACATGAAGTTTTTTTGTGTAATGCACAAGCATAAACTTGAATTACCATCTTATGTTAAAATAAGTTAATAAGTTAATACATGCATGTGGTTGTTTTACTTTACCACTCACTTGAAATACTGCAGTGAGGGTGCTGAGGCATTGGAACAGATTGCCCAGAGAAATTGTGGATCCACCCTGGAAGGGGGTCTGAGTAAGCTGGTCTAGTGGAAGGTGTCCCTGCCCATCCTGTGGCAGGGCGGTTGGAACTAGATAATCTTTAAGGTCTTCTCCAACCGAAACCATTCTATGAATAAGAAAATGTCTGTTATACTGTTGAAAGCCCTGACCTGCACAATGAATCCCCAAGTGTCTGATGCAGTCTTTTGCTTAATAAACATAACACCAATCTGTAATTCTTGGATTTGTCACTTTCTGGCATTTGGATCATCAAGTGGCTGTGGTGCTTTATGCCTTCATTTTTCTTCCTGTAAGGTCGAACTAATGTTTGCATTTTCAAAAATATTCTTGGACTTATTTAAAAACAAATAGTAATAATTTTTTCTATAAGTCATAGCCTGTTCAGCACTGCAATTTCTGTTAATGGACTTTATAGTCTGATTTTCAGTTTCTGAGGTAATTTCTTTTATAGTCAAATCTCTTCTCTGTCCCTCTTTGGTGTGTGTTTGGCCTTTAGACAGGCAGTACCTTTGGTGGTACTGCTTTGAGAAGTCTGGTCTCAGGACAGCCTGACATTCAATCTTACTGAAATGCAGGTAAATTATTTGTTACAAATTACACTTCATGGCTATTTAATGAAATTTTATTATTTAATTCCCAAATGACTTTGTAACTGTAGATAATTCTACTTAACTGGAAGTGTAAACTAATAGATACATATATATACAAATTGTCACATACTTGTCATTGAGGATAAAAAGATTGCCAAAAATCTAGCCGCCTCTAAAAAGCATTCTAAGATGTCTCTCAGTGTAGTAATGTAGACTTAACTTCCAGAATGTTATCTGACATGCTGTATCACTGACCATGCTTATTCTTCAGTTTCTCCCTATTCTGTGCCTTACAAGCAATTGGCAGAAGAGTCATTAAAGGACTGCCACTAAATGCTTTTGGTAACTCATACCTAAGGTTTAGTTTTCTCATATGGTATATTGAAACACTACTCAAAGGGTCTGTACATATTAGCAATTAAAAAATCCTTTAAACTAAGAAAGGACAACAGTATAAACTCAGAATGAGCAGGTGAATGTGAACTTGACAGTATTTGAAAGGTAGATCTCAAGATGATGAGCAGTAGACATATAAAGTGCTGAAAGCACACACTGCATTGGAAGCATAGTCCATGGGGAGTTCTTCTAGCTGTTATATTATTGCAGTAGGCTACAAATATTAAGGAAGAGGATTCTGTTATTAAGGAGGTTATCTTTGGTGGCAGGAAAAGTAGCATTCTGCTAGAGTAGAGTCTTCTTCCCAACCTCAGTGACAAAAGCCTGTCATCAGCACGTGTACTTCGCAATGGATTGTAAAATTTTATGGGGAAAACACTGTGGTTTTATTATTTTCTTACTGCATGCAAGTATAAATAATACTAACTGGGCAGGTAGGAGTGGGTAGTGAGTGACTTATTCAGAGATCCAGTATCCTGTTTTGTGCTTCATTGCCAGTTCTTGGTGCTTTATTAGAAGCTATCACAACTGGTTCCTTTCCTACTGACAGTTACTTTATTAGTGCTCAGTTTAATGATTCTTTCCCAGTGGGTAATTAATTCTGCTTTCTGATGTTGCTCTCCTGCGTTATTGCCAGCAGTCCCTACCTTTTGTTTTGGAAAATAAGAAAGAAGAAGTAGACCAAAAATGTTTTAAAATGTAAATAAAGTAATTTTTACTTTTGAGTGAAAATTCAGTTATATGTAGCTAGGTTTTACGGTAATTGATGTTTCAATTAAATCTTGCTTTATGAAAACTTAATTAAAAGATCAGGTGTAATGTGATATAGGGAAAATCGAGATGGGAGACAGTAATTACTTGATAGAGTTACTTGGAAAGAGTCCTGTGAGGATTCAGAGATCCTTCCCTGCTCTGGCCTTACAGTTTTCAGTTAACCTCAAATATGGAAATTCTTTGTAAATTTTTCTCTGTGAAAGTGGAGTAATGCTTTAATCGCAGAACTTGCAAAGTTTGTTTTTCAGAGATCCTGGATTTAGTTATTTTTCTCAGTGGTAGCTTGTGCATGAATCTTTTTGCTTAAAGCTGAACCTTAAATGAGAATGTCTTGTCACGTTGAAGGAGAATGTGGCTTCATTTTTAACTGTAAATCTTTCAGTTTTAAGGATGGATTTGACTTCTAAGTGGGAGCAGGTATGAAGGAGTTAAAATATACTACTCTGTAGTAGCTGTGCCTCAAGTACAAAAAAGCTGGGTCACTTAGACTTGCAGACAGCAAGCTGAAGCAGTGGAGTGTTTCATTGCCCAGCTTATTATCTGACATCTTACACTGATTTATTGCAACTTGTGTAGTGCAAGTCACAGGAAAAGCAGATTTTATCTTAGGGATACTTGCTGTATCTGTGTTAATTGGAATGGGACTGTCAGATACGCTTTTTAAAATTGCAACTCCAAATTTTTTTTACAGTTTCTTGTTTTCACTATTCTCTCACTGGATAGGGGCAGCACAGCAGACTGATGGATAGGACAATCAGTGCACTGCTCTGAGTTGCAGAAAGGCACTTTAGATACCCATCTTTATTTCCTCTTAATCTTTAGCTTATCTAGAGTTACCAAAGTCTCATATCACTTAATGAGATTTATCAAGAACAATGAAGTGTTTGCCCAGCTTTCTCTGTAGGCTGATCTGGAGCTCTGCTTGACTCCTCCCCTGCTAATATGCCTGGAGAATGAAAATAGGGCAGGAAAGAGCTTCTCTGCAGGGGGACCTCAGGAGTTGTGCCCAATGCTCTGAGTACCGACCTAACAAAGTACAAAGTAAACGTTGAAGTAAAGCAACTGTTACCAGAATTACATCAGTTGTTTGGAAGATGACTGTCCATCACAATGCAACTGCAAGTTGTCAAAAATTGAACGTCATGAGAGCAATATTTCCCAGAAAGCTCTTTGGCAGTCCATTTCCCTGACAAAATTTAGCCGTAATTTCTTCCCACCTGCAGCATCTATCCACTCCTGGTTAGCTGAGGCTTCCTCAGCTTTTTGTCCCTTAGGTGTTGGCAATGGAATAGTTGATCTGTTCCGTTTTTCCTTTTAGCACTTGACAGTACTGTCTTGCTTTTTTTCCCCATCAAGTGCAGCAGCCTCATTCTTCGCTTGCAGCTTCTTTTTTTTTTTTTTTTTTTTTTTTTGTCAGTATAAGCCACTGGTGGAAGTAAATACACATCAAAATAGTTTAAAGTAACCTTGTGTCCCTTGACAGCTTGAGTATTACACCATGAGTGCTGCCTTTGTGATAGTCTAGGAGAGTAGTCACAAGTCATTTCTATGCGTAAACCTGTGTGACATGAAGAAATTCAGAATTGGCTTATCCCTCTGCTAAGCACACTCTAATGCAAGATGCTTGTCCTGATAGTTAAAACCCTCTCTGAGACTTAACCACTTTTCTTAAGAGATCTTTACTTGGGATTCTTCCATAGGATGTTCTATTACAGTTGCGTTGCCCTGGCACTGAGCAGCTGTTACTGAATTGGTAGCAGGGAGACTCCAGATCATGAGAAGGATTCGTGGACGCTAGATATTTAAGCTGAGTTGCTTCTCATAAAGCAGTGTGCAGCACTGGTTGACTTAACCTATGTGCACTGGGAAAGGCTTTACTCTCCCTAGCATGCAAAATGTGTGTGCTACAGAAGGTATCTTGAGGAAGAAGTACTGTGCTGATTTCTACCAGCCCCTACCCTCCGATATTGCAAATATTTTCCCATATGGTCAAAAAGATGTTTTATTATCTCTACGTGGATCACTTGTGTTTGTAGATAGAAGCTTGGTTGTATATGAATCTGCTGGTGTAGAAAGAAACTGAGGAATTGCTGTGATTTCTATATTTTCATTATAACTGTAGTTACATTACTGTCATGAGTGCTACTTGCATTATAAAGCTATAATTGAAACTTAGTTTTTAAAATCAAGCCTTAGGCTGTTAAAGGCTTACAAGGCTTTTGTTTATTTTTTAGAGCAATAGTTATAAAATCGTATAACTGGTACCTGTCTTCCTATGAATCTCACTGTTTTCTGCCCCAGTGGATAAATAAATGTAGCAATTAATATAAAAATATAGTTCTCTGTGTTGATGTTTGCAATGTATTTACCCATGGCAAGCACAAAATTACTGGGAAATATACAGTAGACAGACAGTATGTTTGAATGGCTTTCCTGAATAGGGAATGAACTCATTCAATGCTACTTTTTTTCTAAAATGTCAGTTTGTTTCTCTAAAATACTAAGTTTGCAATGAGATTAGTCTTTCTAATTTTTATTTTTCTTTTAATTAATTGCAAGTGGCAGGTAAGAAAATGCATTCTTCTGCTCATCTTCATCTGAAGCTTCATGTTTGGAGAAGCTTTGCTAGACTTTTAACCCAGAGAAACCTAAAGCTGTTTACAGAGAAATTAACCAGTTTCACTGTTTTAAGAGCTGCACTTGTAGAAAGAGGCATTGTTAAAAACAATTTAGATCTTAGTTTAAGAGTATAACTATGGCTTTCAGGTATAACTTGAAGGCATCCTTTTGGTTGAGCTGTTGTTCAGCTTCTAAAGCTTGTTCATGTTTGTATAAATACCACTTCTCTTAGAATTCTTGTAAGCTGGGTAAAACATCACTGCAGTAGAATTAGGGGAAAATGGTATATAAGCAAAAATGTGAAGTTAGAAAGGAACATTCATTTTCTGTACAGCTTTCAAACCGTTACCCTTGTCCTCTGAAAATAAAATTTCTCTGCACAGAAAATATGTGCTAATCCTTGAAGCATTCAACCATTGTTCTCAGGTTTTTGATGTGGGATTAGTTTTTTTTTTTACAATGTAAAGATTGTGTTCATAATACTGACTTTCTGGCATATATGAATGGCTATGCAGATGAGCCCTGACAACTCTTTCTGGGTCATTATAAAACCAAACTTCCCTGCTGGGAATTGCCGTTTGCATGTTAAGTCGGCAGGAAGAGCCAGATTACCACCCCCAGCCTCTTAGTTACTGCTTGTGGTGATCTGTGCCTCAGCACAAGTCCGTGCCAGCCACCAGATCAAAAGCCTCAAATGGCAAATGGGGCAGCTGAGATGTGGATACACATCCTGATCCCCTGCTCGCTGGACGAAGAGTAGCCACTCCTTATCTGTGGCTGGGGCTGTGTCGGGACCCGATCACCTTCAACTGCCAGTTCTTCCTAGGTGTGAGCAGCACATGCAGTGCAGTGTGCTGGTGCTAAAGAATGTCTACAACAAAGCACTGCTGATCTCAATTTCTATTTATTTAAACTGAAACCACTCTTGAAGTAGATCAAGTGGTGCTTGACTTACGTGTTGATACAAGCTGTCATAAAGAAAACTACTATGTTGTATTCATAATTTTCAAGTGAAAATAAAAAAAATGCTCTTATTTTCTGAAGTGAGAAGTTTTTGCCATGTGGTAAAAATAAAAGTGTTGAGTAGTATAAACATCTAGGCTGCTTTACTCTTTCACAAGTGAAAGGTTTGCGTCTTACAAGTTACAGATTTTTGCTAACAGTTTTTGATCAAAATTAATTCAGAAACAGAACAAATTACGAGTTTTTACTAGTTGCTTTTGGTAGCTTTTACTCGCTCCTAGAGTTGATTGTTATTCTAGTATTGCTATAATGATTCAAAAATGCATTTCTTCATGATTTCTTCTGTCTTTCTGAAGTGAGATCTTACAGCTATGAGCTACAGGCACAGGTTCCCAGAATGGCATTCTCAGTGGGATACTCAGGAGCTCAGGCAGCTGAGTGGGGTCTGGCTGGGAGTTTCACAGCCTGGATTAATGGGGACAGATGGTAGCCATAAAGAATGACTGAATATGGGTAACTAAATCCGGGTTGCTGGGAAGTGTAAACTGACATCTGTAGTGCTAGGTGTGGTCATAGGCTTGGACAGTTGCAAAGACCTTTGCTTCACATTTTCTGGATAATTTTCTGGATTATTTTGGGTCTGGTTAATTAAATCTCACTCTCTCTTTCTGACTTTGTCACTCAAGATATATTTCCTCTTAACTTTTTAAAAATTATTATTATAACCTTGAATAATCTCAAAACAATTTTGGATAGAAAAAGTTATTTGTTTAAGAATAGTTTCTTCCCAAAATATGCTGTTCCATAGATAGGACTAATGTTGAGGCTGAGTTGAACAGAACCCTACAGATGAAGTGGTTCTAACACTTAGAATCATAGAATATACCCAGTATATTTTAAATTACTGCCTGTTTGTTATTAAAGATTACTGCATTCTTTTCGTAACTGCTAAACTGTTTTCTTTTAATAAAGTGAGCAAACTAAGCTTCATTTTAATAAACTTTCACTCTCTAGCCTGTAGGTAATTCTTGTCTATCTTCCCTCAGGCGCCATGGCTCACTTTTTTCCATTTCATAACCTGCAGTTTCCGGATTAAAAATATTCCTTGACTATAAAGAATCTCAGTGTGGGAAAATCAGTGCTGTGATAAATAGTCCTTCCTTGATTATGCTTTGTTGAATATTCATGTCTCTTTATTGTATGTGATTACCCTAGGCTGTTCTTCTGAGGTACTGTCCTGGAGATGCCACAGAAAGGCCTTAACACTTTAATTATGGAGGAATTGTATTCTGTATTGGCATGTTAATTTTTTTATGAGCTGGATTTACTTCTGTATCTTTTTGAACAAGGGAGAGCTTGAAACTTGAAATTACTCTTGCGTAAGGCTAATGCTATCTTCTTGGGGCATTGCATTTATTGTATGACAGTTGTGGTTGTTTCTACTGGATACAGTTTGAGGTTTTCTTAGGTGAAGAAGGATTTTGTGGTTTTGATCCGTACAGATAACACACAACAGTGAAAAAACCTTCTTGTGGTCAACAGAAAGAATTATTTATCCAGGCTCATTAACATATGATTGTTCTATAAATCTGAGACAATATCAACTAGTGAGGAGCTTCATTTGCGTTTCTTCAGATTGTTATGGTTCTTGACTCCTTCACAGTTGGATGCCGCATAGTAACATAGGTTTTTGGTTATAATTACAATATTGGTCACACTGATTTGGGCTAGTGGCTAGATAGGGGCATAAAAGTCTGGAATTACTTAGTCTATTAGATTTTCAACAGTACAGGTTCTATAGCTGTGATGAACCAGCTCTCTGCAATTAAATAAATTAGTGTTAAAATACCAGACTTAAATGAAGGCTGCTGATGTTGGACCCCCATTCTAGAAGAGATGCACCTAAGTCTGTCCATTACTGTGATTTACGTTCTCATGTGGTTTTACTGCTGCTGGTTTGTCCCACTGCCCTTGTGCATTTCAGTACTCTGCTGTAGCCGAGTACAGTTGTGCCACAGCTAAGAAATTGACTTCTACTAATCTGATGTAGGGAATATACTAAATGAGAAAGTATGCTGCCAATCATCCTTGAAATAAATTTCAGTAACCAGTTTTAAACTGCTGATAATGCCTTTACTGGTTATGTGCGGTGGGTGGGAAGCCAAGATATTAGAGGGGACTTGAGCTCTCCCTGATGTTCACACTCAAATACAAGCTGTGCAATGAATATTTTAGCTTTATCTGCTAGGGAAATGGTTAATGCACTAGAACAGCAGTCAAATGGACTGCTTTCTCAAGTATTTCCTATTAGCATGTTTAATAAGGCACTCTGTTATCCCCTTAGGTTGACTGTCATTACTGAGAGCTGAAGTGTTAACTGTAACAGCACAAAAGGACTCTATGACACTATAAAAGGGCTTAATTTCTGTTTAGGTTGAGCAATATAATTGTAATATGTTGTGGAGCTGTCTGTAGACTAGGAGGTGGCTGATTGTTGACAGCTCCTGTTATGTGTGTTTGTGAAAGTTAATGGTCTTTTAAAATAAGTATCCTTTGCAGTTAAAATGTATCCCTTTTGTCAGTGATGAATTTATTTTCTCGGCAAACTATTTAATTGATTCTTCTTTGATGGTAAAGATTATACAGTTATTGTAGAACTTTCCACTTCTTTCAGGAAGTTAACCAGCATGTTGCCCCTGTCCTCCTGAATTTTACTGCTCAGATGTGAGCAATGTTCTAAAATTATTAGTTAGCAAGAAAGCTGGTTTTGTCAGAGTAAAGCAGAAACCTTAAAGTATAATTTTGTGGGAACACAAACTGGAAGAAAATACTTGATGGAAGTCTCTTTGTCTATATAATCTGATATACTTCTGCGGTCAATCATATTTCCAAGGCACTAAATTTAGATTGCATGTCCAGTGTCCAAGATGCTGGAAGTTTACCAGATTTCCTGCAAAGTTGCTGGGAGAAAACATTAGCTCAGCTGTAGGTTGGCAAGTTTCCCCTTGTCTCCTTAGGAATTTGCTGTTTACTTACACTCCCCACGCACCCCCGCAAAAAGCTCACCTTGACTTCATATTCAAACTTTCTTATAGCACAGCAACCTCTGCTGATACTGAATTCCTGATTCTCTTTAACATAAACTTGCTTCTTTATCAGATTGCCTCCAGAAATCCTCTGTCTTTGGAACCACTTGCTGCTTGGAATCGTTACAATTAACACAAACCATTATGGGATACTTCTTAATTAAATGAATTTTAAAGTTGGTAGTGTTAAAATTTAACATTTTCATGAAAACTTGCTCTTGCAAGTTCATTCTAAAATATGTGAAATATTTTACCTTGGTTAAGCACCTCAGTGCAGCTTTATATGTTAGTGAAGGGTGTTCTGAAAGGAAACGTTTTAGTTTCTGCCTGTTTATTTGGAGCTCCTAACAACACAAATTTTTGTAATAAGGTGTGTATGTTTTTTGTTGTTAATAGAGATTAATGGCTGAGTTTCTGTACTCTGAAATAGGATCAGAGATTTCTTTGTGCCCTTTTTATGATTATTACATCCTAATTTTAGTTTCCAGCTGGACAGTCTGGAGTCCCATGGTGGTTCAGGTCGCTCCATTGTCATGACTTACCCTGCCTCTGGGCCAGCACAGTCTTTTGATGTCATCGTGAACTGTTTAAAGGAGATAAGTGGTACAAACTCCTTGAGAGGCAGGTAGATATCCTTCTAGCTGGTTTTATTCCCTGGTTTGCTTGGTGTTCATGCAAAGGGTCAGCAGAAGCTGGACAGGAGGGACAGAACCATGATACAAGGAGACACCAGTTTCTGGATGTGCCTCCTTAGCAGTTCTGGTTAACCATCAGTCCTCTTTATTACTAAGTATGAAAGACTGAGTTGCAGCAACAACAAAAGTTCGTCAGGAATCCTGCCCTGTATTTTTGCTGCTCCTGACACTGGTTACTGGCTGGCACCAGTGAAAAGACTGACACTTTGATGCCTACTACCTTAGAGCTTTTTTATTGAGCTAGGAGTAAAAGTGCATCTCATTCAATATCCTGCTTCCAGCTTTTGTTGCTCATCTGTTGTTTTTGTGACACACCTTCCCTCCTATCTGCAGGAGACATGACAGGATCTGTAGTGGGAATCCTGATGTGGACAGGGTGCATTTATATCTGTCTGATCTTGCAAAAAGAAGTCTTTAAAATTATTCCATCTCCTTAGCATTTATGCTCAAATGCATTTTGTAAACAATAACTTGGATTCCTTTTGTAGTCCTTGTGTTTTCTTCTGTAATCTCATTTCTTGAAATACACTTATAATTCTGATTATCATAGGAGCTCTCCTTCATTGACCTTTTTATTTCTATTTTGTCAGTAGGTTTGTTGACTTCATTTCTGAACTTTTTAAAGAATTCTTTATGATACTTACAGGTTCATACTGGAAATACTTTTCGGGATGATAAAATGATTCTAAGATGTCTTTTCACACCTCTGTTCTATTGATTGTCTTAAAATTGAGCTGTGTACAGACTTGTGTCTGCTTTCTAATGGTAAGTCTGCGGATTATATTAGGAGCCCTAGTAATTAGTCTCCTAAGTGATTTTAGGAGTCAAAAAACATTTAATATGATGATTTCAGCCCATTATGTCATCTGATGCTTCCTGTATAATAATTAGATGCATCTTCTGGTTGAAATTTAAGGAACCTTCTGTTGTGTTTTTTTTCTAAGCTATACCCTTTACAAGGACAGAAAGTTCATGCCTTGGTTACTCAAGTGGATAAAGACTGGACTTGCCTGCTCTCTTTTCTCATATTTCATAGCTATGATGCACAGGGTAGAGCTTCAGCCTTCTCTGACAGATTTCAAGTTAATTGTTTTCATTTTCTTTTTCTCACGTCCTGTCACTTATCAGCTCTATTAGTTAGGTAGTAATATACTTGCCTGCAGCAAGAGTCTTTTATTTGATGTGAGCAGTTTAACAGTGAGAGCATATTAGAAAATGTCATAAAATTGTAAATGAAAGCATTCTCATATGAAAGATTCCATTGTAGGTGTATTTGTTTTGCTAGGAAAGCTGTTCTTTGTTTTCAAATTTCTTTAATATCTAGCTATTAAAATAATTACATTACAAATACTGGTTCTGTATTTTAGAGGTTTTTATATTTGACTGATACGTAATGCCTTGCTTCTGACCATGCCTTTTCAGAAGAACTTACTCTCCTATGTCTTAAATGGAAATCAGAGGAGGAAAGTCTGGAGAACATCAGTGCATTCTAAGGCAACTAAAAGTAAATGAGTAATGTAAATAACACTAGAGAATCTAAAACATTATTTGTTTAAAGTGATATGATTTTTCCCTTATTTTGATCTGTTTCAGAATAGCCATTTTTACTCCTGGTGTTTTTTTCGAGAAGAACTTTGCTTTTTTGTGTGAATGCTTTGCTGCATGACAGATAAACTGGAAAGGCTTTCCTAATTTCCTCCTCCTGTTCCCTGAAACCTTTTGCTGCACTCTTTCAGACTCAGAGTAACAAAGCATATGTTTTGATATTGGAATGATAATTGAAAATATGTAACAAATGCGTTTTCTGAATTGAGATTTTTTTCATGAATGTTTTGAACCTGTAGGTTTTGAGACACACAGTAGAGGAAGTAAGGTCTGAATAGAAATCCAGAAAGGCTGTTTTAGACAGCAACATTGTGAACACATTTCTCAGGACAAGAAAGCTGGC
This sequence comes from Dryoscopus gambensis, assembly GCA_013389985.1. NCBI lineage: Eukaryota > Metazoa > Chordata > Aves > Passeriformes > Malaconotidae > Dryoscopus > Dryoscopus gambensis. The sequence goes on along the minus strand of WEIT01039441.1, from coordinate 44,737 downwards.
ATGGAAGTTGCAGAATTACAGAGTCATTTTGGTTGGAGATCCACATGTTGAGATGGTCAGGGCCTAACCGAGCATGGTTCTGGGCAGCCTGCTCTAGCTGCCCCTGCTTGAACAGCAGTTAGACTAGATCTTCAAATGTTTCTGGCAATCTAAGCAATTCTGTGTGATTTTGAACTAATACGCTAAATCCTTAGGTTTCCCTAAGAAATCCTGTACTATTTATTGCAGGTTTTATAATAAATAATTTCAACTATTGTAATAATGCAAGCTGAATAGCTGGTATCACTGGCTAGCTTGTGACAGGACTGTTGAGGTGTGCAAGCTTCCTTTCTCTGTTTATTCCTGTAGTCATTAACTTGTGAGAAGAATGCCGCAGAAACAATATATCTGTTGTCCTGATGCCTCTTGTTCAAGACTTTCTACAAACATGTGTTAACTTTCATACCACCTCTATGTTATGCAACAGGTTTTAGTTTCACCTGTAAGAGGCAAGCGTTGTAGCTGGGGCTACCGGTGATTCTAGCAGCATCTCAGGGCTGATTGTGCGCACTGAATATTAGTGAGAGCTGCAGGTATGGCCAATGGTGTGGCTCTTTTGGATGCTTGAGAAGCGTTTTTTGACATGTTTTGAACAAGATCCTCTGCAGGTCCTATGTGAAATCAGCATTAAGAGTTGAAAGAGGGAAAAAGGTAGCTTTTTTACAAAGCATATATTGGTTTTGGTTGTGCACATCTTTCTAACTGTTTTCCAATAAAAACCACATGCAGAGGTTGCCATCTTTACTTCTCAAATTAGCTTCACTACGTGATCATGTCAAAGATACGTCTTAACATACAGTCCCAAGAAGCCTATGGGAAGATGGCCACACTGCAGTGGGGGAACAAGTATGGGCATTAGAGGTGACATGCCCAAGGCAGAGGGGTGGCTGGGGGAGAAGGAAGGCCCAGCCTCACTAGGCCAGGGCTGCCACAGCTGTAGGGCCCTTCCTCTCTGCTTTGGTGGCAGCCATTGCCTCGCATGGGTCCTCAGTGGCTTTTGTTTGCAGCAAGTGGACACACTCCTGTGCTTTCCCATAAAGGATTTCCTCTTTTATGTGTCTCATCTCCATCACTTTAATTGTCATTACTTCAAATACTGATGTGAAAGATAGGAGAGAAATACCCTTAATGGTGGGCTGGGTTTGAAAGTTCTCTGTCAAGTACACAAAGGACTATTTGAATGCTTCTTTCCATGGTGCATTCTGGTTGGCTTTGAAAATTGATTGAATGAATTTTTAATGCTCTTTTCTTTTCCCCTTGACATTTTTATTTGGTTTTTTTTATTCTGTGCTGGTTGCTCAGTCAGTAGGAGGAGGAGGTATTGACATGTCCTGGGAGGCTCTGCCGGGAACTGGCTTATCATGCTGTGAGTGTTTACCTATCGCAACAAAGGATCTTCTCATGCCATTTTATTATTAAACAATCCGTATTCCTTTCTTGAGCTTTTGGAGGCTCCCAGCAGTCCTGCCAGGCTAACCTTGCTGCTAAAGATGATTTTATGCTCTTAGTTTGGTGAGTCAGCCAGGCAGTGGGGTGCTGGCTGAAGCCTCTGCCATCCCATGATTAAGCCCTTCTACTATGACACAAGCCAGGAACCATAGCTGTGCTTCAGGAGTCATGTGCATGCTTTTAGGTGACCCCATTTCTTGTTGGGGCTGTGGCACTGGCCCATACTAGTGTCAGGCTGTTTGTATGGACGTGGTAGAGCTGCCCCAGGCTTGAAGATATGGTGTCTCTGATGGTGCTTGTCTGTGCTCACTGTGCTCAGGTTATATCTCAGCTGACTTCAGTCAAAATGTGGTTTTGGGTGGCTGCTGCCAATGTACTTCCAGTTTTAACTACAAAAGAAAGCATTCTTACTTGTCAGTATTGGTTATTGTAAGGAAATAGGGATTTGGGCCACCAAAGCATGTGCTGCACCTAGGTGAGCTATTTATACACTGTGGAACTCTGTTTTTACAGTTTGTGTGTGTTCCTTGTGGACATTTCTGTGTTTTGCACAAATGACTCATTGCGTAGTTAGAAGAAATACTACTGGTGTTCAGGCAGAATAAAAAGCAACATTAGTCCTTGTTTCCTTATGGTGGTAGAGTTTTTAGCATAGAATCATAGAATGTCTTTGATTGGAAAGAACCTTAAAGATCACCTAGTCCCAATCCCCCTGCATGGGCAGGGATGCCATTCTCTAGATTAGGTTGCTCAGGGTCCAGCCAACCTGTCCTTGAAATAGCACATGGAATATTTTTAAACCAGGTCAAGAAACAATTTGTTCAATAACAATAATGTAATTACACAATAATAATAATAGTGCTTGGCCTTGTTTTTGTTTTTGGCTGTGGAACTATGCTAAAGTTCTTTTCAAACAGAGTTTTGTGAACACCTGATGTCTTCAGTTAGTTACTTTGACTTTGTGTGCTTACTTGGGTCATCGCTTCTCTTTCTTTCAAAACTATAGTTATATCTATCCTTTTATTTAATCTCAGTATATGTGCAATGTGAATTGAAGAAAGTTATTCTTTGTATCACTACATCAAACCTTGAGATTCCAATATAGCTGCTAGCAACCATTTGCTCTGGGTATGCTTCTAGAGTTTATTAGTTGCATTTTCTTTGTTTTCGTCCTTTGGAACTCAGAAATCAAATTTGTCTAGGTTATTCCATTTAAACGTGTGCAGATTTTGACAGAAGTAAATTTTGTAAACACGAAGTCTTAAGTTTAAATCCAAAATATAGCCCATACTGGCTGCTATGAAGAATATTAACTCTACCCCAGATGAAACGTGCACATCCTCCACCCCTTATTCCATCTAGATGCAGTGTATTCTTATTACTATGAACCCCCTTCCCATCCTTTGATATAACACACAGATATCATTCCCATAGTCTGTGGACCACCCCTGTGAAATGTCTGAAAAGTGTCCGTAAATGTCCACTGAGTTCCTTTAGTCCATGGCTTTGGGTCCATCTGTTAGGGTGGTTACTCAGGGCAGGAGAGGTGGTGTTTTCTGTGTAGTTACTGGGCACTGAAGCTCAGTTTGGGTCTCTGCTTGTCATGCCCACCCTTGGTCAGCAACTCAGCCCCGCGCAGCCGCTCGCTCACTCCCTGCTGGTAGGATGGGGGAGGGAGTTGGAAGAATAAAAGTGAAAAAACTCGTGGGGTTGGGACAAAGACAGTTTAGTAGGGATAGCAAAAGCCACACGCACAAGCAAAGCAAAACAAGGAATTCATTCACTACTTCCCATGGGCAGGCAGGTGTTCAGCCATTTGCAGGAGAGCAAGGCTCCATCATGTGTTATGGCTACTGGGGAAGACAAACTCCACAACTCTGAATGTCCCCCCTTTCCTCCTTTTTCCCCCAGCTCTATATGCTGAGCATGATGCCATGTAGTCTGGAATATCCCTTGGATCACCTGGGCTCAGCTGTCCTGACTGTGTCCCCTCACAACTTGTCTACCCCCAGCCTCCTTGCTGGTGGGGTGGGGTGAGAGGCAGAATAGGCCGTGACTCTGTGTAAGGAACAAAGAAAACGTCCCTGAATCATTAACACTGTTTCCAGCACAAATCTAAAACATAGCCCTATACTAGCTACTGTGAAGAAAACTAACTGTCTCAGCCAAGCCCAGCACAGAATAGTATTTTATGATGAAAAAGTGGTGTATCTCTTTCAATTTTATAACTGTAACTGAATTTATTCTTGTAGGTGTAGCATCTATGACTGTGCCGGTGTACATCGCAGAAGTGGCTCCACCCCACTTACGAGGCAGATTAGTAACCATTAACAGTCTCTTCATCACTGGAGGGCAATTTTTCGCGAGTGTTGTCGATGGAATCTTCAGCTACCTCGCGAAGGATGGATGGAGGTTTGTGAGCCTTCCTTGCTAAAAGCAAGCTGGCGTAGTCGTGATTTGGTTGACAGCTATTATAATTTGTGTTGGTAAAACAATTTACATAGAAAGTGGTAAAACTGTATACTAATATGGAACTTCAATAATTAAATCTTGCCAAAATAGATCCATACTGCTTTCACTTAAGCTTAATATTCACAGTATGCACAGGTTTTTTGACTTAAGTAAACTTTAACATGGAAGAGCAATAAATATGCATCACAAGCTTGAATGACGGTCATGAAGTTTATGAAGGTAGCTTGCCTTTTGCATTTAGAATAATCACATGCTGATTTTTTAAAAGGCAAATTTCCAGTAAGTAATACGCAGATTGTGCAAAACAGAGGTGAATTTTGAATATTCTTAATCTGGGCAGTGGTAATCTATCAGAGTTGAAGGATATTGTAACATAAATTTATAGTTAAAAGTTTGTTATAGAATAATAAAAACCTATTTTCTGGGCAGCAGAAACCCAGTTCTCTCAGCCTCTTCTTTTATGTCACATGCTCCAGTTGTATGACAGTTTTAGTGATACCCATTGTTATTCCTAGTTTGCAGCTTTCTCTTATATTCGTAGTCTCAGTCTTCCAAGTGCAGCATGGAGCGTTGAGTAGTGAAGAGCAATTGTTTCTGCAGCCTGCTGGCATGTGCTAGGTGACTTTTGCTGAGGCAGTAATGCTGTGTTTTATGTATGTGCCAAGTACTGCTCTGCTGGATTGAGTTGGAGCCAAGTGAAGTCAAAACCTTCTGTGAAGAAACAGGCTGTCACCTCAGTGATGAGGTATCCAAGTATTCTCAGCTGCAATGCTGGAGCTGTTAATTTAGGATGGTGTACTGTCCTTAGCTAGTTTATTGCAACCTAAGGCTGAGCAGGGAAGAGTACAGATGGTCTGTCACCTGGAAGGAGTGGCCAGGAAAGGCGTGGAGAGAAATCATTAATGTTTACTCCTGAGTCATTACATATAAGAAGGAACATTACAGCAGTTATTGTATCTCTTACTGACTGAGTGGCTAAGCACCAGAGCGCTGCAACAAACAATAAGGAACTTTAATTTTTCTTGGCTCTGCTTATTCTTGGAAATGCTGGATATTAAATTAAAAATAAACCAAGGAAAACAAATATTTAATGTGACCCTTATGTTAGGTTAGCTTTATAAACACTGCTAATGCCATCTTAATAGTATTGCAGCAGTATGTCAGAGAAGGAGAAATGTTACAGCAGACTTATTGAATTTCATGCTGGATTTTTTCAGGTCTGCTAGACATCTGGCTTCAAACACAAAGTCTTGTAATCTGTATAGGAAAGCACTATATTAGATTTCTGAAAGCTGGCTCACTGCATGAAATGTCTAAAATTGCCTGCTTTTACTCTAAATTGATTATATCAAAATGGCTTGCTCCGAAAAGTACAACAACTCTAGAACTTGCAATGGATGTTCTCTCGCAGTTTAACATTTTCATTCTTGCCTGCTCCTTTTACTCCACTGTGACCTGAATTTTGTAGATTGGAAACTAACTTTAGTGAGGGAGCACTGTCTGTACATTTCTTTCTTATCTTGCCTATGATAAACAATCCAATAGAGTCCAACTGGTAGCTTTAACGGGCTGAATCAAGCTTTTGGGAGTCTTGATTGATTTTGCTTCCTAAGATGATTGGAGGCACCCAACTGCTTAGTTCTGGAGGCTCTGCTGCATTTAAGTGACTGAAGGGTTTTGGAGGAGCAGAAATTGAAGTAATAGGAGTCTGAAGGACTAAATCTGCTTACTTAGATGCATTAAACCATGATTTTGTGTGCACTTTGACAGAATACAGCAGTTGTTTTTAATCTCTATGAGTTTGTTTTACTCTTCATTTGAAGTAGAAAAGGCTTTGTAAATGCCACTCCAATGAAGATATCAAATCTACAATTTGGTGAGCTTCAGTGGTCTGTGTATTTTGTATACAGCTACCAAAATGTTTGTGGAGAAGGAAAAGCATAGGAGGAAATGAGGCCGTTAATGAATGAGAGCATAAGTGAATGAGGAATGAGAACATTAGTGACACTGTTAGATATGTTGACCAAAAATGACTCAACTGATAAGCCTTCCACAAACTTCGTGGTTTGAATTTATTTTCTTTCATATGCTTTTCTTTTTTAACTAATGATGAGCTATAGAATTTTTAAGGTGTTACCAAAAAAAAAAAAAAAAAGAGAGCTGCTCACTGAGTTCTTTCTAGAGCAAGATTTGCTTGTATCACCTTTGGAAATTTTGGCTGGTTTTAAGAAGAACTTCAGGGCTCAGCATGTGGGTGGGAAGACTGGTGTGCATGGACATTGTCCTGGGATGGCCATCCTCTTTGCATTGCCTTTTGGGTATTCTTTTTACCATTCTCCAGTTTTCTGCCTATTGTACTGCCCATGTTTTTCTTTGTTAAATCCACAAATGCCTCTAAGAAAGTATTTTTCCATTTTTATTCAAAGTGCATTTGGACTTGACAAATACATTTGATTCATTGCCCTAACGTAAGGTTTTCAATAATGGTTGTTCTCTCCTTCCTACTCAATTAGCAATCTCATGCATGCTTTATAAAAAGATCCAGGTGAGAGACTGCAGAATCACCTGTGAAAGCATGCATCCTGGGGTATGGAGAAAGGAGCTAGAGGTGAGATTAGCAAATCTCCTTAATCTCCTGACTGATGTCAAGATGTGAATCTGTTTATGAGTACAGGCTACTTCAGTATTCAGAGGTACTGGTTTCTGGAGGTGTTTTAATGATTATATCCACTGATGTGAAAACCATGATAACAACAATAATGTACTGGTGACACCAGCACTGTTTGAAGTCTTTAATGAAAGTGAAAAGAATCTTGGTGAAGTGTAAATGGGAAAAGGTCAGATTTAAAAAGCAGAATAAAATTATACATTGTTCTGCAATTCTTTTTATCTTTTTATTATTTTATTGAAGAAATATAAAAGTGTGATGTGTATAGACCAGAGCCACCCACAAAAATTGGTGGGGTGCTTGTCTTCCACAGCCTTTTCCCCACTTTGGATGGAGCAAATAACCCTTCATGGGTGTTGCCACAGGTGTCAGTGCTGATCTTTGGGAGCATAAATGTGCTTTTACCTGTGGTAATTCTCTGCTGAGTAGAGAACTAGCCATAATGCTGTAAATAGTTACCCTTGGGCATCTATAATGCACTTTTGATTTAAAACTGCATCTGGCTGAAGATTTAAAAGCAGACTCTCTAAAAGATCTGGTGTAAATTGCTATTCTGGTGAAATGAACTTTTTGCAGTTTTTCTGCTTATAGTCAGAAATTTTCAAAAGTAAAACTGGCACATGTGTCTGTGTATATGTACTACTGACTAGATTATGCATTTTTCTCTGGCTATTTTTTTTGTTTGTTTGTTTTAAATATGTCAATGAAACAATTAGCAGGATTTCACTCTCATTCTTGTCATCAACAGGACCCAGTTTTCTCCATGCATTTGCTTTCTCTTTCTGTTGATTATTGTCACTGAAGGGTTTATCAGTTTCCTACCTAGTAGAATATTTTAGGATTTTTACTTAGTCTAACTTAGTGTCCTCAGGACCAGTGGCAGTAGAGTTAATGGTGGCAGAATAGTCAGCATGTCCTGGAAATTAAGGAAAGGGTCATGTTTTCTAAAATACCTGCAGAATATGATTCTTGCCCCCTTAACTTACAGCGAGAAAGAATACAAGGAGTAGAAGATTTCATCTGTAAATATTGTTTGAGTAGCTGTAACTGAATCTTCTCACAGCATGGTTTTGTAGACAAATATTAGGTATTTATCTATTTGCTTATTTATTTCCAGGTACATGCTGGGCCTGTCGGCTGTACCAGCAGTTATACAGTTTCTTGGGTTCCTGTTTCTTCCTGAAAGTCCCCGCTGGCTCATTCAGAAAGGCCAGACTCAGAGAGCACGGAGAATTCTGTCTCAAATGCGTGGCAACCAGGCGATTGATGAAGAGTACGACAGTATCAAAAACAACATTGAAGAGGAAGAAAAAGAAGTTGGAGCAGGTATGCTGAATACTTGTTGGCTACTCTGTCCATGAGGAGATAAAAATCAGAAGAAATGTTGAAGCTGCAGCCTGTGGGAATGTGATGTTTTGCTTTTTCTTGTCTGTTTTGCTCTTTGAAGTATTTTGTGTACTGGTAGCTTTAAAAATTAAGATACTTCTATGATCCTGCACTTTCAAATTAGATTCTGATTTCTTAAGTGAGGGAGAAGTAAAGTTGTGTAGGATTCTAAGTTTATACCACCTACACTTATGTGAGAATTGATGTCAGAAAATTTATCAGTTTAAGAACGCACATCTCCGAGAACAGAAGTAATAAAATGAAGTTTGGTTTCCTTAATCAGTGGAAAAGGCCAAACAGACCCCAGGGAGGTCAGAAGGCATTGTACATCCCTCAGTTATCCAGAGGCCCCTTCCCAGCAAAGTGCATTCTAGACAAGAAGCCTTTGGAAAGATGTACAAAACTAGGCCTGTAATTCTTTTTCTGTAAAAGCAGCTTCTGAAAGTCCTTTCGATCTGCCCTCAAGAGGATAAGACACCTAAATAAAATCCTTTTTTCACTCTTTTGAAACTTTATGCCGTATTTGCTCAAAACTTTGTGTTCATGTGTATACTTAAAAAATAAGATTACCATTCGATTGACTTTCTGTACTCTGCATATTTTTTCTTTGCTTTCTGCTGGAAATGTAAACCTGGGAATGTCAAGTAAGGCTCTTAAGAGTTATCATTGATAGGAGAATACTGTAACTTCTCTGAGTTGGTGGAGAGAAAAATGGATGTTACTTTACATCTCTGTAAACTGAGATTCACCATCTTATAATACCTATTCTTGCTGCCTCATTGAGTTTGCCTTTGAACCTTACAATAAATAATTATGTGTCTGGAAAAACTTATTTGACATATAGTTGAAGGATTTTTGAAATACTCATCACGATTGTGAAGCAGGGCTGGGTTTTTTTCCTCACATTATGTTTTTGAGGCTTTGGATACTTTTTTTCCCCAGTTCTTTGGGGTTGGGAAATGAAGTTCATCGAAGCTAATTTGTTAAAAAGTTGCAGTGGATATTCATAGAACAGCTTGGGCTTAAGAGTCCTGTACTGAGGGTCTTTGTTATAATTAGGGATTGGGCTATTCAGTTCTGTGGGAAATCACTTTATGTCTAGTATTAAAGTTTAACACTTTGTAGAAATAGAAGGAACAGGCATTTGTCCTACTCAGTCCCTTGTTTTCCATGACTGGGCTATAGGGTATGACCTTACTTGTTGCACCTAAATCTTTTGTCATGATGCTTTTTCACAATTATGGATCAAATGTGGTGTTGTAGGTGCAGTAGGACTGACTCCATTGTTAAATTAGTCCTCTATACATTGGTAACTTGGACTGGGACACTAATTACAAGATAGCTGTCAGGGATATGCAGGTCTCTTGGTTTTCCCCACACACTTCCCCAAAAACTTACTGTGTTCCTGGAGTTTAGTTAAATCAAGCACATTCCTAGGAGAAAGCTTGGTTACAGAGAATCAGTGTTTTCCTCTCAGATAATCTACAGCTTCAGAGTTGTCAGCCAAGGGCATTAAAAAAATGAGGGTAGTTACAAGTATATGCTGTCCCATTTGTTATAAATGCTTAGCAGGCAGGCGTTAGACAGCTATGGTCATTTTTGATTTTGATTGTAACTATACTTCATCTCATTTAATTCAAGATTTTTGTTGTTATAAAGAGGTATGTTGTGTGTCAGCATCAAGACATATGTTGCTTTTGTTACCTTTCTATGACTTACAGGTGGTATTTACAGGTGGTATTAAATTGTAACTGCTTTCATTTCTTGAGGAGTTGTCTGGATCCCCAGTACTGAATTTTGCTTGTGTAGAGCAAAAGCAACTTTCTGTTCCTGGTTTCATTGTTAGGTTTTCAGGTATTGACAACTTAAATGTGTGCTTCTGCAAAGACTTAATTTTTTTTGCTATGGGTATATTAGTTGTGGGGGTTTTTCTATTTGCTTGGGTTTTTTATATCTACGACTGTATAACTTTTATTAATTTCTTCTATTTGTGGGAGGCAGTGTTTTAAAATGCTAGTTAATAGCAACGACAAATGACTGTAATTCCTATCAGATATTGTGAAGCTCATTCCAGTTTCACGAAGAACTTTAATAAACCTAAACTGACAGTGTGTGTACATGACATTCAAGGAAAGATGACTTTGCTGATTAAAAATCATCTGGCTTACTTTTAGGTAGAAGTGCCTTTTCCTTTCCTGTAATTTTATTTCTTGAAAAAGGACAGATGCTCTTTTTCATTGACTGATAGACAAGCATCTTTGTCAGTTCCTTAGGGCATCACTTTCTGAGTGAAATTAAGGCTGTGTTTGACTCCTTGTATGCAATGGAGCCATAATATATTCTCCAGTCCCACACTAAAAAACTGTAATGCCTTTTGTAACTGTTTCATCAACTGTTCTCATCACCGAAGAAAGAATCATAGGGAAACTTCATCTGTATTGTTTAAGCTACTTTAAAGTTTGGTTTTAATGTGTGTCATAAAACTAGAGAACTTAATTGCATTTTTCATATGGTCATCAAGCAGCTTCTGTCTTCAAAATGATAAAAAATGCCTTCAGCAACAAACTTCTGCTTCAGAAGTCTTCTGTAAAGTTATGGGATACCTGTTAAGTGAATGATTCACATTTCTGTAACCTTTCCAATAGATTCAATCAAATCAGTGCTGCTGATACTGCTTAGCAGCTTATGTTTTAGCATTTTGAGATTGGCATCAGGAAACTAATGTATCTTTTTAACAAATACTTTCCTCATGACTGGTTATGCAAATGACATTTTTTCTGGCAGTCATGGATACTGCTTTTGTGTGCTCTGTTCTGTACTTGCAGTGTGACTTCTGGTGCTGTAACCTTGCATTTTGAGAAGTGGAGGGGAGGGCATTGCATTCTGCAGTAACATTGCAAGACAAGTCAAATCTTGGTCAAGCCCAGCTAATCATCATCTGTTAACATCATCCCACTCTGAGATACCATAGCTCAAGATCAAGATGTTGATAGGAAAACTGGAATGATGAACATTTTAGAAACAGTGTTCCCCAAGAGTTTTGCAAAGAGTAGTTTATGGATGCAGAGTGGCCTTCCCCTTCAAATATGCTGTGGATCTCACAGATTCCCCAGAGCTTAGCTTAGGTTCTGAAGCCTCATGGAGAGAAGAGAGTGCTCAGAAGGGATTTGCAGTTGAGAGAAGGATCAAAGACATTGCTGGGAGAGCATTCTGGCACAACTCTTCCTAGCAAAACAAGTCTGACTCACACTGCTGCTGAATTGTAGTTTTTAGTACAGTTAGGGCAGAGGTTCTGTACTGCACCTTAGTTAAAAATAGGCAATCAAATCATAGCAATGCAGGTAAGTGCTGGCACAGGGGCTTAATCATAGAATCATGGAATGGTTAGGGCTGGAAAGGACCTTAAAGATCATCTAATTCCAATGCCCCTGCCAAGAGCAGGAAACCTTCTACTACACCAGGTTACTCAGAGCCTCATCCAGCCTGATCTTGAACACCTTCAGGGATGGGGAATCCAAAACCTCTCTGGGCAACCTGATCTGGTGCTTCACCACTCTCACAGTAAAGAATTTCCTCTTAAAATGGAATCTAAACTTACACTCCTTCATCTTCAGGCCATTCCCCCTGTCCTGTCCCTACGTGCCCTTGTAAAAAGTCCCTCTCCAGCTTTCCCATAAGCCCCATCTGCATACTGGAAGGCTGCTCTTAGAGCTCTCCGGAGCCTTCTCCAGGCTGAACAGCCCCAACTCTCTCAGTCTGTATTTGTAGGAGGGGTGCACCAGCTGTGTGATCAACTTATTTGCCCTCCTCTGGATTCAATCCAGGTCCACATCTGTCTTGTTCTGGGGGCCCCAGAGCTGGATGCCGTACTCCAGGGAACTCTCATGAGAGCAGAGTAGATGGAGACAATCACCTCCCACGACTTGCTGGTCACATCTCTGTGATGCAGCCCAAGATGTGGTTGGCTTTCTGGGCTGTCAGCACACGCTGTTGGTTCATGTCCAGCTTTTTGTCCACCAGCACCCCCAAGTCCTTCTCTACAGGGCTGCTTTTAATCCATCCTCCACGCTGTATTTGTGCTTGACTTTGTTGTGACCCTGCTGCAGCACCTTGCACTTGGCCTTGTTGAACTTCATGAGGTTCTCAGACACTCACCTCTCAAGCCTGTCACGATCCCTCTGGATGATATTCTTTCCCTCCAGTGTGCCAAGTGCGCCACACAGCTTGGTGTTGTTGGCAACCTTGTTGAGGGTGCACTTGATCCCACTGTCCATTGTGCTGACAAAGGTGTTACCAGACTGAGCCCTGAGGATTGCCATTCGTCACTTCTCTCCACTTAGACACTGAGCTGTTGACTGCAAGTCTTTGAGTGTGACCACCCAGCCAATTTTTTATCCGCTGAGTGGTCCATCCATCAAATCCATGCCTCTCCAGTTTTGGAACAAAGATGTCATGCAGGACAATTGTCAAATGCTTTACACAAGTCTAGGTGGTCGATATCTGTTGCCCTTCCCGTATCTACCACTGCTGTAATCCCATTGTATAAGGCCACCAAATTTGTCAGGCTGTGAGTATAGATGAAGCAGCTTGTGCTCCTAAGCAAATTAAAGTGTGGGATTTGTAACGTTAGTCCTAGAGCAAGCACTTGCGAGTGAATTTAATGTGGTAGTTCGTGCATAAAAATAAAGCTGTCTAGCACACCTTTTGTAAAAGTTTTACTGGCTGCCAGTATAATACTCATTTCTGACTGGAAACAAATCATTATGGCATCCAATGGAGACATTTAAAATAGATGGGTAATTTTCCATATGCCTGACAGTACTACAATGTTCAGTGCAGATTGGAGAAAAGCATCATTTTGTACTGTCTTTCTGGGTGAAAAGTGTCTGCAAACTGCATGGCTTTTCCTCACACCCCTCTGTGTAGCTGTACTCAGGATGTGCCAGGATGCATGGATGGTATTTCACACAAAATCAGAAGTGATATATTTTGTACTAACTTAGCATCTTGATGAAATGAATGCCATTTGCATTAAGACTAGACATTTATTTTTGTGTAGATGAAGGACGTGTAACTATGAATCGTAATTAGGAGAGGAGTATAATCTCCCCCAGCCCTATTTATCCCACATTTCTCTAACCTGTGCATTAGGGTAGAGATTCTTGACCTTATCTGTTATGCATGTGGACCTTTGCCTTTTGTTATCTGTTGTTGTCCGTGTACATATGTCAGTATGATCATGAAGGTGTCCTCTTTGCACATGTTATGCGTACTAATTTTGCCATGTAAAGCTACTGGGTCTCAGTGGTGCATGGAACCGTGCTGCTTCTGTGAAATTCAGTGAGACATTTTTAAAATTGATCATTACAGTGTAATATTTTTTAACCTTTCATTCTGTGTCTGTACCAGAATGTTATGTGGTGGGCACTGCTTTAAGATTAGATATTTTCCTGTGTTTTCATTATTTTAATGCATTTTTTTGTAATAGCCAAGCTTTTTTTGTGACACCAAGAAAGATGCCACTCTTTCAGTCTTGTAGGTTTGACTCACTTAACTTTTTTTCTGTATTTCTTATTCCATCAGCAAGTCAGTCTCCTTTTTCATGTTTTGTATTTCCCTGTTGGAGATAAATGTGTTATGACAGAAAGGTAAAACCACCTCATTACTATTAGGTTTCAGCTTGCAATTTTATCCATTTAACTGAAAGTTAAAATATGACATTATCAGGCAGGAGATCTGGACCCTCAGTCTTTCCTGGTTCCAGTATTTCTAGTTCTTGTACCTTTTCTTCTTAAATAATGTTTTAACTTGTTAGTATTCCTGGCTATGACTTTGTCTGGAACCATTTGATATGCATCTTTCTAGGGAGATATTTAGAAGCTTGCTGTGTTTTTATTCTTAATCATAATTCTCTCCTTGCTTCTGGGAGTCCTTTTTATCCCAAGGCCATTGCCCGACATGCTTGATGTTGAAAAAGAGATAGTCATGCCTATTATTATTGGATATCAGCTGGAATCTTGTTTAATGAAATGTGGTAATACTGTGATGCTCTGGTAGGACTGTGCAGATCTCTGAATAATTCCACTTCCAGGCACTAAAATCCTTATTTGAAGTTAATTCTTCTCTTACGATAATCAGTGGCTTTTGTTATCTGTAACCATGAAATTAGATGGAAGACTTCAGGCCAAAGGGAAACAAAGGATTTAGGTTAAGGATTTGTTGAAGAAGTCCCCAAATACAACACGGGTGGTAGTCATGTCAGCCTGAAATTCTTGCTTCTGGCAAACCAAATGCCAGGGTCAGTTCCAAGTGGGTTTTGCCTTAAGGTTTTGTGGGATACTTGGCTGATGCAAGAGGTACCTGAAAGTAATGTCTTAGTTTCATTCTTGTACTTTAACCATTTTTTATATAGAAGTGTTACTTTGTTCACTTAAGAACATAAATTCTTTCTGTATATGTCTCCACTGGAATTTGTTTTGAATTGAACCTACAAAAAAAAAGACACTCCTGGATAATTAAAATTCATACAATGCGGGCAAATAAAACATGGAGACATTTGATCTTGACAAAGTATACTATATTTAGTGTACAATCAGATAACAAGAAAAAACTTTCTACAGAACTTGGCAAGGAGTATTGAAAGTATGAATTACTGTATGAAACAATTAATAGAGAGAGATAAGATTTTTGGTTCCCTTTCATCCTTAAAGTCTTTTAAAAGGCTAGCTTATTCTTGCAGATATGACCTTTGAGATATATAATTTATAAAAAAACCAGAAATATGACTGCTATATTTTAAAATCAATAGGTTGTTTCTGGTATCTTTGAGCTCTGCTTATACTTTAGGGATCCTGCTGTTAGCGTGTTTACCTGGCAGGGTGTCAAGTCGGTCTTGCTTCAGTGGCTTATAACCAAAACCTCAGTTTTCAATGTACTGACATAAAGTGAATGTTTATCTGGAAATGGTGGTTAATGGCCAGTCTGAAGATCACAGATCAGTTGTGTGTTTTGGAACAAGCTCTGCTTTGCCTGAATTCCAGACAGATTTCATGTATGGTAGTCTTAAAGGACAGGAAAAGTAAAACTTGGTAAAACTTCCTCTAGGTATAGGAAAGCACTGAAAGGCAGGACACTTTGGTTTAGTTTTGTTTCTTTGCCCCACTTTATATCCAACCATGAAATTTGTGGAAGTACACTAAGCTTTTTATTGACAGTGTTCATAAGCATTTTATTAGTACACACCTTCTGAAGCCTACAGAAAATTCAAATTACAAGTCTTCATCAAATTAAAAGTACTTCATCTCTTATCAGTTCAACAGTAGATTTGAGCACAATGAATTTGCTTTAAGCCAAATGATATTCATAGATTGAACCTGAATTTGCTGATGTTTGTATAGTTCAGAGCTGCCACTCTTCTGAGGTTGATTGTGGGACTGCCTATCTGGAAACAGTATTGGAATGCATCACTGAACATCCAGCTGCTCCCCATGCTTTGTTTAGGAACAGGTATCTGTTTTGTGAAAAAAATAGAGTGAAAAACTGTTGGAAGAATAAGACTACTAATAAACATCCTTTTGTGAGAGAAGGGGGTTCTCTCTAAATCAAAAACTATCTAAAGAAGAGGCCGGAAATAAAGGATGGTGTGTTTTGTTTCAGTCATGTCCAAGGGAATAGGTATTTGTAACTTGTGCTAGAAAAACAAACAAATCCCTATGCTTCCTCCCCCTGCCCCCTGGACAATTTAAAATGGAATAGTTTATTTTTCTTTCCTAATATGAGCAGCCAAAATTAGATGTTTTTGGCTGGCTCTCAGGTGTTATAATTATCGCTGTTCCATGTTTATTGTCTGTTAGGGATATCTACGGAAATTCAAATTTATAGAAAAGTATCTATTTCTTTTAACACAAAACTTACTTGTTTTTGGACTTAAACAAGTTATTCCAGCTGACTTGATCTACATGAGTTGCTAGAAGCTAATGGCTTCTGGCCCTAATTTCCGTGTCTTCTCAGAGCTCAGTTCAGTGCTGGAAAGTGATAAGCTAGACACATTCCTTGGATTTTCAAGAAGTAGTGCTTAGTTGTATGACTTGGCCTGTTATTGAAAGTCTTCTATATAATAGCATAAACTTTAAACAACATTTGTTACATTTAAAATAGTTCCTTCTCAGGGGAAAACCCCAAAAATAGTATGGCATATGATGAGATTTTGGGAAAGCTGGACAAAAGATTCCTGCAAAAGTGAACTTGAAGGGCTTGTAGGGCAATATTCTTGGTCAACAAAAAGAAAAATGGATGTGTATAGCATGAGTAACAGTAAAAGAAACAGAAAATTTTAAAAGAGTATGTCGGTGTGCTGGAGGGCAGCTTGGATGTGAGCTGGGGTGCCAGCAGTGTGGTAGCTTGGTTGTGTTAGGAATGGGAAACACATTTTTGAATTTCCTGCATACTCTTGTGAGAGGTGGGCACACACTGCCTTCACAGCACATTTGTGCTTTGGGACTTGGGGGTTTTTTTTGACATGGTTACACTGATGTACTTGTTTCTCATCTGAAATTGTAGATCTACTTTTTCTATTTATGTATATCTTTCTTAAGGAGTAGTAAAATTACGGTGCCTCTAGAGCTGCTAATGGTATTCAAGAGCTCAGTTAATTAGAAAAGGGAGGAAAAAAAGAAGGCCTAGTTCTTCATCATTTCTCTGCTGAATCCAGCATCTGCACTGAGTATACAATTCCAAGTTGAATGCTCCCCCTTGAACCTTCTGTTTACATGCAACAGGGATTCAGGCAAAATATACAGTGATGTGTGAAAATTTTAATGGGTATAGGGGGAAATTTTTTTATAGACTGCTGAGGAGTATTTTTAACACTTTGCTAAGCTTAGTAATATGGTTCTTTGAGTTAGCTCTTAGAGCAGGTTCTGTCTCAAAAGTTGGAGGTAATCTTGCAGCTTCTTTGCTCTCAGACCTTGTGAAGATGCGTAGAAACTCTAAAATGGATTTAGGGTTTTTAATAACAATATTTATATGCAAATACTGCAGACAGGTACCTGGGCAGTCTTTATCTATTCATCCCACTTTAGCCTTTTCAGTCTAATGATTAAAATTTTAAAAAGATTTTTTTTTTGTTTTTTTGGAAGACGTTGTTTTGCAGTGTTGTATGACCCACATCAGTGCAGAGCTGACTCCTCCTCTGCAGCCTTTTGTGTGACAGGCTTTGCACAAGGGCAGGGGTTGGTCCACCTAGCAGATGTTAATGATTCTGCAACAGCAGTGGTTTTGCTTTGGTTCAGTAGTCAGGTGAGCACAGTGTTTATACAGCCTGTTTAAATTGAAGTATTTTGTTAATAGGAAGAAACCATTAGAGAGGGAAAAGGGTTGTAAACAATGTTTGCACTTACTCCTTTTAAATAAGGCTGTGTTCTGCTCCTGCAGTATAATAAAGCTTTGTTCTTTCTGGAGACCTTCACCAAGGTATTGTCTGCCTGATTTTTGTCCATCCTCATCTTTTCTCTTGTCTTTTACAATAGCAGCATTGGGTGTTTTTTTTTCTCTCTCTCTCCTGCTTTTCAGACACTTTGTTCTTCTAGTGAACCTGAAGGGTTTGGTTCAGAATAAGCAGCTGTCCTTGCACACTGCCTGATAGTTAATCTAAAGTATTCATGCACTGAACATTGCAATAAATCTTGTCAAGCAATGTGACATCTACCATATTTGGCCTGCTGCCATATGTGGATTGTGTTTTGTTTGACTGAAGATGAATTTGGAAAAAACCCCAAAAGCTTTAATGTAATTTGTTGCTGAGTATGTTGCTGCTGTGATTTCCCAACTACCCATGCTCCTTTACACAAATATTCTTGAGCTTTCCCTATGGTAAGAAAGGAAGTTGTTGATATTTCTTCCTTTGGAAAAAAAAAAGAAAAATGGAATGGTAGTTCTATGTTGGCTATTTGACTAAAATATGTATTTAGGCCTAGTGCTTTCATCTAGGAGATAAGAAGCAGATTATTTCTTTACACTGATTCTGTTTGACTATAGTTTTTTACAAATAGTGAACTGGTTCAGAATTGTGTTTTGTTTGTAATGTTTTGGACAAGAAAAAGGTAGAATTCTGCTTTCCTTTTTGGTCATGTGTTGCTAGTTTGGGTTGGTTTTTTTTTAGTAGCATCCTCTAAGCCATTGTGATGCTCAGCAACTGTGTAGTGTGCTGGCCTTGCTATTGAGCCAAATCCCTAGGAAAGAGCTTTCACTTTGTGTTATTTCACTCCAGAACAGGAAGGGTGAGCACAACCTCTTCCTTTTATGATCTGAATGAATGTTTCTGAGGGCTTACTCTTTTTTGGGGGCGTTTCTGTAAGTGAAGTATTTTCTAGGAATTTTTTACACTATTTTGTTTTCTAAAATACTAAAAGTCTCCTGGAAAAGGTCCATCTAGATTAGAGGGGGTTTATATGGTTGATGCATGTGTTTGTGTGCACAAGATAGCTACTGCTGCATGAATAATTCACAATGAATAATTTTTCTAGTTAATTTAGACTTTCTTCTTGCCATTTTTACTTTGAACTCTTTGGAAATTGTGGCTTTTACAAATATTTAACAGTATTTCAATCATGTTCTAGAAATATTTGCACAAATAGAGCTCTGATTAGGTCAGTTAATAATTGAGAAAACAATCAAAGAAAATTTAAAAAGAATCAGTAAGACTGGTCCGTCTCCACCCCTGTTTTCAGGTTTTCCTTTTTCTGAAAAAAACCCAAACCAACTTCCCTGCAACAAAACCCCCACCCTTACCATCAACAATTCCTTCACCAAAAACCATTGGTCGTTTTTTTAGCACTTTTCTTTTCCCCCTCAGGAAACCACTATTCTGTTAAATGTCTGTTTCCTATGAGGAGAGGATCACTCCACTGTTCCTGTAGTGGTCAGTTTGTGTATGTTTTTCTTTCCTTTGAATAGTTAGAATAATCAGAGATAAATACTACATTTATGGATGATGGTGGTTTTGAACATTTTTGTTGTGATTCTGCACATACTTGAGTATTTCTGTTTAAGAAGAAATAATGTTTTCTAAGCCAGTGTAATTTAATGTCTATGGATATTCAAATATTTACCAAAAGTCAAAAGGAAAATGTTGTTATCTGGGCAAAGTAAGTTATCTGCAGTGCAGCCATGGTGATTTATGAATGAAAAAATAATTTTTTCCTCCAGTATTTTGAATTATATTTAGAACTGTTCTGTAACTTAATGTTGGGGGAACTTGAAAAATTTTTTCCTTTTCCCTGCCATACCTAGTGAGTGTTCAATTCCTCCCTTGGAGAGTGGACCTGAGGGCAAAATTTAGCATTCGTAAACCTTACATGCTGTTCTATTTCCCCACTTTTGTTGCAAGAATTGCTAAGATATTGCTGGGAGCTCAAGTTGCTATCTTACATGTAACAGCTTAAATATGTTCAGGTGAACATGCTGCATGTTGAGTCTGCCTTTCCTAGTAAAATGACGAGCTTTCCCATTACTTTTATTGTAGTGGGTTACAAAACAATCATCTCTGCTGTAACACGTACTAGCCTTGTTCTGTTGGTGGGTTTGCACAGGTGGGCAGGGGCTGGTGGGAACCCACTGCTGGTCCTGGGGTGTCTGTGTGCCCAAACCCATGTGAGCTGGGAGCTGTGAGGACTTCCAGGAACTTCTTCCCCTTGTACAACAGTACTCTAGTACTTTACAGAAATAGTTTAGGTCTTTCTTTTGGTCCTAAAACTGCATGTATATATTTAGTTTTTTATTAGCACTGAACGTTTTTAATTCTTAGGGTCAGTGGCTTTAAAGAGAACAAAAATATCATTTTCTTCCATGTGTTTTGACCTCTTTCCCATCTCTTACTGAATATGGAAAGGTTTAATTACTATTATTTAATAAAATGGTGCATGACGGGGCTGAATATTGCATTACTATTGAAATAAAAGTCAGCAAAAGTATACTTGAAATTGGACTGATTTAAGAACATAAACAATTTTAAAGTAATTTTGTCCTTTTGAGTTTATGTAGAGCAGATTGAAGTAATTTAGTTATAGAACATGTATATTAAAATAAAAATATCTAACACAAACCACATGTGATTTTTCATAGTAGCTGAGGTGGATGCAGCTCATGTTAAAAGTATGCAAGTATGGATATGTAAATGAATCAATTATGTCTTCTGTAGTGTATGATATAGAAAGTAGACGATTGAGGCAGAAGATTTCCTTTTTAGTTGAAGCAAACATACGTTTCTATGGCAATAAAGGCAAATGTAAAATGTAGGTGGTTCTGAGTGTTGCTAGTCTAAAATAAAGGTGGCAGTTGCAGAATAGTACATTTCATAGCCAAAAAATTCCAAGATTTTTATTAAAGAAAAATACACCTTTATTGCCCCAAACTTAATTTTTAAAATTTTTGAATTATAAGCTCTTTTTAATGTATATTTTCCTCCTCCTTTAATTTCTCCATTTTTCCACTGCGCATAGCAAAGATATATATATAAAATCTGCATATATGCAAATCTTTTATCAAGTAGATTTTATTAGGTAGATTTAAATGGTGATACTTACTTCCTTTGTGTCTTTCATAATTTTTCCAGACTTTAAATTTTTAATGCTTGTGAAGTGATGATTATTTTTAGTAGTACTCAAGAGACAAGAGGCATGAGAGTCTTTTATCAGAAGATGAATTAGAGCAGTATTTACCAAAGAACACGAGATTGGTGGGGTGGGTAGAGGTTAACACGTTGCAAATAAATAGGGTAGAACATAATGAGAAGTGTTTATCCTACTCTAATTAGAGTTCAGTATAACAATGGAGACACCATTTCATTCTAGATTAGATTGTCCAGAGCTTCACATTCATTGAAGCACATTCTTAGAAGAATGATCCATTACAGAATACCCAAATACCACCTATTTGTGACTGAGTCGCCTCAAATTAATCATCCTGCTCTATCTGTCATCTATCATTCAAGCTGTTTGCTTTTTTTGATCTCCAAATCTTCCCCAGATCCATAGGCTAGACTACAGAGGACTCAAGATTCAGTATCTGTGGAGTTTTGTCTTTTTAAGAAGGGAGTGTGGGCAGCCTAATTTGTATATTAAAGATTATATTTTGCAGCCAAAATTTATTGTTTTTTAAGCATAGCATACCTACATAAAAAAAAATGGTATGTTTTTGGTCACTCATACATTTTGATTTTTTTGTGCCATACCCTGACAGAACTGTACAGGAACTCAAATTCATTTAGCAGGATGGGAACATGTGGTACTAGTCCAAGGCTGAAACTGGATCTTTCAGTTGATATTAATGTTGGATTTCATAGTCTTCTTTTGCAACAACAGTCAAGATTTTCTTAAAGTTATAGCCTGGGAATATTTTGTGTGAAAATATCAACTTAAATTTGCAGAGATTATGGTATTATCTACAGGGTACACACTGATTTCCTTCATCACAGTGGGTGGTCACGTGGCTGTCCTTGGTAATTCGAATAATGGGTGTTAACTACTCAAATACAATAGATGAAATATCTTGAAAAGACACAGGGTTGGGGCCACCTGTTTGCTACCTGTGGTACAAGGATGATGGGTTTGAGTGTTCCAGTTCCCTTCCAGCAGGAAGAATCAAGACCTAAGGAAAGGGCTTTGGATATCTGAGCTCTCTTTGCCAAGAGCCAAAGAAGCTGTTGGTGTTGAGTACTTTATCAGGGAAAACCAGCCAGTTTTATATTATATAAATCTGTGAATAAATATACCAGATTATGGTTGATGAAAAATTTTGTAAGCCTGGAAATAATGTGTCTACTCCAAGGCTGCATCATGATAATACATTGACATGCAGTATTAGATGTAAATCCTGGAAATAGACAGAAGACACATTTTAAATGTAGCTTCATTTATTCTGTATTTGAATACAACTGCAGTGTAACCCAGCAGCATTGCAGAGGAGGTAGAATTTATTCTTTTGTTATTTAGTTACTTTGAGGCAAATTGTTTGTATTTTATGAATTTGAGATGTTATTGCGCAGTTTAGCGTTCTGTTCCAATCCAGGAAACATTCCCTACTGTCTGCAGCCAGGTCTGTTGTGCTGTGAGAGCCTGGCTCAAAATACAAAATATCATCTGGTCTGTATAGCTCTGTCTTTGACAACTCCGCCCAAATGTGGCTGGTGGAGGGCAAGATATTCTCTGTTCAGGTGCAGGCAGATCCATTAAAAACCTGAATTCTGAAAAACCTTCATGGGTCTTTCATGGCTGTAGATGTATTTTACTAGACTGCAATTTATAATGGGTATGTTAAGAGATGCCGCATCACAAAAATATTTTAAAATAAGGTCTTCTAATACGCTTTGATTTTATATTTTTTTTTCTCATCAGCTGGTTTTCAAATTCATCTGAGAGGGTTTTTTTAAATGTAGATTTAATAAGTTTGCACTCTTCTGCCCTGATGATAAACTTACATTCTTTTCTTCCCTAGCTTCAGTACAGAAAAATTAAGCTGTAAAACCTGTATATACCTTTTCCCTACATGTATTTTGGAACCTAACGAATCTGAAGAGAAGTGTTCAATTTTAGCTCAGCAGTTTCAAAGCAGATTTCTTTTACCATGACTTGGATAATTTCAAAAGTCTCCTTTTCCTCCTCTGGTTCTTCTTAAAAGTACTAATTTTATTTGGTGGTAAAACTTTCCCTCTACGTTCTTAATGTTTTTGCAAATATGAATATCATTTTATGCGGAAATCAGCATTAGAACTAATTTTTGCTTATGTTTTGTAATAAAGATATTGGGACATTAGTGTTATATTAGACAAAATTTGTGAGCTCTAATTGTAAGACATAACAATGGATAACTACTCATCAATTTTGTGTAAATCCTGTATGATATCATATGAAAAAGTGTAATATTTTGTTGCCATAGTGATAAGCACAGTAGTTTCTTTCAAGTTTTTTTGTAGCAGCTTATAATAGTTGAAGTAGCTGCAAAGGGAAAAGTGTTATCTACAACTTGAGTTTCATTGAGAATATAAGCCTCAAATGACATATGAAGGCTTTTTATAGTACAAAGTGCCTTTGGGGCCTGAATTGTAGTAATGCATTATAGCTAAACTTTACCTGTACAATAAACTTGGATTAGAAAAAAATTGCAAGTGGTTTACTTAGAAGATTTATTAATTACATGAAGTACAGACTCTGTTTTTCTTTAGGGAGTGTCTGTGTGGGTTTTTTTCAGTGATTCATTTTTCTGTGTAGTCAGGGCAGAGAATGTTTGGTGTAGCCTGTAAGGACTGTGTATATTTTCCTATGTTATACTGCTTAGTAGCAATGTGTAAGAACATCTATTACTGCAGTTACTGAACCACTACTGTGATAATACATCAGCAAAGTTTTTGTGTTGGGTAAAGTAGCCTGTAATTGAGAGCTACTGGGGAGCCTTAAAACAAGAAGATTTTGCCCTTTCTTCTCTTTTTAGAAAAAGCATTTCTTGTTGAACTCTAAAAATTGCACTGTGATGGTGAAGCATCACAGTTGGGATGCACAGCATGGAACCAAACTCCTTAATATCTCAAGCAAACCACTTTCTCTTATTTCCTTCCACTGGAAGTGTTTTGGAGAGGGGCTATATAAAATGGGCTGGAAATAAAGGCTTCAGTTCCTCTTGTAACTCTTCCACTGGGTACTGGATAGCCTATAGGTAGTAGTCTCACCCAGCTTTATTGGTGAGAGATCAAGATCAGCTTGCTGTTTTACAGGATAAATAGTTGAGGTGGTGTGATGTAATTTCTGGTACAATTGAGAACAGACTCAAAGTATCAAGTCCTCTGACTTCAGCACATTTCTGAGACATGATATGGTTCACATACTGTAGGCGTCACCTATGAAATGTGCTTACACCATTTATTATTCATTGTTACATGGCATCTTCTAGTGGCAATAAATGTGCTGCTAGATGACTGTTCTTTTCTTATTTGCTACAGATGATGTAGGGACTCAAGTGACTGCAGGCAGATAGTTGCACATTTGGCTTATTTAATTCACAAAATGCATGTGCTGGTAGCATCAAAAGAGCATTCAGCAGTAATGTTAAAAGGACACACAGAAGTGAAGAGAAGCATTCACATTTTTATGGAAATAAAATCATTAAATTGTCTGTAATTCTGCTCATGTGTTTGCTTCTGTAGTCCCATTAGCTGTGTCTTGATTCAGCAGGAGTCAACAGCAAGTGTCTAGGAAAGAGTACAACTTTAGCATGTATGATATTTTACCTAATTTTACCAATTTATCATAGAAGAGATGTGTATATATCCTAGTTTCTGGTGATTTTGGATTTATTATCTGTGAAAATCTCTGGTCACATGTATACTTTTAGTATATTATGCATATTTAAGTACTAGCCATATATTAACTCCAGTATGGAACGTAAGTATTCTATAACTTTTTTTTAATCTGAGGATTTTTCATCTTTTCAGGTGTTCTTATGCATTTTTTGGAGGGGAGGGGTGGGGGGGAGGAGGCTAGGGTAATAACTAAATTTTCCAAAAGTTTACAGCAACTAATTTGGGTTTTTTGAACAGATTTTTTTTGTAGGATTTGTCTCCTGTTAACAAAGTTCTTCAGTTTATCTCAGAAAAAGTATTTGTTGTTTTGCAATATGATTAGGAAATGCCTCTATATAAAAACTATGCATCTCTTGATTTCTGAACGATTCTATTTTCAAAATCCTAAATGCAATGAAGTTCTACTCATCCTACTTTACGGAGAGGGAACAGACAAGGGCCTGGCACCAAAGGAAGTTTCTAAAGGTTGCCTGGAGCTTATGATGGGATTCCCACAAATACCCCTGGCAGTACTAGACCATCC
>WEIT01039441.1:3837-19840 GCA_013389985.1 Dryoscopus gambensis | reverse complement strand
ATCCTCAAACCTTTGAGCTGAAATACATGAGCATACTGTGTGCACTTTGAGGGGAGGGCAGTGGATGTGTGCCAGCTGTGGGTGGAAGCTCTTTAGAAGCTTTAAGCGTGGATGTTGACAACGCTGGCTTCATACTGACACTTCTGTCAAATGTACCCAAGTGGGTGCTGCTAAACTAAGCAGTGTTCAGGCTGTTACTCCATCGTTCTTGAACAGAGTCCCAATTCATTTGGAGTGACATTCTCTTGTACATCCTTGTTTGGAGGGTAGTTTGGGTAATCTCTGTGCAGGTGAAACTATAACATATTGTCTCAGTTTTGTGGTTGGATCCTAGATCCCTGTGGGGTGGATTTCTCTGTGGTCTGTAGGTCTCACACAAGTCTGAAACAACCAGATGGCATGGGACAGAGGCTGTCTCACACATCTGCCTCAGTTGGCCTTACTGTTGTATGTGAAGCTGGTGCTTGATGTGTGCTTTTTCTCAGGCTTAGGATGCTGTAATGATTTTGTGAAGTGTTTTAGAAATCCAGCACCATCAGTGGAGCTTATTCTGGTGCTCTCTGTGTGTCAGCTGAGCTGCCATGCACAGACACGGTAACACTCTTACAGTCTCTTTAAAAATTAGTCCTAAACAAAACAAGGACAAAACTTAAGAAGCAGTTGCCAAAAATTGCATTAGATAGCTAACTAGGTCAGTGCATCCCCGAAGACAGATGCAGACAATCACTTGCATTACGTCTTAACTGGTTCTGAGGTGAAATGTAATTTGTATGAAAGGCTTTCTAGTCAAAACAGGAGTCACAAATTAGTCCCTGATGCGTGTTTGAAGTACAGACCTCCTGAATGATGAGCTCTAGGGAATGCTCTTTGCTGTATCACTTTTAGTTGGTTCATATTTTCTTCATTTCTTTAACCTGTTTTTATTACTTCTTGGGATCTGCCTTTGGCTTTTGATTTCTTTAATTCTTGTGATACTTGGTCAGGATAGGTATTGCTTGTTTCTTCTACTGCTTCAGTAACAATGACTAATGAATTGGTATCTGCAAGGCATGCTTAGGAAAAATTGAACTGAGACTTGCTGCTCGCAGCTGCAGGTTTGGCTATACCTTAGGGAAATCAGAACTCCAAATTTTGCCCACGCTTACTTTTGGTCTGTATCTGTCATGTCAGCCTACCTTAAATGAATTTTCTTTTCTTTTATAGCTTGTTTACTAGGGATGTCACATCCAGAAGAGTACAGAGTCTTGCGCGTTAGTCATTGGGAACAATGTCCTAAACTTTGCCCCCATGTTAGCAGGAAGTAGTGATCACCTCTGTGTTTAGGCTGGTTGTTTGATACTTTCTGTGATGGCATTATGCCGTCAGGTAACATTTTCAGTAAAACAGTTTCCATTTAGTGGACTGCACCATTTGTGCAGGAGTGATGTGGTGGTGCATCTCAACAATATCCTACCCTGATTTAATGTACTTCCCAAAGGATCAGTCTGGGCACTTTGCACATGCTATGACAGTGTTGTCATAATGGAAGAAAAAACTTGGGCTTGTAGAAGGCACATCTGAAGTTTCCCCCATAACTCTGAGAGTCTCAGTAATCACAAAGTGTGAACAACCAGGCTCTGAAAAAGAGCAGGAAGAAGGGAAATGCTTTCTTACATGTTAAAAGTATAGTTTTAATGGCACTGGGTTTTTTTCCCCCTCACAAGGTTAAGTTATTTTATGAATCTTTCTGTTCAAACCCTTTTTGGGCTATCCATGTCCAGAAAGACTTATTACTTCTGAGGCAAGCAAGACCATCAGATGCTCTTCTTTGTTATACCTAGGACGGATGGCTGAAATGTTAATTCTAACTACATATTTGGATACATTTAAAGGTAAAATTACTTTTCTTCAATTCTTGAAACTTATTATGTCCACAAGGAAAATGCTTTTAAAATACAGTATATGGATTTTTCCCCTCTTATATATATAAAATATGAAGTGCACTTCAAGAAGTAACCGAATTATTTGTATAGTTCATTCTGAAAAGTCTTGCATTTATGCAATTTACTTTTTTCTTTCATGCCAAACCACTGGTATCACAGTGGTGCTCTTTGAGAAAGCAAGAACAAGCAAAAAAAAATAAACATTTGTACTCCTCTTATTAACTGAAAACATACTGTCATGCTATAATTCGTTTTGGTTTTCTGCTCTTTAGTGTCTGCATGTCTTTGAGACTTACCTTCCAGCATATACCAAATGTGAACAGTCAAAATTCACTGTTTCAGTGACAGCTTAAAGTGTTTATTACTTTCT
Organism: Dryoscopus gambensis; assembly: GCA_013389985.1. Taxonomy (NCBI): domain Eukaryota; kingdom Metazoa; phylum Chordata; class Aves; order Passeriformes; family Malaconotidae; genus Dryoscopus; species Dryoscopus gambensis. The sequence continues at coordinate 17,548 of WEIT01039441.1, read as the reverse complement.
TAAGTATTTCTTTCCATCCTTGTAAAATAAAGGTAGATGTTGGAGATGCAGATATTAGATCTGGAATAACTTATTTTGGTTTTAGTGTAAAGACTTTTCTTGTTTAAAGTTGTACAGTGCATTTGTAGAACATTTGTAATCTGTACAATCTTTGCAGTTGGTCCTTGTAGTGTAATGTCACAGGGAGTTAGTGTCATTGATGAACTTTGAGGTTATAAAGCAAATACCTGCACTTTTGGAGGAGCTTAGTGTAAGTAGAGTGTAGTGTTAAGAAGGGTGTTAAGAGAGCTGGTTTACATGTTGAAGTTGGGTAACAAGTGCTGAGTCAGGGGATTGTTCTCATACAGCAGTATGTGTTAGAAGATCTTCCTTGGCTGATGAGTTAGGATGGTTCAGTGTTACCTTGTACAAATGCAAGAATATGCTGGCAGTCTGAAATGGTTACTCAAGTGTTCATGACTCTTTTCTAGACAGAACTACACGTTTTTGCTATTGTTATGTCTTATCGGCCGCTTTTGAGAGCTTCTCTCTACCTGAGGCCTGGGAAGAAGTATGTCACGTAGGTGACATTTGTGATGATTGTCTTTGTCCACAGAGAATAGAAAAGCCTCCCATTTTAAATGAATGTCATTGCAATACCATCTATCTGACATGAATAGTGAAGTGAAATACTGCTCTTTCAAACACAAAACTGAGTTGCTGTCCTTCACTGAGGAAGGTCACTTGTTTAAAATCTGAATTCTTTTACTGTAGCACAGGGGGAGGACATGACTTCAATTTCAGCTAGCTGTATGCTCACACGTTAGTTTACAGAGTGAATTATCTGGAAGAATCAGTGTAAAAAAAATACTCAAACTCTCTTCTTACAATAAATAACATCATGTATCATATCTTTGGAGGCTTGCATTTCATCCATAAAGTACTGTGCTATCTGTGGTGGATACTGGTGGAAGATTTGCGCGCATGTGAATGAGGCATATGGCAGAGGCTTACTAGGTGGTTTTGAGGGAAACACTTGGCTTGGCAGCGGCATAGGATGGCACTGTCACTGCAGGCCATCTGTAGAAAGCACGGAGGAAAGAGCAGTCGCCTGACTCAGCTGCAAAACTTCCAGGCACCAGAGCCAGATCTACCCTTCTGTGTCCTTTTCCAGTAAGGGCAACATGTGCTGATATCCTTTTCTGGTATATGTGTGGGGTTGTACCTCTGGATCATTCCTCTCCCACAAGCTGCTGCCTCCCCAGATCCTTTTGTTAGAGGCTGTTGTTGTTTTTATGAATTTTAGGTATTTCTTGCTGATAGAAATGTTGCTGGATCTTGCATCTTTCCTGTCTCTCACATCTTTCCTGTCTCTCCCACTGTCCATTGTGGGTGGTGACTTATAGCCTAGCCTCAGTATTTTTCATGGGAAACTTGTGTGCTTTTCTTTAATCATAAGTGATATTGGACCACTTCCATTTTCACATCTTATTTTAAACAGGTAGAATTTTGTGTGTTGTGTTTTTGCAAAATGCTTCTTTCAATCACACGGGTTTCACTGTCACCTGCATCACCTTGTCTGCCAGCTGCTGCCCCCAATACACAGAGTGACCCAAGCTGCTGCTGGATGCTACCACACCTGGTCTAGAAGTGAAGGAGCCAGCGTGTCAGCTTCAAAGGCCTGCAACACACCTGGAAGCAGCAGCTGTAAATGCCTTGATATACTTTGAGTCAATGTGGGAGAATCAGTTTTATTTTTGTGGCACAAGTAAATGCTTTCTCATAATCCCTCTCATGTGACAGCAGCAAATAATTTTCTTCAAAAATACCTCTTGAAAGGACAAGCTTCTGCTTTGTTTTGTCCCAATTCAGTCTTGCTCAGCTACTTTAGAAGTTTTGTGGAATTTTCTTGATACTGCAAAGGATGGTTTGCAATATGAAAAAACTTAAAAGAATGCCATCTTCAGTCAGTTGTTGTCAATTGAGGTCATCATTGTCTAAAGCCAACAGAGAATCCTCTTTCCTGTGGTGTTTCTAAACACTGATTGGTGAGGGAAACATGAGACACACAGGACCTGAGGCCTCATGAGCCGCTGTGAAATGGCCAGTGGTCTGCAGGGTGCAGCTGGGAAAGGGGAGGTGAGCTGGAATGCAGCTGGGATGCTGCAAGGGACAGTGAGGATGGGCTGCCTGCCTTGAGACTTGCATTTAGTCAGAAGGTGTATGCAGGTCTGACAGAAGAAAATCTGGTGTCGTCACTGAGAAGGAGAAAGTAGAATAATTTGTATTTGATGTGAAGGCTTATATCTGAAACTGTTACACTGAAATGTACTAAAATAGTGGTCTTCCCTGGAGCTGGGACTATCAAGACACATTGCAGTAACGCTGATACGCTAATCTGTTCAGTGTTCACATTGCCGTTGGCTTTGTAACAGTAATGTGAACCTAAATGTGTTCCATTAGAAAACATTTTTTCTTTCAATTGAAAGCATACTTTTGGTTTCCAAAAGCTTTCAGTAGCAACATGGTAAACACTTCTTTAAACTGATTTTAAAAGGTAAAAGCCAATCTATTCAACCATGCCACACCTCTTCTGAGGGATCTATACTAAAATGATAAACTACTTTTCCCTAGTTGGATGTTGGATGATCCCTGAAAATCAAGGATGAAAGAAGAGGGCATAGAATACAATCAGCTCTCAGAACTTGCCTTTATTTTTCTGCTGTTTCTCCCCCAGTCCCCACCACGTTTTCAATCATTATTTATTAGGCTTGTTTAAAAAGATGTTCAGCCCTAGTGGGGGGAATAGGACCTTACAATTCTTTTGCAAAAAAAAATGATTCTGCAGAAAAAAAATATTCTTCTGTTTCTTGTCAAAAGCTATCAAGAGTAATGGTGGAGAACATGAGGTGGTTCTCAGGTTTTACCCTGAACATGTAAAACTAGTAATAAGGAGGAAACTAAAAAACAACAGGAAAAAAAATAAAAATCAGACCTCCAGGGAGCTGCTGCACGATTGAATACATCGTGCTAATGTTACAAAATACTGAATTAATTTTGTCCTATATTTCTTCTAAATTAATTTTAATTAAAATGTAATCGTTCATATGAGCATCTCATATGAGCTTTCTTCCTAGTGTAGTTTGTACAGAATCATTCCAGCTGCTGTCAGTAGAAGATGCATTGACTGCATCTGCGTTAGCATTTTGGCTCTGAGCAGCAGCACAGCTCTGCAGTGAGTCTCTTCCTGTCTCCTATTGTCATCCTCACATACTTTTTGATCAGATCAAAAAATGGTGTCAGTGCCCATGGAGTAACTTCCAGGGGACATTAAACCACAGGTTTGCTCCAGGGATTCATTCAATGTGCTCAGACTCTTTTGGAGATGAGAAGGTTTAAATCAGTGGTGGAGTCTCAGGGCAGCTTCTAATAGTCCTTGTGTGGCAATGTTCTGCTTAGGGGACTGGACTAAATCTAGTTAGGCATAAAACCTACAAATGACATGTCATGGACCTCTAGGGACCTCAGCTACACACAACTTTGACCTGGTGATCCCTGCTACTGCACTGCCTTGTTTGCTGAGATGCACACGGTCATACTGCTTCCTAAACTGAGATGTTGAAAAGTGTTGTTTGAAGTTGGTCTGCCCCATGTTTGACTTCAGGAAGTGTAATTTCTTTTAGATAATGGTTAACTTGAAAGGGGTTTGAAAGCAGCATAAAAATCTACTTCACTGAAATTATGAGGAAATGTCTCAGAATTCCTGCATGTTCTTGAAAAATGGGTTTCAAGTCTCTAAATAATTTAATACGATCTTTATGATCTTCCTTTCTATCTGCCAGGTCTGTGAGGCTGCAGAGAAGCAATGAAAAGGCCTTTGCCCTGCATGCGTCTACCTTGTAGTGCATACTTAACTGGGGAAATAGATTGAGCATTATCTTACACTCTGCTGGACTTCCAGCAGCTTTTTAAATTGCCTTTTAAAATATTTTAAACTTGTAAGGAAACTACTAATAAACATGACATTTATGCAATGCCATTCTGTCTTCATTATGTTGAAAATGGTGACAAGCTTTCCACTTCATGTAAGACCTTACACGAAGATTGCTTGCAGATTTATTCCATAGTACATGAGAGACCTCAAATTGTCTGTTATGGAGTGTTTATTAATGATCTTTGTCTATTTCTACCATATTCCTCCTTTTGAGATGAGGGTGAGAAAGCAAAGGGGACCAGAACTCCCTCTGTACAGCACTTAACAATCACAGAATGGTTTGGGTTGGAAGGGACCTTTAGAGATGGTCAAGTTCCAAAGCCCTGCCATAGGCAAGGACACCTTCCGCTAGACCAGGTTGTTCAACCCCATATCCAGCCTGTCCTTGAAAACTTCCAGGGCTGGGTTATCCTCAGCTTTTCTGGGCAACCTGTTCCGGTGCCTCACCACCCTAATAGTAAACAATTTATTTGATAAATCCAATAGAATTTATCCTCTTTCAGTTTAAAACGATTACATCTTATCCTTTCACTGCAGGCACTGGTACAGTGTCTCTCCCATCTATCTCATAAGCCCCTTTTATATATTGAAAAGATGAAATAAGCTCTCCTTTATTTCTTTGTCATATTTCATACCAGTTATGGAAGTCATCAGTTTAGTATTCTACACTTGCTGTTTTCAATATTGATCTGTATCTTCTGCAGAGGTTATAAATTCAGGGTAAAAGCTGTCAGTCAAGTGTAACTGACAGGTTCTTGATTAATGAATCCTAGTACTGAAATTGCGAAAAGGCATACATCAGCTGTTGGCAGTGTGGACATGACTGAGTTTTACAGGATTTGTATGTAAGGATGCTTTTCAGTCCCTGTTGCTTAAGATAACCGTGAAAAGTGCCAAACGTTCTTTTTCATTAGTTCTGGTTGTAATAACTAGTACCGTCACAGATCTTAAGAATGCTGCATGTTTCACGTAAGAATCTTTTGGATGACCTCTGAAGGTTCTCTAATCCAATCCCTAATCAAAACAGAATAAATTAGAGCAGGTTGTGCAGGAACTTTATCAGTGGAGTTTTTGACCGTGACCTATCTGCATCTCCCTTTCTGTATTTGTTAATTTCCATGGTACAAAATAAACAGACTTCACACGTCGTCCAAATTCTCTGCATCCTGACTTAACTGTTGCCTTTTGTCCTTGCACACCTCTGAAGAACCTGGGTCTGTTTTCTGCTTGCCTCTCCGCTAGGTATCTGTAGACAGCAGAATCTTTTCCCTTTACCTTCTCTTTTGAAGTGGAACAATCCCAGTTGATTCAGCATCTGCTTGTATGTCATGTGCTCCAGCCCATCCACCTTGGTGGTTCTGCTCCAGGCTCAGGCAGCGCTGGGATGTGCTGCTCCTGCTGCGGGGCTTGCAGCTGCTGGGTCGGGAGGAAGAAATGGTTCCCTGACCTGCTGACAATGCTCCTGCTCCTCCTCCCAGGATGTGGTTGGCCCTCTCTGCTGAAAAACATACTGTTGTTGAGTGGTAATGGTTGCCTTAGAGCTCTTTGTGTTTCTGATAGACGATGGTTAATTCTGAAATATAGTGAGTTAGCTAGCACCTTGAGATAAGGTGTGATCTTAGGCTGCAGTTTGATGAAATATTTAGGTATGTATCTGTCATTCTGTCTTCAGTGAAACTCAACTTTGTGCTCAAGTTCAAATGCTTCCCTTAAAATAAAAAAGTTGAAGCAGTTTCTTAAGACATACTATTTTTAGCTACGCACTGTTTAACTGTGCTGTCAACTATATATCCATTGATGGTGCTGTGCTGTTCTTAGGAAGCCAAAGTTAAAGCACTTTAGCTTTAACCTACAGTGACTTTTTGATTTTTCTTCTCTCTGGGTTTTGGAATCCAGCTGAGCTGTGTTAAAATTATATTGATTTCAAAGCAGGTTTTTATAGTCTGTTTAAATGTGGACCTCATTTCTATTTTAACTTCTTTCCTTTTATTTTCAATGAAGCTCTTATGCTAATGGCGTCTGATTTTTAAAATGGGAGAGGAATTTTTTAGGCCCCTAGATAAATTGGGTTTTAAAAATATTTTTAAGGAGATGTTTTAAGCTAAATGTGCCATTAATAAAGCAAAAAATAAGAGTGGACAACTGACTGTATTCATAAATTCCCATGGAGACTTTCATTGACCTCCAGGCTCCTTTTTCAGTTCTATTAAATTTTCCTTTCCCCCTCTTCCCTCATGGGAATGGGTTCCTGTGTCTCATTCTTTTGAAGGGCAAGAAGTAGAAATATGTTTTTACTGTTAAACTACTGGCTTCGGGCAGAAATAAAGATATTTCATTTAGAAACAAGGGATAGAGGGAGCAAGATAATATCACTAAACCAAGATTTTTGGCAGAAACAAATTGCCAAAAATGTAAGGCTTGAAGTGTGTTGTACAGAAAATAAAATACAATATCTATGTAGGTGTTAATACAGTAACAGCTGGGAAGATCAGCTTGAGAGTAGACTACCGACTGGGAGGGTACTCTTGAGTCATCAGCTTTTTTAGTGCTCTTTTAATTGAAGAAGAACAGCAACAGCAACACACACCCCCAAAAAATAGCACTCCTGAAACTGCCCTGACTGCAGTTTTCTGTTAAGTCTCTTCCCTCAACTTAAAATGAAAGAAAAAAGCCTTCTAATTCCAGGTTGCTGAATGTTCTGCCCTGCACTTCACTACTTGATGAGAGAGTGGGGTGGAAAGCTCTTCAGTCTGTTACAACACTTGGCTTATTTTGGTTGTGCCTGCGTAATGCTCCTACGTGATCTTATCTTTCCTCCTCTGCTTTCTGCAGCTTTAAGTGAGGGTCACATAACTGTTTCCTATGTAAGACAGTTCTGGGGCAGGCCCTGAAAAGAAATGCTGATTTGTAGGCTGCAGGTATGCACAAGTCTGCCTTAGTACCTGTTGCATTATTTCTAGGGTACTTTCCACAGCTAGGAAGAAATCACATTGTGACCCTTGCTTTTCTTTGTCCCCAGCCCAGTTTTCATGTCAGTGAAACAAGAGAACCTCCCCCTTGCTCATTCCCGCACTCCACAGGTCTGACAGTATCACAGTGGGGTCCCTTCTCCCCAGTGCAGATTCTTGTTGGTCACTGTGGCCACTTATCTCAACTCTTTCTGGCATCATGGAAATGGCCACTTTTTGTTGTCTGTTTTGTTGTGGGTTCTCTGGTTTTAAAGGACTTCATTACAGCAGATTCTGTTTTATATAGAGAACAAGTCATACAGAGCCAAAATGCACTCCTTTTTTTTTAGCTTCCTTGCTTGCTGCTGCTTCTTGTCCTGTTCAGAGGTGTTATTAACTGCTGCTGTCTTTGTGCAAGTATTCAGTCATATGGATTTTCCATCACCAAAGCTTTATATCAAAGAATGTGGTATCAAATAAAAGATTTTTTCCTTTTACAGATAAAAGAAAATATCTTTGTTTTCAGAACTCCCAATGACCAACTCAACTTGCTGTCAAAACAAAAACATCTATATTAGGATTTCTTTTCACAATGTGTGGATTAAAAAGATCTTTTGGAGAGACCATTTAATTGAAATCCAGGTTTCCTGAGCAAACAAAAAACCCCTTCCAGTTCATCTAGGCATGGAAAACCTCCTTTCACTACTTAATTCTCTAGAATCTAAGTGGTTATGTCAAATTAGCTTTTATTTGCTTTTAGAGCAGGCTGTCTGGTTAGAAAAGAATCATAGAATGGTTTGAGTTGGAAGGGACTTTAAAGATCGTTTAGTTCCAACCCTTCTGCCATGGGCAGGGAATCTTCCACTAGACCACGTTGCTCAAAGCCCCATCCAACCTGGCCTTGCACATTTCCTGGGATGAGGCATCCCCAGCTTCTCTGGTCAGCCCACTCCAGTGTCTGACCACCCTCACAGTAAAATATTTCTTCCTAATATCTAATCTAAATTTCTCCTCTTTTAGTTTAAAACCATTCCTCCTAGTCCTATCACTATGTGCTAATGCAAAAATCCCTCTCCCTCTTTTTTTATAAACTTTTAGGTACCAAAAGGTTGCAATAACATCTCCCCAGAGCTGTCTCTTTTCTAGGCTGAACAGCCCCATCTCTCTTAACCTGTCTGTAGGAGAGGTGCTTCAGCTCTTTGATCATCTTAGTGCCCTCCTCCTCCTGCTCCTTTGGATCTGCTGTGCTTCAATGTTTGTCTTGTGCTGGGGACCCCAGAGCTGGACATAACACTTCAGGTGGGGTCTCATGAGGGTAGAGTAGAAGGGCAGAATCCCCTCCCTCTCCCTGCTGCCCACGCTGCTTTGGATGCAGCCCAGGACACCTTTGGCTTTCTGGGGGGTGTGCACATATTGCCGGGTCACATCCAGCTTTTCATCCAAGGGAGTCCCAAAGTCCGTGGCAGGGCTGTTTCCAATGGGTTCTTCTTCCACTCTGTATGCATACCACTGGATGTTTTTGCCGTGCAAAGCTGAAAAATGCTAAGACTCAGCTGTTAGACAAGCTGACAGTCTTTATTCCTTCTTGGCTGATGGGGATCTGTGCTGTAAAAAAAAGGAAAAAAAAATCTCAAGCTTTCTCAAAGGGTTAAAAAATTTATATGAGGTAGGAAGTTTCTTCTAGTGCTGGGAGTAGTTCTTCCAGTGTTACTGGAAACATTATAAGATAGTGAGGAAGAGCATGGTATGTAAGTAAGATTGTTTTGTATCTTCACAGTATAATTAATGCAGTTTTGATCTTAAAGCTGATTCTATTTTCTTNGGTGGAAAGCTCTTCAGTCTGTTACAACACTTGGCTTATTTTGGTTGTGCCTGCGTAATGCTCCTACGTGATCTTATCTTTCCTCCTCTGCTTTCTGCAGCTTTAAGTGAGGGTCACATAACTGTTTCCTATGTAAGACAGTTCTGGGGCAGGCCCTGAAAAGAAATGCTGATTTGTAGGCTGCAGGTATGCACAAGTCTGCCTTAGTACCTGTTGCATTATTTCTAGGGTACTTTCCACAGCTAGGAAGAAATCACATTGTGACCCTTGCTTTTCTTTGTCCCCAGCCCAGTTTTCATGTCAGTGAAACAAGAGAACCTCCCCCTTGCTCATTCCCGCACTCCACAGGTCTGACAGTATCACAGTGGGGTCCCTTCTCCCCAGTGCAGATTCTTGTTGGTCACTGTGGCCACTTATCTCAACTCTTTCTGGCATCATGGAAATGGCCACTTTTTGTTGTCTGTTTTGTTGTGGGTTCTCTGGTTTTAAAGGACTTCATTACAGCAGATTCTGTTTTATATAGAGAACAAGTCATACAGAGCCAAAATGCACTCCTTTTTTTTTAGCTTCCTTGCTTGCTGCTGCTTCTTGTCCTGTTCAGAGGTGTTATTAACTGCTGCTGTCTTTGTGCAAGTATTCAGTCATATGGATTTTCCATCACCAAAGCTTTATATCAAAGAATGTGGTATCAAATAAAAGATTTTTTCCTTTTACAGATAAAAGAAAATATCTTTGTTTTCAGAACTCCCAATGACCAACTCAACTTGCTGTCAAAACAAAAACATCTATATTAGGATTTCTTTTCACAATGTGTGGATTAAAAAGATCTTTTGGAGAGACCATTTAATTGAAATCCAGGTTTCCTGAGCAAACAAAAAACCCCTTCCAGTTCATCTAGGCATGGAAAACCTCCTTTCACTACTTAATTCTCTAGAATCTAAGTGGTTATGTCAAATTAGCTTTTATTTGCTTTTAGAGCAGGCTGTCTGGTTAGAAAAGAATCATAGAATGGATTGAGTTGGAAGGGACTTTAAAGATCGTTTAGTTCCAACCCTTCTGCCATGGGCAGGGAATCTTCCACTAGACCACGTTGCTCAAAGCCCCATCCAACCTGGCCTTGCACATTTCCTGGGATGAGGCATCCCCAGCTTCTCTGGTCAGCCCACTCCAGTGTCTGACCACCCTCACAGTAAAATATTTCTTCCTAATATCTAATCTAAATTTCTCCTCTTTTAGTTTAAAACCATTCCTCCTAGTCCTATCACTATGTGCTAATGCAAAAATCCCTCTCCCTCTTTTTTTATAAACTTTTAGGTACCAAAAGGTTGCAATAACATCTCCCCAGAGCTGTCTCTTTTCTAGGCTGAACAGCCCCATCTCTCTTAACCTGTCTGTAGGAGAGGTGCTTCAGCTCTTTGATCATCTTAGTGCCCTCCTCCTCCTGCTCCTTTGGATCTGCTGTGCTTCAATGTTTGTCTTGTGCTGGGGACCCCAGAGCTGGACATAACACTTCAGGTGGGGTCTCATGAGGGTAGAGTAGAAGGGCAGAATCCCCTCCCTCTCCCTGCTGCCCACGCTGCTTTGGATGCAGCCCAGGACACCTTTGGCTTTCTGGGGGGTGTGCACATATTGCCGGGTCACATCCAGCTTTTCATCCAAGGGAGTCCCAAAGTCCGTGGCAGGGCTGTTTCCAATGGGTTCTTCTTCCACTCTGTATGCATACCACTGGATGTTTTTGCCGTGCAAAGCTGAAAAATGCTAAGACTCAGCTGTTAGACAAGCTGACAGTCTTTATTCCTTCTTGGCTGATGGGGATCTGTGCTGTAAAAAAAAGGAAAAAAAAATCTCAAGCTTTCTCAAACGGTTAAAAAATTTATATGAGGTAGGAAGTTTCTTCTAGTGCTGGGAGTAGTTCTTCCAGTGTTACTGGAAACATTATAAGATAGTGAGGAAGAGCATGGTATGTAAGTAAGATTGTTTTGTATCTTCACAGTATAATTAATGCAGTTTTGATCTTAAAGCTGATTCTATTTTCTTTTGATTTGTTAAATTTTACAGAAGGAAAAATGAATGAAGTTGATACTTTTAGAAAATAATCATGTAATAGGCAAGGGGAGGAAAAGGATCCTTGTTTTAGTATATTATTCATACACAGGAAATAATAGCTTGCTCCAAATGCTTTAGGGGAAGAGTCTTAGGTGAAGGAAGATTCTGCAGGAAAAGTTCTGCAGACGATGCAGAGAAAGCTGGACTGGAAGCTGTCATTTTATAAGGAAAGAGAAAACAGAAATGATTCCCATGTTTGTCCTCTGTTACTGAGATCACCAGCCCAAACTTTATTTTTTTGGTTCCTACCGTAGACCAGTTCCTTGAAGATTTATCTGAGTGGAAGAGAGGGCATTAGAACCAGAAAGATCCAGAAAACTAAACTGAATCTTGAGCTTAATTGATGCTAAACTGATGAGTGACTGTCCTGTTGCTTGGCTAAACCTGCCTTTTTGGAAGCAATCCTCTATGCAAGAGCACAAAATGCTGGCAGGAGCCCTTATATGGTTTTAAGCTGTTGCTACAAGCTGTTACCTAGATTAGCTGGCAAAAGAATGTTTCAACCTGCAAAAGACTTTGGCAGAGCCCCGTCTCTAACCATAGTTTCCTGGCTGGGAAATTTGTCCAGTTATTCTATTAATAATTTGAGGGATGGGGAATCACAAGGTTTCCATGCACCAGATGTCTGCCTGCATTTGCTGTGGGATTTTTAGCTTGGCTTTATGTCTATCCTACAATATTTTTATTTCCCTGGAAGTGAATGCAGTTCATTTTCAGAAGGAGGTATTAAGACTTCGTTGATATCCATTTTTCTGCTTTTTAGCTTTCATTATATAAACTTGATTTAGAACTAGGGTTTTTGTTGTGTTGCCTTTGAAAATTATCTCATCTTCTAGTTGGTCATGGATCATACCCAAGCTCCTATGATTGCTATACAATCCATTTTGCTCATGCAGATGAAAATCAAAATGCCTTACCAGGTGATTCATAATTTCTAAGCCTCACTTGTGGGTTATGCCTAGTAACAAGGATAACTACTAGAATATAGGAACCTGGCATTAAAAGTTTCAGATAACCAGTCATAAAATGTTTGGAGAACTGTTTCACTTTCACAAGTAATGTTTTGACAAGAACGGCTTCTCCTCCCCTGTTTAGGTCAGTGTAAGCTAAAAAGGGGTTTTTTGGATGTGAAGCTAAACTTCCAGATTCTATTTTTGCTTATAAGGGTGAATGTCTATTTTAGTAGACAGTTTAGATTAAGCTACGAAATATCTACTTGGATCACAGCAATCCACTTTGTGTATCACCACTTCAAGTAATGTCACCTTCAGCAGTATCCTTATTTTTCTTGTATCCTTGTTCTTTATCTTGTGTTGTTGTTTTGCATAGAGCAAGCTCCAGCTGCCCTTTACTGTAGCATGTTTTGAACCCTTGTAAACATTATGTGTTAAAGAAATTTACTTCAGTTAAAGTAATTATCAGAAACAACAGCACAAAAAGTCCAACCAAATCTGTTCTCATTAAATTCATCAAGACATTAGGAGGTCTCATGGTTCTGACTTCATTTTTATTCATAGATTAGAAGAAGGAAAAGAAACATCTTGGTGTTTTCTCAAGTTCAAATGAAGTGATTCTGACATGGGAGTATGTCTAAATCTCTTAGATGAAAAGAAAACAACAACAATTAAGGCAGAAGTATCACTAAAAAAAAAAAGACTTTTTGGAGATAAATACCTATTTTATCCTTTTTAAAAACTGCCAAATATTTATTTTTTTTCTGTGACGTATGTTTAAATTATCTGTTTTCCTCTAGTTCTATGATCAGTTAAGTTGTTCAATTTTTTAAAGGTGTAATGGTTTTATTGTTTAGTCCTATTTTAATCTGTTGTCATAATTAACAGCATATTTAAGGGTTATCAGAAACTACTGAAGTACCATTTTAGTTTTCAGATTTATTTTCAGAAGAAAAATATATTTAATTCTGAAGACTTGTTTTGGTTTTAATTTTTTACTTTAAACCCCTTTTCTGTTCGTAAAATCCATATAATAGCTAAAGTTGTTTATTTTTAAGAACATGGTAACATATGAACTCAAAAATATGGATTGAAGGATTGCTGATAAGAAAATGCAAATAGAGTATAGCTAGTTTCAGAGCTAGATAGTTTTAATAAAAATTTTCACACTCATTTTCTGTTTTAAAACCAGTCACCTCACAGTCAAAGTCCTTTGGGCTTTTTAGTTGAGTTCGTAAAGCTCTTTTAATATAGAGGTTAGCAGTTTCTTTATTTCTTTCATTCCATTTATTGGTTCATAAACCTGAAGACTGTGAATTTTATGAAAGAAAATCCTTTAATTTTGTGTATGCCTATTGATATGTGGTGGTTGCCATGGTACATATTTGGAGTGAAACTTTTTAAACACTGACTTGATTGAGTATGATAATTTTTAGCATCATTTTTCTGATACAATTGATCAGAAATCCAGTAAGTTCTGAGTACTTGCTGAATTTAGCTGACTGGATGTTCTAAAGGTCTAAAGTGTAAAGTTCTGACATAAAGGTCTAAATTTCACTTCATAGTCTTAAAATTTCTGCACAGCCGTACTTCAAATTCACAAACTGATTTGTGTGATGGAGTTTTGTTGAGAGTTCATGACTCCATCTGAGTTGCAAACCATTGTCTGAGAACAGCTGCTTTAATTTCTTACTATTCATTCTACTGCCTTCTTCTCAATCGTTTTGTACAATGCCGTATTGTGAATAAAGTTCTATAAACTTATATCAAATAGCTGAGTGGATCAGGAATTATTGAAAACCTTGCATCAATTCCTTAGGACATTTCTTCTTCCTTTCCTAATAGTCCCTGCTGTAGAGTTGCAGCTTATTCAATGAGTAGGATCATTGATAGTGGACTTCAAGATGTA
>WEIT01039440.1:9215-79574 GCA_013389985.1 Dryoscopus gambensis | reverse complement strand
GCTGTAGTTTGTCTAAAAATACGCTGAGTAGAAATGGAAAAGATGTTTCTTGCTCTGATTGGTAATTGATAATCTCGTTTTACTCTGGAAAATGTTTGGGGATGTATCCCTAAATCTGGGGCCTGAGGTGAAGTAAATGTTCTATTCCTTCAATTCAGATTGTGTAGCATTAAATAAAAGACTTGTTTCATAAACAATCTCTGTTAATGAGCACTGAAGAGCTGGAAAGCTGCATTTTTAGTGGGATGGTTACCTTCAGTTAGAATTGTGTTTTCAAAACTCTTAGGATGCTCAAGTTGAAAATACCCTATGAAATGATGGGGTTTATGTGTCAGAAGGAAAGGGTGGATGATAATAAGTTCAGTAAGATCCCCAGCCACACTAACTGCCATCTCAATTACAGAAGTAAATGAAAGGTATGACAGAATTGTTATAAAGGCTGAACTAAATATGGCAATAGTCCTCAGTTAGAACACCTGCAATACTCATACCTAAAGATCAGAAGAAGGACTAGTTCTCCATCATCTCTTCCTGATCTGAAATATAGCACACGCTGGTACCTGGCTAAAGACACAGTTGTGCATTGTAATGTGTCTGATTAAAGAGAATTAAAAATATTAAACATAAAATGTCGTATTTCCTGGCTGCTTTTAAAATCAAGTATTGCTGCATGTAGAAGATTAAATTAGTGGCTGTGGACAGCCATGTAACTTGAAGCTGTCTTAAGTGTGCAAGAAAGAAAAATAGACATGGAAGGTTTCCTGTATTCCCTTGAGAAAGATTCATTTTTGTGCAGGGTCGGCATTCAGGTAAAGGGCTCTTACTGTGTCAGTATGGACATAAGCTGTCATGGATATTTGTGGAGCAACTTTAAGAGGGATTTTGCATTTTCAGAAGCTCACATCTGGGAATCTCTTTAAGCAGCATCTGAAATGGTATTTTAAACAAGGCTTAAAATATTCTGAAAAAAAGTCTCACTTTAGAACAGAGAGTAAAAAGTTAGCAGGTGTGGTTATGATGAGGCCACCTTGGGGACTACTGAGTAATCAAGAACAGTTTTGTAATTTTTGTTACTCAGAATTACTTCGGCTTATTTCTGTACCTGTGCTTTACCTATCTAAGGGCCTCTGGTTTCTTGCTATCAAAAAGTTGTGTGAAAAACCCAAGAAAGAAGTTCAAGACAGTTGCAATGTAGCCTTAGGGCAATAGTTTATGCAGTGCTCTTGAAACATCCCTGGAGAACCATGCCTTTTGGTTATTTGCTGAAAACACTTCAGCTCGAGTAAGTAAAGCTAATGACCATGGGCTGTTTGCAAACCACATAGTAATGAAGGAATTTGTGGCATTTCGGTAAACTATATCGAGCTATTTTCCCATCTTGATAAGAGCTAATAGGTAGAATGTCTTTTATCATCAAGTACTGATAGGCTTTCCCATTTTCACAGAAACAAGTTGGGAATTACTGGGCTTTACTAGAAGTGTGATCTTCCAGGGTCTGACCAGTAAATTTCATTAGTCCTATAGGATCCACAAGGGAAGTAAAGGTCAGTTTGTGTTTGTGTCTACCCAACCACCTTCTGCTGTGTGTAATTTGGGGGCCTTTGATTCACCTGTTTAGAACCTTACAGGTTTTGCAGTGGACTTTGAATTCAGCTCCAAAACTCACTTTGTGCTGGTACTCAGTATGTGATTTTACGTTTTCTGTAGCATCATCAGCAATTTTGCTCTAGTCCAGACAGTGGGAGGGTGTCAAGTGCTGTCTGTGGAATTTTTCTGTTCGTTTTTAAAATTATTTTGAAATCTTTTAATACATTGTCTATTGTGTTACAGGTTTTGTATAGATAAGACACAATGGAGACTCACTGAGGGAGTTGCATTATCTTGGTAGCTTTCAAAAAAAAGTAGATTAGGTTGCATTTATGTTTTATAATTCTCTTACGTAGCTTTTCATACTGGGGTTCTTGGGAAAGGAGAAATCTATAGTTGTCCCAACATAGTTATCTAACTGTTCAAGCTGTGTCTCAGCTTTTTCAGGAGAGCTTTCCTTTGAGAAATACTGTCCATTAAATATATAAAGCTAGGGTCCATGCAGCACTTCAGGGGCATGGCAAACGTATTTTTGTGTTCCTTCTTTGTAGCTGTGACAAAATCACAGGGTGCAAAGCGTGACTGGAAGCTGGAGGTCTTTCAGAGAACTATGGATTATGGGAAATCTCAGAAATTTATCTAGTCCATCTCCTTACTTTAAGATTGGATAAAATCTGCCAAGACGAACTACCAAGTGTTTCTCTAACTCTTAAAAGCTTCCAATGAAAGGGATTCCAGGACCCTGTAAGCAGCATGTATCACTGCTGAACTGTTCAAGTGTCGAGTTATCACAGCAAGAGTTTATTCCTGCCAGTTAAGTCAATTGCTTACTGTTCTTGTTGGCAATAGATGTGATGAATAGTGCCTTCATTTGAACATTGCTACTGTGTTCTCCTACTCTTCAAAGTAAACCCAGTTAACTGAATCACTCTTCATAGGTCACATTTTCTAAGTCTGGCAGTTGTTGGTGCTCTGGATCCTCTATAGTTTGTGCTCTTAAATCATATGGTCCAAAATACGACCCAAAGTGCTGGCTGAGGCTAGCGCAGGGTAGCTGGAACAACTAAAGTCTGGCACTTGCTTACACTGGAATTATATTAGCCTTTCTGCAACAACATCCCAGATTCATTTTGGTACCGCTAATAATTCCCACTTCGTGCCTCTATTTAGTGTTCACATACCTGCCTCTAAGGGATCTCAGACCAAACTGTACAATTCATCCAAGTGTGGTATCATGGGGGATATTGCAGATGTCCTCTTTCACTCTGTAGTCTGTATTGTTCATGAGCACACTGATGGGATAGATTGCAGGCAAAGCCTTGCAGGACCTTCTCTGAGTATCTTGCTAGACTCCAGTAAGCCTTTGGTAATTGCTTCTAGAGAGCACTTTGCACTGCTGTGATTCTCTTTGTTGTCAGTATGGATTGGAGCCCCGTACCTGTGAAGACTTTGCAGACTGACAATGTCAAAGGCATTTACAACAACAGGGAGATTTGGGAGCCTGTGTGCCTGTGGCCACCAGGCCAGTTTTCACAAAGAAAGAAATGAAGGGTAGTGAGGTACGGCATACTTTGTTCATAACAAATCCATATTGTCTGGCTCTTGCTTGGTGACTTTTTCATATGCATTTACAAAGGGAATTTTATAAAAATTATCCTAGCCCTTTTCCAGGTTTAGGTTGACTGACAAGGGTCCCTTTATTTTTAAAATCCTGTGCTTGTCCCACTACTCTCTTGGGCTCTTTCCTGTGCTCTGTGAGTTCTCAGGGAGCAACACACATTGTCCCAAGTGACATGGCTGATTGCTGGAGCATCCAGCCAACTTGAATTCCATCAAAGTCCTCTGACTACTTTAGCTTATTCTTTCAACTTCTTAACGTGGTTTGTTAAATTTGAGTGAAGTCAAAAATGCTGTTTATTACTTATTTGTAAATCTTACCTTTCATTTTCTTTCCTTCTTCATCAGGTAATTGACGTATACTTAACTTTATCTTTCCTTAGATACTTGTAGTCTTTGTAACTGCCTTTTAGAACCTCAGCTGTGTTTTTGGACTTTGCTAATGAAAGTGTTGCCGAGTTGACTTTTGAGTCACCTAAAACCCAGTCATTTGTCTGTCTCTCAGGATCCACTCTTGTATTTGCAACCATTGTGGTGAACTCTTTGAAATTTTTTTTTGCATGGTTTGCCCACTGTCGAGCTATCAGAAGCTTTATATACTCCATCCTGATCCGTTCAAGGCCCCAAACATTCAAGAGCATTCTCATTAAAGTTTGAGCTCTGCTGAGTATTTATTTGCCTACAGGCTGGCAATGAGAAGGACCAGGCTGGCCTGATAAATCTGAATGTGCAATAGTTGTTAACGCTGGGTATTAAACTGCAGAACACTAATTAGACTAAATGCTTGAGTGACTTTTCACCAGACATCATTCTGGCCATTTCTTCCTCTGGTTTTCAAGACTGCCCCTATACTTTAATCATTGCTGCCTATCTTTTCCATATGGATGCCAATGTAATCCACCCCCTCACAAGAGTACATCATGTCTGTCTCTTTACCCTTAGTTTACTGATAAAAGAGTAATATGCAAGCTGCCTCTGTGTCTTTTTCAGTGCTTTGCAAAATTAAAGTATGCCTGGGCAACAAATCCATGGTAATTACCCAGCATACTTGCAGACCATCAGGATAGGCCTTAATTTTTAATTTCTTATTCCTCATATGTCTTCAAATTTCAGTAGCCATTTTTAGTAGTTTTTACTTTCTTTTGGTACACATTTTCTTTAGCTGTTGATAATCACTGCATATTTTTCTATAAAATTGTTGCTTTATTTATTTATTTCCTGCAAACATTTGTGGATCCTTTGAAGTGGGAAAACAAAGTATTTCCAACCAGAAGAATAATAGAAGAATGATGTCTTCTTAAAAAAACTCACAAAAAGTCTAAAATGTTTGTGTGTGTCCTCATGGTATTCAGAATTACTCATACGGTCATTACTCACTTTTGTTACAGTAATGCTTAATGCAGTTGTATTTTCTGTTTTTGGAGACACAACTCAGATTTTGTATCATAATGGGCTGTGTGTTGTAAGGGAACTGATCAGGATGTCAATGAAGCTCCTTTTTCTTTCCACACAGAAACAGAGGGAAAAATAATTTTTATTTGCGACTGGTTTTCTCTTGCTGCATTTTTTAGAAAGTAAATTTAGATTCATCATGATTTTATAAAAAATTGCTTAACAGTAAGATAGATTTTCTAAGGGACATCTACTGCTGCTATTAGCTCTTATCAGATCAGTGCTAGAAGAGAATATTCCTCTTATCGAGGTCTAAGAAATAGTGTTTATTAAGGACCATGTTAAGTAAGGTTAAGAAATAGCAAACAGCTGCTTTTTGCTGCTGCAGTAAATCATTCAAAGAATTTGCTGTTGTGCATCTGAAAACAAGAGCTGTTACTCAGCCAAAAGAATGTGACACTGTTTGCACCATAACCACCAATAGCAGAGGAGGACAACTTCTCAGCTTCTGGGCTGACTTCTAAATGGACAAAGCCTGCCTGTATTTTTCTCAAACAATAATTGAATTCTATATCAGTGAAGTCAGTAGGAACTTAATTTTGTAATGTGCTAAATACTCACATGTGCAGAAAGCTGCTAGCTTGAACACCTTTGTAAAAATCTATGTCACATATGTTACTAAAATCAGTGTAACTGATGTCTGTATATTAGAAGACAATTTATGCATGGCTGGAAGATGCAGTACTCTGTCCTAGAAAGCTACATATACAGTGCTGTAGACAGACTTTACAAATTGTAATTTATGAAGTCAAAAGATGTTTTTGGGCTATAGTCACTGTCAGTCCACAAAATTTCTCCTGTTCTTTTATCATAAACCTTTTGATTGGAAACTCTCTGGGCAGTATGACTCTGTGGACCTCAGAGAGGTTAGTGCCCTATGGACAGAGATTTGGATACCACTCTCCTAGACACTTCTGAAATTAATTGCCTCTCTTGCTTGCTCTGCAACTCCAGCCAGTTTTTCAGGACCCAAACATCCACTTCCCCTCTGGTAGTGGGTGAATGGGTAGGAGCACAATAATATAACAGTAAAATTGTCCAGTGCTAATATTAACTGCTAATACTGCCTTGACTGTGCCGTCTATTTTTAGTCAGTGGTGGCCAGACTTCACCTTTCACTCCCTACAAAGGGACAGAAGCAACCTGGCATCTTCAGAGGTGCTCCCTGAGACTGCACTCCTGACTGCCAGCCTGCCACCCTCTCAACGTGAGGCTCCAGGAGCTCAGTCTCTGTAACTGGTCGTGTCTAACTGGCCCTAGGCCCGAACTGTTAAAACCCTTGGTTAAGGACAGCCATATTTGCAGAAAGGGAGGTATCTTAAAGGCAATCCTGTTGTTCCTATTTGTCAAAATGGCTGGGTAGAGGAAAGGCTGTCTGTCATTATGGGGGAGGGTGGGGGATTAGAGCTGCAAAATAACCTCCTGCAGTGCCGGACATCAGAGAAGCACTTGAGAAATGCCCAAACTACAAGACAAATTTTCTTTGGTGCTTGCATTTTTTTAGTCAGTGACGTGAATTCACAGTGAAGCACCTGGCACAGAATCCCTTTCCCAAGTACGGGCAAGTGAGGAGTCAGTCCCCGGAAGAGTCTGGCAAACCGAGGTGCCTGCGTGGGGAAGCTTGTGTTTGGGAGCAGGGAAGCAGCAGGGAGTCTGCACTTCTGCAGGAGCTCAGCAAAGACTAACACCTTTCCTTGACAGCTGCCCTGCTTGAGGAAAGAAGGAGAGGCAGTGGCAGGATCCCAGTTAGAGACTGTAAGAAAGTTCACGGTGCATTTGCTTACATGAAGTTTGCTTTTGAGCGCTTGAGGCTGGCTCAGAATTGATTGATTGCTAATGATGGTTAGGGTCCATTTAGAGGCAATAAACTAACAATGTCTTGATGAAAATGTGCTTTATATGGCACCCATGACAGATATTTTGCAAGTACTGACACACCAGCCTTCTAACTAACGGGGTAATGAATGTGCTAAGTGCTTGAGTGTTAGGGGGTTTTTTCTCCTCCATCCCTCCTTGTTGTGTGTATGTTTATACCAGACCTCCTTGTGCTGCACTGATCCTTACCCAGATACTCATCTCTTCAAGTACAATTGAACAGGCTTGTATATAATTGGTGTCGCAGGAAGGGAGAAACTGGATGGGAACTTAAACAAAACTGATGCTGAGACTTCACTGTCAGCAGGAAAGTTTATGAGCTGATTTTGACCAGAATTTGACTCCAACAGATGACATGCTGTAGAGCTGGCAGGAAGAGAACAGAAGTCCTTCCATTTCCAGGAAGCTCTGTGGGAGAAAATGAACAGGAAAGCCCAACAAAAGCAGTCCCCATTCAAGAGAAGACTAGAACAAAGAAATGGGAACATTGAAAAGTCCCACCAAAACCCCAGTATTATCACCTCTGAACTCGACAGCCAAAAAGTGCTACTTTCCAGAGTTTTCTTTGCAAGAGGCCCTGGCTCTCAGGCAGGTAGAAGCTCTGCTAGGAGCTCATTGCCATTGCTGCTAAAACTGATTATGAGCGAAAGTGTTGAAATGTTATTCCTCCTGAAGGTTAGTCATGCAGTTTCTTAAAAAAAGTAAAGCTGTCCCCTTGGAGAGTGAATGGAAGCTGATTATAATGAAACAGATGGTGCAGAGTTTAACTTAAAATCAAGATTCTTATTGAGACCGGTCTGTCTCAAGCCACTCTTCAGGCAAATTGGTATGCAGAGACATTAAACCATTAATCCCAGTGGTCAGCCTTGGGTCAGTTTCTTAGTTACAAGATTTCAGACTGCAGGACACATTGCTTATTTTTTGCGAAAGGCATCTCATGTTTTTCTTAAGCTATAGTAAATACCATCTATTTTAAAAAGTGGATCCCAATCTGTGCACTCATATTGTGTAGAAACAGCCCTTCTTTTAATTTAGCAAGACCTATCAAAACCAACATTATTTATAAACCTTTTTTTGTCCTCCAACCACTACCATTTTCTAGTTTCTCCATTCTTATGGCAGTCCTTTCCTTATCCCCATTTCCCGCCAGCTTTCTAGGAGAGCCGTACTAAGTCTTTCCGCTCCAAAAACATGAGTGAGCTACCATTTTTACTCCCAATAACTCCTCAATCTTCTTCTTTACTGTGGAATAAAGCCACTCTCTCTGACATTTCCAAATGAACATCTAACCAAAAGCTGTAGCTCTGTACCCCTGAAAGAAAGTTCTTAACCTCTTGCCCACAACTCTTCTACGCCTTAATCTTTTTTGCATTGCTACAACTATCATGTCCCTTTGGATTGCCCATGAGCCCTTGGTCTCCATCTATATCACCTCTGTATGAGTTAGAAGTCTTGCTGATTCTTCTGCCTTCCTTAGTCAATGCTTTTTTTTCCAGGTCCTTGACATCTCCTCTGTGCAGCACCCCTCCCTCTACTGTCCAGCCTTCACAATACACTGCCTGGCCCTGCTCATTTACACACGCTTGGAGAATGTCAGTGCCAAGAGCTGCCCAAAAGATCTTTGTCCTCATCTGTTGTTTCCTGTATTCTCCTCTCCTCACTCTCAACTTCACTTCTTTCCTTCAAAACCCTACTTTGCCAGGAAGCATCCCAGAAGATGGTAGCAGCTGTCAGGCTGTTCCTGTTATCCTCCCAGTTTCTCTCCTATTTCCCAGCATCTTCTCAGCTGTCTATGCAGCATCCACCAGTGGGGTCTCAAACAGCACCCAGCACAGCTGTCTCCAGCTCTGTGGCCAGACTTCCCAAATGCACACTGGTCACAGCCACAGGGTCCTGTTTCTCAGATCACATTGACAAGTCTTTCCGCTGCAGAACAGGTACAGAAGTTGTTGCAGCTGATAGATGCTGAAACAACTCTTTTATCTGCCTCTCTGTGTTCCTTACTGGATAAACAGTTCATGAGCAGCAGACGGGTTCTCTTGCTCCTTCTTCACTGAGTTAGTCCTTTACTCCACAAGGTCTTTGCTTTTCGGACTATGTATTCTTTAATTCTGATTTACTGCCTTGACCCTTAGCATTCAAATTCATATATCTTTTTTAAGACTACATTTCGCTCTGCCATGCTGCCTTCTCCTTTTCAGCCCTTCATCACACATGACCTTATTTAGTGACAGGGAACTGGCAAGTCAGAGACATAAGGGCAAGGCTTGGGACCAAATAGAGCGGAGAGCAGGGCTGCACATCCACAGCCACCCCCACACGATGCCCTCTGTTCACTGCTTGCTGTGCAGTCGTCAGTACAGCAGTGGATAGGTACGTTTTTTACTGCCACATGAATGTGCAGCTGGTAAAGCGTTAACCCAGAGAGGAGGGTTAGGAGGGTTTGAGAGCAGCCCAAACCTGCTCTCCCTACATTTAAAACCACCATGAACCTAAGCAGCTCTTGTTCTGAAGTGAGCAACCAGACAGCTCCTTAAAAACCTTGGATGTGTTTCACACTATGTATTTAATGTAATTAGTTCCCAGGTCAAGGCTTACCACTCTGGTTTTACCCCCAGTGAACCCTGAACTGACAAGACCTTGCAGATCAGCTTTGCAGAATTCCCAGCATCTCCTGCCCAACCTGCTTACTTCTTCCTCTTTCTTGTGCTTCATCATCTCATTTATTTTTCATTTAGTTCCTTCTGTCTGGAGGCACCTATCTTGTGTGAGAGGAAATTAATCCCCAGCCCACCCGTCCCCCTCCTCAGCACAGTGCGCGGTGCACAACTGAGAGCGGGCATTGTAAAATCCACGTGAGGAATCCCGCCTACACAGTTCAAGTGCTGAATAAATCTTAGGAGTAGGACTTGCTGGGTCCAGCCCTTACATTTTGGGTATCAAGGCAAGAACTCGTCTTTTGACGCTGTTGGGTCACCTTTGGAAGGGGACACAGTGTCCTTCCTGCAAACTAGCAGATGAGCAGGACTGCTGCCATTGTCGTGGCTGCACTGGTCTCTCACTAGGACAGGCAGCACCCAACTTGCTTTTTGTATGAAAACGTTCCCGGAGGCAAAGAAGTGGAAGGGGTCTTCTGTGTGATTTCCAGAAAGAGTTTATTTCCAGAGGGTCCAGGGATAAAAGACAAAGATGAGGGAGGGGTCCAGGGTTCTTATAGGGGAACAAGCAACCAATCAGATGATAGTGGAAAGGCGGAGAGGGAACAGAATGACAACTTGCAACCCAATGAGGAAGGTGAGGGGCGGGACAAAAGGGAGAAGAACCAATGAGGCATTGAATAGGAAAGAACTCTGTAGATCTTATACATATTACAACAGAGGAGTACATATTCATAAACCTTTCTATAAAACTAGGTGGGGAGCCAACGGGCCCACCAGAACTTAACAGCCAAATTGACAACATATGGGCTCATGGGAACTCACCCTAAGCAAACGGGAGATACTAGATCTTGGTGCCTGCCCACCAGGAGTCTGAGGCTGCTCCTGGGCCTTGTGGCCCTTCCACTCCAGCAGCAGCCGCAACCACCGCAACAGTCTTTTATTTTGAAGCTGTTACTTTTACCTTTAGCATCCTCTCTAACTGTTATTCAAAGTGCTGCTTGCATGTATGTTCTGCTGTATCCTGTATTTTCCAAAGCATCATTACTTTCTGGGCACAAGCAGCCAGGTGCTGGATTTGCTCAACTTGACTGTGGCTCTGCATTAATACAATTCATATATGTCTTGATATGGGCCTATGAATTGATAAAAACATGCTTTGAATGCTGATTCAACTTCAGTTGTAGGATTAGCTCAAAATTTTTAATTGCTGTTGTAGGTGCCATCTCTTCCTGCACATATATTTTCCCTTAAAAAAATAAATCCCAGCTGCTTATAATCACAATTTATAAAGCTATATTTTCAGTCTTAATCTCTTGCCATTTCAGACAGATCTGCAGGAGTAATTCTTCAAGCAGCTAGCAGGGTATGCTCTTCCATGGTTATTTAAATTAGCCAAACAATAACCCCTTCAGTAATTAAAACACCCCAAAAAATCAGAATAAAAAGCTTCCCATTTAAGTCTGTGTTAAACCAATTCATTGGAGTGACACAATGAAAATCTTGGGGCCAAATCCTGCTTGTCCTCTTCATGTAAGTGCTGCTTTTGATAGCAAAGGGATGAGTGAGAACAGCATTTAGTCCATACATTAATAATGTATATCCTTTGACTGGCAGAGAAGGAGCTGGCAGAACAAATGAAAGCACCCTGGAGTAAGAGGAAAAAAGCCTCAGTTTGTTGCTGCAAACTGCACAGGAATAAAAGTACATTTTGTTCCACTATTAAATAAGAATATTGGGGATATAATACTGTCTCTTCTGCAACACTTCCATTTTCTCCTCTTGGCAAAGAGAATAAAACTGCCCACAGCTGTAATTGTTCCATCCAGTGCTCACATGCCTGGGAGAATTAACCATGATCTGCAAAATCTACTCCTCTTAGCTGCTGAGCAGCACACTCGTGTACAGCCAACACCTACTGACCTGTGTGTCCTCCATGTCCCAGCACTGCACCCCACGAAGCTGCCGGCTTCATGCCTGGGGTAGCTCGTGGTGGACATACAGAGGCTCCTTTTATCACCTGGCTTTGTCCTGGTCAGAAAGGCATTGCTTGTCTTTCTTTTAATTAAGCTGGGTAAAAATGGATCCATGGAGACGAGAGCCACAATCCTATGTGAGCAGCCCCAACCCTGTGGCTGCAGCGAGGGCAGGATGCACTGGGTGGGTGCCTCCAGTTGGTGGCACAGGGCTCCTGCTGCCCACGAGCGGCCAGAGCCAGACTTCATGGTTTCATCCATCTCAGGGGGTTTAATGTTAATTTGAGTTGGATTTACTGATTACCTTTGTTTGCAGGCTGGTTTTGGTTTTTCGGGTTTTTTTGTTGTTTTGGGTTGGTTTTTTTGGGGTTTTTTGTTTTTTTTTTTGGTTGTTGGTTTTTGGGGTTTTTTTGCAAGATGAATTCTAGACAGACATTAGTACAAGAGAAACAAAGCAAATTCCAGGAACAAATTACCTCAAATTTTGCACAGTGTAATAACAGTGCACTTCTACCATCTTTCCAGACATTCAGTAGTGATTGTTATAGTTTGAATTAATTCATAATGTTCTTGTCTAGCTTTTGCCAAAGCAATGCTTCCCTATTTGTTACTGGGCTGTTTCTCTGGATGATTCTTGAATTCATTTCGTACCTGATATTTTTCATGCCTCCAGAGCAAAGCCAGAAAACTGCTGCATCAGTGCTGAAGGTAGCCAGGGAGGGTGAGTCAGCTTTTCACTTCAAATCATAAAATTAAGACTCAGTAACCAATGAAGACCTGCTAATCAGGGTAAGCACCTGGCCATTTCCTTAGTTTTGAGCATGTAATTTCTACTGAGATATAATTATTACAACAAAACATATTAGAAGAAGCACATTTGGATGCTTCACCACCCCAAGGCAGGATGATGACCTTGCACCTGGGCACCCCTTCAGCAGAGCAGCTGAGCAGACCCCTGTGCAGCTGCATTTCTTCCCCAGCTTGCCCCTACACATGGTCATTGCTGGGACACGTGCCCAAGGCCAGCTCACAGGAATGCCTGCAGCTGTCGAGCCTTGTAGATGAACTGGGGTTTCTACAACCAGGCAAGCCTGGTGTTGAGACGCAAGAGCACAAGGGAGGACAGCAATGTGTTCAAGACAGGGGTGTTGACTGCCCCACGTCACATGGGATGTCCTTGGAGTGAGGTGGGCACTCTGAGGGTTGTGAAAAATAATAGCCCTGCTGGTTAGGCATGAACACGTAACATCATAAATTCTTTATAACACATAAAAAGAACTACTAGGAAACAAAAAAATGTGTGATCATCGTGTGCACTAGTTTCCAACCTACCATTTGAAAGCTTTCTTCTTCAGTGGCTTAAAAGCAGAGTGCCTGGATTGAGATCTTCCTTTGGGAAGGAATGGGAGAAGACACATCCCTGAAAGGCACAGCTTCATATCCAAGGTAGGGCTCAGGATGAGGGAAGATGTCTCCTCAAGGAACTTCAGTCCTGAATGGATTTTGACAGTTAGTTTACAAGAGACTTGACTTCTAGAAAGTCAATGTGTGTGAGAGCAGTCCTGCTCCTGAAGTCTCAATTGATTTAGAGCATGACCCAAGCTCCTGGGTTTTATGGATAAGCAGATACACTTTATTTTAAAAATATAGGTAATTTTAGAAAAGTATTTCTCTTGCTAAAATTTTTTAAAGACTTTTTTAATCCTACTCAGCTGTCTGGCTGAAGCTTCTCCAAAGCCAGGCAAGCTGCTGTTGAGCAGAAGCAGGGGATATTGCAGTTCTGCAATCCCAGTGGCAGGCTGAAACCCAGGACAGGTGGCACCAACCAGCCACTGATGACTGAAGCGTGCCTAGGCCATCCTCAGGCCAGGGCTGCCTGTTGCTGGGTATGTGAAATGGTGTCAGGCCATGCAGCCCTGAGGTTTGGGGAGCCTGAGGCTGGCTGGCAGGAGATGGGGAATGGCAAAGAAAGCAGAGAGGGGCCAAACCATCAGGGAAAACTGGGACAGTAGGTGAGGATAGGGGGTGATTGACCTAGAGGACAGCGAGGAAATGGGGACAGGTTGAATGACTAGAGACTGACGTGAGTGGGAAGTTGAAGGAAGTGGGGTGTTGCTGAGTTGGGAGCAGGTCTTGGCACCCCCTGGGGATGTCCCCTCCCAAGCACAACATGGAGCCCAGGAGTTTTGTGCTATGAGCAAGCCCTAGTGAAACTGGGTGCCAGGACTATGGACTGGGTGCTCTGTCCAGTGGCCCTGACCAGCACTGGAGGGCTTGCTGAGTTCATTGTTTGGTAGTGGAGGGGTTAATTCCACATACAAAACCCTGTGGGAAGGTAGCAATGCCAGACACCCACAGCTGGGAAATACCACCTACATAAACCTAAATTCAGCCTCTGGAAACCAGTTACTGTGATACTGTCTCTAACGGCAGCCCCGCAGGCATCCGTCCCTGCAACGCAGGGCCAGGCATTCTCCCTCTGCTCCCATGGCAAGAGGAGATGCAATCCCCCCGCAAGGACACATGTTATCTAGCTCAAGGAGAGAGACAACCCCATTCTTCCTGCTTCATTAGAACCTGACATAAATTTGAAGTAATGAAACTATCAGGGGTTAAAATTCATTCAAGTTGGATTTACTGCTTTACTTCGTTTCCCCCAGGACACCCTCAGTTGCTGGTCCATCAACAGGGGAAGGGACAAGCCCTCCATAGATGCTGGTGCTCATCCTCTCCCTGCTCACTGCCTCAGCAGCAGAGCTCCTGCCAGTTTAGGTGATGGATGGTACCTACGTTAGTTTTATGCCCATGGGGGATTTCAACCAGGGGAGTTCCCCTGAGCTGAAGACCCCATTTGCTAGTACCCATGTTACTATATAAAAATCAGGAAGGGCATGACCAGGAGATCACCAGTTTCTTCTCCAGCAGGCCTTTAGGTAGCTGGCCACTAGCAGTTGATCCTCAGGAGCTGTGTGTAAAACATTTTTTTTCCAGCGAAGGGCTGGTCTTAGTTTGTGATGAGCTCCTTGCATTTTGCTCCAAGGCAGAAAAAGCAAACTTGGCCATAAGGTGTGACAAACTGCTGGAGTGTTTGAAAAATCAAACAAGAAGCTTCTAGAGAGTTGTCAGATGCTTGAAAATGAGACTTTGGATATTTGCAGTTATGACTTGATTTATAATTTATGTGTAGCAGCCTCACTGCCTTGGGCTTGCAAAGTTCAGATGCTCTGTCTGACAGAGGCAGCAAATAAGTGATTTTGTGTCCTGGTCACTGGCAGACCAATGCCAAAATGCTAATGGTGGGACCTGAGGACTGGTGCCTGCTTCCATATTTCAGGACCTATATGGGTGCTGCCAGGTTTTCTGAGCCCAAGGTTCAGAGGTGTAAATCTAACTGACAGTCCCAGGGACTGTAAATGAGGTGTGGCCTGTGTGACTTGGTGCTTTTGGGGTGAGCCAGGGCCAGCACAGCCTGGCCAGGCACAGCTCTGAAATCAGGTATCCCGTGACACCATCACCCACCCAGCATCAACCACTGCTCATGCATGGCAGAGAGCTTGAACCTGGACCTGGTGGATGCCTCCAAACTGAGAAGGACATGCTCCTCTAACTGGGCACATAGGGCTGGGCAGGAGAGGTGGATAGACCAGCTGGTCCTTCCAAACCAAAAGGAGAGTTTGGGCATTCTTTGGGAGATAGTCCAGAAATTCTGGCTTGACACCCCTTTCATTATAACTCTGCTCTTTTATGTAGCCAAAGGTGCAGGGGAAGCAACACTCTCTCCAAGGGCTCCTGTGGGCTGCACTGCTCCTCAGCCACCTGAGATCTCCTGTGGGAGCTGGCTACTTGCTGTGCTTCAGAAGGGGTGGAGGTTGTGCTCCCTACACAGTGAAGGGGAGCAGAGGGATGCTGTACTCACAGCTGATTCACCAGCTAGTTCAGCTGGGTTAGTTTGTTCCTTGTTTCATGTTAGATTTTAGGAATGCTGGATGAATTAGACTCTCAGAAAATTAATCATCAGGGTCACACAAGACTTTTGTGCTCTTTACTACTAATCAAAGCTAAATAAATAAGAGAGTTTCTTGAACATTACTTTAGGATTTGCCCAAATTCCCTGAATGTCGCCATGATGTGGTCAGTGCCGCTGCACTTGCTGGTGTATTGGCATCCTTTTTTCATTCTTTCTTCCCAGCTCACTCCTCTGCTGAGAAAACCCTTGTGGCCCCACTCTCTTGAGAAAACTTGTCTTTCTGCCCATAACCTGCTCAAGCTTTTTTCTCTCTCCTCTTTTCCTCACACAGCTCCTGGGCCAGGGATCCTTACCAAGCTGCCCCAGACCTCTCCAGTACTATACTACCTTTCTTCCTTTCCCTCAGTGCCTTGGGTGCCCAGGAAATTCCCTTAATTAGGGCATGCCCAAATCCCTCCTTCTTTCTGAAAACCATGAAGGACCTCACCAACATAGCTAAAGCACAGAGCCAAATCCACAGGGCAAACCAAGTGGTGTGCTGCCAACCAGAGTCTGCAGTAAGGCAGGACTTTCCCTCCTGCCCTCCCCTCTTTCACATCCTCCTTTTGCCTCAGAGCTCATTTCACATGGCCCCAAGACAGGCTGCACAACAACACAGCTCTGTGAACCATCACAGGATGCGCACACCAGCATCTCAGAAGAACATGCAGCAGTCTGCCTGGCATCCCACAGTATTCCCAGTATTTGCATGGAGCTGGGTTTCCTGCGCTGTGTGGTGTGCTGGAAGGCAGTGGGGTTCAGAGCATCAGCATCAAATAGGGTTATGATTAAAACATTCCTGTTTTATAGCAAAACCTCTGCTGAATGCTACAATTTGCATCATGATGGACATGGACCGGATGCTGCAAATAGGGCCTAAGCTACATACATATTTCAGAATCGAGGCAGTGAAGCAGAGGAAGCTGAAACTATCCCTTTATCCTTTGCCTTCATGGGAGAGCTTTCACATGGTAGCATGCTCTGGAGCTTGTGGAGCTCCTGTGCTGGAGCATCAGGTCAGGACCCCAGGATGCCAGTCTCCCTGCCCTGATGGAGAAACCTCACCACAGATGCTCCTCTTCATGCAGAAAGAGCAAAAACCCACTGAAATCCACCTTATTTTGGTATTCCTGGGTCATGGTGAACCTGGTGTGGTACTGGCAGAGCAACCAGTAATACATAGTGCTGTATGAATAGCTACAAAAAAACCAAGAAAGAGTCTGCTTGGCTAGATTTGTCCAAAGTGGCACAGTCAGTGTCAATCCTGCCTTGCAGCAGCCTGATAAGCAGTAAAGTATTCCAAGACATTGCCAGCTCTGTTTTCTGGGGTTTCCATTTGTCAGTCCCTCCTGTAATTGTCTCATCTTCAGTCTGGGACTCTGCCTGTGGCTGGGGCTCATCCTCCTGCATGACCAGTTCCTCAGAGAGCAGCTCCTCTGGCTTGATGGGGCCAAGAGGTGCTGGCAGGAGGTCCTATCCTGCTGGCAGCTCCTAAGGACAGTCTTGGGTCTGTTGCTGGCCTTCTGGAACACAAAGCCAAGCTCAGGGGAATGTGCAGTATATCTTTCCTTGGTACACATATTCCTGGGGAAATTCCTGGGCAGCAGCAGTTCAGCACACACTCCCTTAACCTGGAGAAGGAAACGCAGCTTCGGGCAAAAGGGCAGCATTGGCTCGTCGCAGTCACAGGCTCTGATGAACAGGCGAGGAGAGTGGCACCAGGCTGCTGCATAAGCAGGTGCTGAGGCAGAGGCAGACCGTCTCTCACCTGTGCAGCGGGGGAATGGGTTGTGATCCAGCCATTCCCTCAGCCAGCTGAGCCCCTGGGTTGCTCAGAGCACAGTGGCCTCAGCCCAAAAGCCCCCCAGATCGCTGTGGAGAGGCAGCGTGAGCCCACGTTTGCACCAGGCAGTGACCAGCAGCAAGCTCCAGAAAGGCAGCTCCACTCTCTTTGCATCCTGCCCTCAGAGAAGCTGAAAACACTTCTGCATTGTGTTTGACAGCTCGGGCATCACTTCTGAAGGCTGCCAAGCTGATAACAGCAGCAGAACCCAAATAACCCACATTTGTTAGAGCTGAGCTCCCACCCCAACTGCTGCAGAGATGCTCACTGTTCTGACTCATGCGGTTTATCACAGGGTCTCTCCTCAGTCGCTGTACTGCAGAGCAAATATCTGCTCCCTTCACTCTCCTATCTCTTTACCTACCATATCTAATACATAGTATTCTAACAAGATTATTTTAGTATTGCCAGAGGTCTCTGGTTTAAGAAGGCCTGTATATCTAGCCTTGGTCTACAGTAGCAGTTCTTCCTAACCTCACTCACTGGAACTGTTTGTATAGCATAGCCAGGGTTCAGCAATATCAAGGCCTGTACAAATTTGTTTTGCCATTGAGTTCTCATAGCAGTAATTAGTTTAAAGAAACCAAGGGATTATGAAGTGGTCCCATGAGAGCAGAGGTAAGAGCTATTGCCATGACCTCTTGCAACAGCTCTCCAGAATATCTCTGCCAGCAAGGTGCAAGGCTAGGAAACAGGGACTCCTCCAGAGTGGCTTACCTGTCAAGTGTCACCACCCCCCTTGCTGGCCCTGGCAACATCTCTGATCAGAAGATGCATCTTCCCCACAAGAGAACTGAGTGATGCAGGCCATGGTGCTGGGACGGCTGTGTCTCTTGGAAACCAACAGAGTTTTATAACCCGTATTCAGTAAGTGCCTTTACGTAAGAAGGTGAGGTTGGTCACTTGGGGTCAGGCCAGCATGGTGTGGGAGCTGCCCGCAGCAGAGCCCATATGCTGACAGGAGCAGGGCGCACCCAGGAGGCACTTGGCCCAGCACTCCTTCAATTTCCAGCCATTTTCAGGAGAATAAAACAAACCACAGTTGGCTTACAGTGTTTTTTTATCTCGTGCAAATTTCCCCTGAGCTGCGCTGTTGTTATTGTGCAGAAAATAGAGCAAGATATGTATTAACTCTCAAAGGAAGGGACCTGGAAAAGCAAGCAGGAGCAGGGCACCGTCATTAACTCCTTTGGCTGAAAGTGGGGCACTCACCTGCAGCAGCAGCAGCCTCTGCCCAGGCTGGGGGGTGACATGTGGGGGCCACTCACCTATCACCCGTGGGCAGTGGGTGGGTGAGAGGTGTTGAGGGTCATATTGAGATGTCAAGCCAAAGCCCTGCTGCAATCCTGAAACATGAGGGACCCTAAAGGGCCATGGCCTGGCTGACAATCCCACTGGGTGCCACAGAGGGCAAGTCCTGGGTCTTAGGTAGAGATAGGCAGGAATGGGTGTCTAAAACCGTGCTATCACCCTGGTTCTGGAGCACGTGGTGTTTCCATCAAGTGCTCAAATAAGCTTTTTTTGCAGCTAGCTGAGCAAGAATAAGGGGATTTCAATGTGAAGTGGCCTCTGTTTTGTGCAGCCCCTCTGTGTGAGTGTCCATGGTGAGGCAGCACTCCTGGGCAGGCTGAGCTGCAGCAGCCATTAACCGGCAACAGTGCTGCTGGCAAAGCACGCTCTGGTCTGTGCAGCATGGGGCATGTCTGCTGTTCCCTGAGACACCTCCAGCACCCACTGGCCACCTGCCTGTTCCCTTCTCCCCCCATAAAGCACAAGCCACGGCTGAAACAAGGCCAGAGATTTAGCTGACTCCATCTGAGTTCCCTGTCTCCAATAGTTAGGTGTTACCAGTATCTTAAGGGCCTCTTCTGTCTCTGTTTCACCTTGAGATTCAAGGGCATGGTACTGTTGGAGGGCTGCAGCCAGCACCTAAGCCAGCTCAGCTCAGAATGTGGAAATCAATATGGGTCAAATTTTGTTCAGGTCCATTAGCAATTGCTCTGTTGGATGCCATGATAAAAATAAGGATGTGCACTCAGCTGGTGAATCCCTGCCTTGTATTGTGCTGGTCTTCTGGGATCAAAGTTACTGGTGGCTGCATTTGTTCTTTAGCTTAATAATTGCGAAATGTTTAGCCTATTTTATATATTCAGGGCTCAGCTTTAGACTTGGGTGACAGACAGTACCTTCCAGAGAAGCAGCAGCCTTTAGGCAGCCCAGCATGATGCATCACTGCAGTCCAAGAGGGGACGTAGAGCAGAGTTGGAGCAGCAAGAGAAGCCTTAACAGGAAAAATAATGAAGCTATAGCACAGTTTCTCGTTATTACATGAGCAATATTTGGCTGGGGTACTGGAGCTATCATATCTACCTCTGTGAGAAAAAGTCACAGACATTTTACTCATAGAAAAACTGCCCATCATGAATAAACCAGGAAAGCTCTGCTGGGGCATCACAAAGGAGTGGAAAAATGACTGTAAACCCAGCAGAAGGTAACTGAGCATCATCTCCTCATGTTCTGGTTTGCTGAGCCATCTCAGGGAAGAAGTGGTTCAAAGACTGACAGGAGGAGCTTTAGTTCCCTGCAGACCTGGGGACTGGAGCCCAGGGATACTCAGCACTGTCAAGTGGGGTGCAGGTCTCCAGCTATGGGCACTGGAGTATGGGGAGATGCAGGAGCGGGGAACAGGGCCTGGAGACAGCCTGGGAAGAGGCATGAAACCACTGCTCTGCTTTTGCATAGGATTTTGTGGCTCTCCCTGGGTATATGTACACAAACATTTAATGGGAGTTTTGTTTGCTCTGCCAGGAGAGCATGATACTGTGCTGGAAGCCCTCAAAATTTATGCCCTAGCTAAAATACTGGGAATTATTGATCCTACCTGCCATCCTCCAAGGTGCAAAGACAGCACTGCTGGCAGCAGGGCCATGGGCTGGCAGGGGGCATAGGCTAGGTGGGGTTCATAGGTATCAGCCGCTGCCAAAAAATACAGCCCAAGAGCTTGCAGGGCTGGGGCTGCAGTGCCTGCACACACTGGGGAAGCCATACATTTGTTTACTGCACATGTCTCCATAGAAACTCCTTCTCCAGGGCTGAAGATGTAGATCCTGGAGCTGCAGTGGAGCGAGCTTTCTGCCCCCAGCACACCTCGAGCAGCCTTGGCAGTCTTCACAGCAGAATTGTTTGGCAGGAAATAATTCAGACTAATGTATCCCCCTGTGCTCCTGAAATTGTATGGAATTTAAAATGCTAAATGAACTAAATCATTCTAAGTGTGCAAGCACTGTAATTGTGGAGAGAGGCAAACTATGCCTGCCTGTTCCAATGCTTTCCAGCTATAATTCTTGAAACCATCTAGCTTCAAAACAGAGCAAGCTGAGAAGCAGAGAAACTGCACCAACAAAGCACTGCTCCTGGCTCTAAAAGGGCAGTGCAAACTTGGGACATTCAAAGGACAGAAGCAGCTGGAATGGTTGAATTCCTACCCCTTCCTCAGACAAGCACAGTGTCCTATGCTACCAGGAAGGTCCCAGTTGCTGACATGGGCTTGATAGAAATGCCTTCCCACCTCTTGACCGGCGATTGACCCAACCAACAAGCAAGAGAACAAATAAAGCAAAAGAAAACAGATGAGAATGAACAAGATATCTAGGGAAGCAAAGGTGGTGACCGAACTGAGAAGTAACTTTTCAAGAGGCTGCACTGGGAAAGGGAAGATGAAACGTATGAGAGCAGGAAATTCGGTGAGCAAGGCACAGCCTTGGGTGTCAGAGGGTGTTAGAAGCTGCAATGCCACAATGGGATCATGAGAGAGAAGAATGTAAAAGCTGAGGGGAGGGAAGGGAAGCAGCCGACATCCCAGGTATTTTAGCAGCAGGAGAAGGCACAGTCCAGTTCTTCTTTGGACTAACTCCCTTAAAAAGAAAAGAAAACAATTATGGCCCTGTACCATGGCTTCTTCCTCCCAGGAGAAGCTCTGGAGACAGGCAGGGTCCCTGAGGCAAGGAGCAAAGCCAAGGACGCAAATAACCCTCTTCCCTGGGTTACACAGCTGGGTGGCTGCTACAGCGCTGTGCCTCTCCACCCTCACCCTTCGCAGGGCCTTGCTTTTGGGAAACTGCCTCCTTGTTTTAGACCCTTGTATTTCACTGTCCGGAGAGAGAAAATGAGGGAGCTTGTAATGCAATAACCCATAATAGATCTGTGCTCTTACACCAGGCTGCACTGCATGATAGCTTTAAAGATGCTACCACGTGGCAGCCCCGAAGTGACCTTTTAATTCTCCCTCTGTTTAATTACTTTTTTTTTTATATATATATAGATCTGGATTGTATCTGCTCTGAAGTCTCAGTTGCCATCCTCTCCCAATCCTCCTGTGCTTGACCCCATCCACCACCCAGTGTTGTTTCCCCCCGAGCTGGGATTTCACTGTGCCATGCCTGCTGCCAGAGCTTCCCAGCAGGAGAGATCACACAAACATAAATGCTCAGCTAAAAATAAAGCAATAAAAAATAATAATAATGTTAACAACGAGATTTGGCCTCACACCAATGCCCACTGTAGATAACAAGATTGTCTGTGCCATGCTCGGGAGCAGGAGCTGACCCTGGACGTAGGTCTTTCCCACTGAGCCTGACCATCATCTCATGGCAGTTGGCAGTGCCCAAGCCCTGTCTTCCACCTCCAAGGGACAAATCCTG
The DNA here is from genome assembly GCA_013389985.1 of Dryoscopus gambensis. Classification (NCBI taxonomy): domain Eukaryota; kingdom Metazoa; phylum Chordata; class Aves; order Passeriformes; family Malaconotidae; genus Dryoscopus; species Dryoscopus gambensis. The sequence continues at coordinate 57,861 of WEIT01039440.1, read as the reverse complement.
CCTCCAAGTCCCTGGTATGGCTGCTGGCAAGTAGTGAGCAGGAGGGAAGGGAGGAGGGTGAGAACCAGGGAGAGGCTCTCCTCTCCCTGCAGCCCCCAAAGCAGCTCCACCACCCTTGCTGCCACCCCCCCAACAGTGGCACCCAGGCCTCAAATGCCCCTTGCCCATGGGGACAGCAGATCCCCACCACTTTGTCCACATGGAGATGCCAGGCAGAGGGAGCTGAGGGGGAAGACAGCCAAAGTGGCACACCCTCTGCCATTGTCAAGTCATTCTTTGCCCCCTCCTGGTGCTGGAAGCATCACTGGCACAGCGGGTACTGGGCCGTGCCACACCTTGGGCACCAGAGACAAAGGTGGATTTGGCAGGACCTGTTAGGGCCATGGCAGGTGCCACTGTGAGCAGCTCAGTGAGTGTAGTACAGTCAGTGGTGCTCAGGCTTGGCCCCTTGTCCCTGGCAGCTGCCAGTCTGGGGCAAGGGAGATGAATGTGGCTGCTTTTATTTTGGTTCCTCATGGTTCCACTGCTTTTGGCCTTCATGCTGACCAACATGGGCCTACGGGACAGAAATTAAACCTGTCTGGGCATTGTCTTCTCCTGCTGTAGGTTATGCACCACCAGGCTTTCCCAGGCTGGCCCCTGGCAAGGTCCAAGTGTGACTCTCTGCACCCCCAGGAGGTGCCACACCTGCCCCGTGGCTCTCCTATGGGTCTTGCAGAGCTGCCGCCGGGGACAAGTTTCCCTTTTCCATGAGCCACATGGATGTTGACAGCATCACACACAGCCTGTATTGCAAATAGATTGTTTGTGGGCCCAGCCTCCCTCTCATCAGGTACTAATGAGGTTTTTGTATACAGCCACAGTGCCTTGTGTAGCAGATGGTGCTGGGTTAGATTTGGATTATTCCTGTTCTGCTGGTTTGTCTCTCCAATGTGCTAATTCATGGATAGCCTAGCTGTACTTATTGCAATAGCCACATCAAGGACCTTTTCAAAAAACACTTGCCCAGGTGTTTGCTTGGAGCTGCAGCTTTGTCTAAAATGGAGAGTAAGGCCTTCTGGTAGTCCTGAAAATAACTATTCCACTCAAACTGCTGCCTGGCTGTTGAAGCATTTGGAAAATATTGTTTTTCACTTTTGCTAAAATAAACAGGTTTTATTGTGCCTTGTGATTTCCTTGTCTGGAAATCAGTGTCACAGGTGGGCCACCAGCACTGTGCCTAGCTCTGGGGCTGGGTCGATCACCACATGTCCATTCCCACTGCTGGCAAACAGTGTATGGGCAGAGCACGGAACTGTAGGTCCTATGGAAACACACCGTCATGTCTTGCTTTGAAGCTCAGTACACATGCTAGGGAATTCTGACTCTTCTCTCTCTTCTGTCTTTAAAAAGAAAAGAAAACATAATCCTGTAGCAGCCTGCTTGAAGTGTGGCTGAACAATCCTTCAACACAACCTTGCTTTGCTGCCCAATAGAAAATACCCAGAGCACACTGGGAAGCTGACCTGTGGCTAGTCCTCAGTTGGCTTTGTCTTCAAATGCCAGGCACTAAAGCCTGGCATCGGGAAAGCTGGGCAGAAGGCCGTGGGCTGTGGCCAAGCCAAGGGCAGTGGACAGGAACCCCCCAGGCACCAGGCTGCTGGGCAGCTGCATCATGCTGCAGGCTGCCTGTGAGGGACAGGCTCCCCGAGCAACTGGCGAACTGCTGACACCTCAGGTCATGTCAACAGGCACTGTGCTGTCCCCTCGCCTTCCCAGTGACACTGTCCCTACATCACATTGGCTGCTTGCTCATTTCTCAGCAGATTGATTATGCTGCTTGATGGATTCATCAAATTCTTCTGTCAGAGTCCTTATTTTTTTCTGCCTGCTGCTGCTACTGACATGGAGAGGAGCTTAATCAGTCTCATAGACTTCATCTGTCCCATAGCTCCTGCACCTTACAATTAATTGTGGTATCTGTCATAGGCATCAATCTTGTAAATAGCACATAAACATAGCATTTCCCCAATCTTGCAAATAATTAGGATATTTGAACTATACACCATTTTTTCAGGGCCAATTAAAACTGAGCTGTAAACTGATGGGTTCCCTCTAGGACCTGGGAGCTCCTCTGAATGGCCCATACTTAGCCTGCCATGAGGCTATACTTTGCCTTTGAATTTGCTTCCAGGTTGAATACTGATGGTTAATACACAAGAGGTTTGGCTCCTAAAAGGTGCTATTCAATCAGGCAGTGTGATTTGCAAGACACAGGTGCAGATTCTCAGGAATCTAAGTGCCTCCAAAAATGCTTTGAATAGGTCATCCCTCACCATCCTGTTTCTCTCCCTGTGCCCTCCAGTAATGATGTCTTGTACAAATACCAGCCTTGCTCTCCAGACTCCCGCCCTGTCTCTCTGCTGAGCTGGCAAAAACAAAGGGCAGGACTCGCGCATGTTGCTGAGAAGCTGGAGCTCCTGATCCTTGAAATCCACACCACCAGATTCACCACAAAGCATCATTACGCAGAGCTGCTGATGCCTGTGCTAGGTTTGGTGTGGGGACCCAAGCACCCGAGGCCTCAGGATCATTGGTGATCTCCCAAGCCCATCCCCTCTCCTTTCCTCATCCGCCTCTCATCTGAAAGCCCTATTTCAGCTCCTGCCACTGCAGCTCATAGTCATTTCAGGATAAGCATCTATTCGTTATCATTCATTCCAGGTTGCTCACTCTGAGAGGGAGGACAAACAACTTCTGCATCAAGAGACAGCTTGCTGCTGGGGTCACATGCCTTACAAGGCAACTTTTCTTCTGTAAAAGGAACCAGAAATTCATCTGAGGCTGCTTGACCTTGATAGCATAAGTCACCTCCACTTCAAAACCAAACAAATATGCCCGTTCAAAAGGAAATGTTACCTAAAGACAGTCATAAAGCAGCCTGTAGCTGGAATGAAGCAAGGTACCCATGCTCCAGGGCCCTCAGAAGTCCCCCTGGTCACTCTATTTGTGTTATAATCAGGCCACTCACGTATAAGAAGTTTTACAGGCTAAGTAGCAAGATAAGAGGCGCTCCTGATTGTGTGTGGAGGTGAACTTCAGACACATGCCAAGCACTATCTCCATGGGAATTCTGCAGACTGCACAGCAACAGCCTCTGCCTCCCGCACGAGAGTGCTTCCCCCAGCGCCTTCTGCGCCAGCACAGCCCCAGAGACCAGGCAGGAGAGCACTGAACAGGCCTAAGGCTGCCCATGCTGGGCAATACACCATGCCCTGAGAGAGTCCTAATGTCCAGAGCCATAAAATGCTATTGTGAAAAGAATCTGCTGGCCCCAAACATGTGCTAGAACTTAATCAAAGCCAAACCTGATTCAAAGGGCTGCATTAGCCAGCCTGTTCAGATTAAATATATCCCATCACACTGCAGGCTTCACAGGAATAAGTCAAGCAGCAATTTTCTTTACTCCTACACAGGCAAAGTCAGAAGGACCTGCAATGGAAGCAGCTGGTTTGCTCTAGTCTAAGTAAAAGCAGCCTGGTATGGTCCCATAGCTTGAGCATTAGGCAACATTTCAGTGTCCAGAGGTTTCTTCTGTTCATGGGAGAAACCAAGGTGCAGGGTTAGGCAGCTATGGTGCAGCTGTTCACCCTGCTGCATCCCTGGCCATTGAAGGGGCCCACAGGACAGAGGTGCTTCCCTTGGCAGCATCAAGCAAGAGGCTCTGTGCCCCAGCTCCCTCAGCTCCTACAGACCACTGCTCCTGCCCGTGTGATCACCTCCTCTGCCCTGCTTCTCCAGTAGCAGTGTCTCATGCTCCTCCAGTGGCATCCAACACCCTCCCCAGTGTATGTGAGGAAAGCCCATGACTCCATTTCTCCACATTAGTCTGCATGTTGAAAAAGGCCTTGATTATCATAGAATCATAAACCAGAATAGTTTGGGTTGGAAAGTCATCTAGTCTGAGCCCCTGCAATGAGCAGGGACATCTTGCTATATGATATTTTATTTTATTGCTGCCCATCTTAGCTGAAGTCCTGTACAACTGCTGGCTGCAACCCTGGCAGAGATGGCTGTAATGCAAACATAGACCTAAGGCTGAAGTCCTTATCCAGGTATAGCCAGAGCTTTGATCCCAGCAGGAATTTTGCCCAAATATCTGTCAGGGGTTTCATTGTTCATTCCCAGTGAAGCTCCACCGGTATTTCACATCAGAATAAACCTAAATTGAAACCACATGTAAAACTCAAGAGTTGAGACTGAAGAGCAAATGGAACTGGGAAGGGAAGTGCAAAAGAGGGAAGGCAGTAGTAAGTGCAGGTAGCTGTTGTCATGATGTGCATCCCACATGCCTGTAATCAGATGGTCTTCAGGTCATTGTCTACTCATGTTTTAGTACAACATTGGAGACAAGACAAGGCTGAGTTTGAGGAGATCTGGAGGAGGTTCATCTTTTATTCCTGATCTACCTGGGAAAACTGACAAAATGTCTTCTTATTCAAATTATGACAAATAACTTCACCCCAGCATGGTTATGGAAAACTGTATCTCACCCTATGCAAGGCCAGGATAGCACAGTGTGCTACACAGCCTCTGGCTACCGAGCCAGACACTCCAGGATCCTGGAAGGCCACACTGTGGGAAGCTCAAACCCAGTCTGGAGAGACATGTACCAGACTCTGGGATGGAACATCCATAGTTTCACTGTTGCCAAGACTGTTGCTGTAAGTAGATGACTCGTGCTTGTGACTGACCACCATCCAGCAGTTCTGGGGCACTGTGAATGGGGACACAGGGCCATTAAAGTGAGGTTGCTAATTAGAGCTGGTGGTTAATGACATGGCCTCTTGAGTTACTTATTTTAAACAACCACTGAGTGCAAAAATTACAGCTCTGGCTATGACAAACCCACAAAGCCATAGACACCTCCTGTGAGAATCAGATGTGTAACTCAGAAAAGGTGATTTTAAAGGAGCACAGTCAATCCAGGAGACTTAGAGCTCTCTGTCATTTTAGGAACAGCTTCTGAGACAGACTAGGCCACTCTGGGTGAGTCTATGTCCTTTTCAAGATCTTCCACTTTCTCTTGAGGCTCATTTAAACTAACAATGGGAAAACACCTTCTGGTTGCAAAGATGCCTTTAAAAACCAGTGTGAACAAACACAGGGATGCACACATGGAAAATACTGGCTTGCATACCAGTGATCTGCCCAGTTCCCCTCATGCTGGTCTACACTTTGCCCCTGGTTAATTATTTTTCCACCCTATTAGCAGGTAAGGAGGACAAGTGCTTTGACCTTGCTGTAAGTGGTATTTTGTTTCTCTCTTACAGCTTGATAGAGCTTGGGTCAATCTGTTTGAAGTGTTGCCATCCGGGTCTGACCGTGGTGCTGGGAACAGGATGCTGGGTGGCATAAGCAGGTGCTGGTGCCCCAAAGCACAGCCCACTGGCAACCCCAGAACACCCAGAGCTGGGGCTGCCCTGTGGCATGACGGGAGCAGTGACCTGTGTCATGTAAACAGTCACACTTCAGACTCTGGTTTGCAGCTGTGAGGAATAAAATCACTTCATTTTACAGTGAAAGCTCCTTTGCTGGTGCTCTCAGGAGCTGGGTTAGCAATGCTGCACACACACAGGCATCCACATCCATGTACTTACCACCAGCCATCTCTTTTTTACAGTGTTACCCCATCTGTACAACTAGGAAGAACTGCATGGAACATGCATACCTGACCTCCAGGCAAGCTAACCTGAGCCTCCAAGGTGTTAACCATAGCTTGACAACTCTTTTGAGTTAAATTCCCTCCATGATTTCTCTATTGTCCCAATGGGTTTTGTTTTATTAAAAATTAAATGTTTTTCTTGTTAAACTGCAGATCTTGGATACAGTAACTCTATGCTGATTTTCTTCTTTTGCCTGTAACACTTCTGCAACTTCATGCTTCCAGCTTTCATTCTCCCTTTTTGTTCCTCAGTGACTCATCTAGGCAGGTATTTTCTTACCATCCTATGCAGCCTCCTAAGAGACGATGTTCTTTCCAGGTATCAGCTGAAAAATGCAACTGCTCATAATAGAGCAGAAATGGGAAGGCAATCTGTCAGTCTGGAATGAGTAATTCAGTTCTTTGCAAAGCAGGGCTTATTTTTGTTAAAAGCAAAAAAAGGGCGAAAAGATCTTAAAGGCAAGATACCTTCACAGCAAGTTATACATTCCTGCATTTAATTCACTCCTCAGGTGGAGTCACAAGCAGCTCTTACTCTCCAGTACTCTGCAGCAGCAAAACAATAAGTATCCATAACTCCTGTGTCATTCTGCCTGCCACAACATCCCAGGAATATTATTTTAAAGAGATAGGTTCTTCCTGGAAATAAATAAATAAATTTCTTATACAATTTGAAATGCCATTTCCATGTGGCTAAGACCACATGTAAAGGCATCTCCTCAAGGAACCATGCCAATGAAGAGTACAATACTCTGCTTTTACACATCATATTAAAAGAGAATCTCAAATGCTGCCTTCTGGTGTCCATGTCTCAGCATGAGTGCTGCCTGTCTGTGCCACCCACAGCACCAGCCACAGGAGGTCCCGTGCAGACTTCATCCTGGTTTTGAAGGATTTTTTTCTGTAGGATGACATAATCCAAACTAATCGAATCCCAATTATTTCATAGTGCATGCTAACACAGAACAGGAAGACCAGGCCAGCCTTGAGCCCAGATTTGCTTGTCTCTGCTCAAGTAGAAATTAAAATTACTACTAAGCCATGAGGTTTTCTTGCATGGGCAAATTCTCATGGTGAACAACCACCAAGATGGTTTATGTGATGAAAGCACTTGTATTATTTGCCTGCCTATGCAGAGCTGTCTTGCTTTTCTAGTTCTTTATTATGGAGAAAGTTTGTAAAGGCTTCCCAAGTGGACAAAATTATATCTCTTATTTCCTGATGGCATTCAGAATAAAGATTTTCTCATAGTTTTTAAATTACAGTGTCCAAACCCTAAATTAAACTATCCCAGTGTGGTAAAGGAAGGCTCTGCAAACGAGGTAATCCTGCCTCACCTAACGGTCTTGGTGGAGTTCAACATGTTTTCTCTGGAGATGCCTGACAGCTGGACCCAGTCCATCCAGCTGTGGTCTGTTTTAAATACCTGGCAAGTTTCCTGCCTCATTCACCATCCTAATGAACATCACATTTTCTGGGGAAAATTACTTCAGCTCTCTGAAGATGCAGGGGAGCTGTGAAAAAGTTGAATAAGACTCTCACATTCTTCAGAGCTCTGAAGAGAGGGAAGATTTCCAGCTCCCTGACTAGCAGCTCCCTTGCTGAGATGGTATTTGGCACTTTCTCCTTCTCTTTCTGAGGAGAAACAGCCAAGGAGGAACCAGCCTGCTACTGCTTGTGCCCTGGAGATGTGTTCACGTGCTCACACACACAGAGATATGCACACTTGCACACTCTTCCACAGCTCCCCTTCCCCCAGCTCCTCCTGGTGCCTTCCCTGTATGTGGCAAATTAATAAAATGAAATGAACAACTCTGGCTGCTGCAGCCAAAATAAGGCAAAAGCATGGAGAGGGAAGGAGCAACAAGAACAGAGGCAACAAAGGCACAGCAAATCTGTGAAATCAGGCCAGGTAAGGAGAAGGAGTGGGGCTAACCTGGTCAGATTAATTCCTTTGGCTCCCAGCAAAACAGCATGCTCTTGCTGGGGACTCAGCAATCAGGCCAGAGGAAGATAACAACCTTGCTCTGGAATGGCATACTTCTGAGATGGATGTTGAGTTTGCCATGCCCACAACCACCACACATCCCATTTTTGGCCATGTTACCCCAAAGCCACCCTACCAGTGATGCTTCCTGTGCAGCTTCTTGTTGTCCAGCCTTCTGGTCATCTCCATGCCACAGCCGCACTCTGCTGGATGGCTGAGACCCTGCTGGGGCAGTGTGGCTTCCAGGTTTCTCACGGCTAGCATGCATCAACCTGTCCTGTAACTGCCTGTTCCCACCCAGATGGAGAAACAATTGGCTTCCATGGGACCACATGAGCCTCAGGCTTTCTGCATGAGTACGCTGCACCTGGCCATAGGTTGTGGCAGCTATTTTGGATCGGAAGCAATCCACCTCCTTTTCTTTCAGAAGCAGGTCTAATCAAAAAAACACAACAAACGAAGTTGGAAGGGACCTCAAGAGGTCTTTTGTCCAGTCACCTGTTCAAGCAGAACTGCCACTAAGTCTAGGTCTTTACAGTCCCTTCCAATCCAAACCATTCTATCACTGAGAAGCTCCTTGTTTAGGCAAGCAGTTCTTCTCCTGAAACTCTTGGTCTGACTGCCCAACAGGAAGTCATGTTTCTCAGCTTTTGATGTTTTCTTTAAAAGTTATGGCACCTTTTTCCCCACTGGTTTCCAAGTTAACTCTGCCTAGCAATTCCCTAAACAAGCCCAAATCTGCACTCCTGAAGTAGAGACTCCTAAATCTGCATCTTGCCTACTCAGTCTTCCTCCAGAGCCTGCACCCAGTCACCTCAGGATGAGGAGGTGGCCCCATGGTCTCAGCTGCAAGCTCACACACGATTAGTGATTTTCTTCCCTATTTTTATTACTCACTTAGTTTATATGCAGACCTGCACTGATGTTTGGCACTTCAATGCTAGAAGAGGTGCCTTTCTGAGCACTTCTCACTGCACACTCACAAGGGGCTGTGTCATGCTTTTCCTCACCCATATACCAAATAGAGACTGAGCAACAAGAGATATAACAATAGCAACTCCAACAGAATGTTAAAGGCTGGGCAAGAAAACAAACCATCATTGCAAACAGTTTGGAAAAAAGCGCTTCAACACTCCTCACCAGGGTACCTGGTGGGATCGAGGCCTGGGGACAAGAGCAGCTCTGTTCTCCCCGCCATTTGAAAGGGACTTCTTTGCCCCAGGAAGAAGAAGCATTTACATTACAGTAATCCCACATTACAGTATTGCCAGTTTTACACATTTCCTTTTGCTACGTGGTTGTCACATCCAGTCCTCAAAGACCTTACTCCTCCGGTTTCTGCTATGAGAGGGCTCCTGTTGCCAGAAGCTGCCAAGGGTTAGTCTGACTCAGAATCCAGGCCCTGCATAGTCTCCTCTGGTTTCTCTTTGAATCAGTGAACTTGTCCTTTCTCAGCCTTCTCCTTGCAAAGCAGGACACACAGTAACTGTGTGTACAACTGCAGTACCCTCCCATAAGGCTGCATCATCTTTGCTGCCACCCCTGCCAGGGATCACTCTTGATCTAACTGCTTCCACCTGCTTTTATGCCAGGGTAAATCTGGGCCATAATTAACCTATTTTCTATTATGTAACTAGCTACACCCATGAGCAAGAAATAAGATGGGTTTTATCCAGACCTCTTGCCTAAGAGCTTGGCCTCAAACTGCTCTCCCAGGTCTCTAGGGAGAAAGCTTTTGGTAGTGCTACATTCAAGGAGGCAGTTCCTGTCTCTGGCTCTCAAGGAGCTGCTGTTGGAGACCCAGCCCTCAGTTAGAAACCCAACTCTGCAAGCCTGTGCAATCAATTGACCTAAATGTCTACTGGCATTTGGTAAGGCAGGTGATTAAACCCGAGGGGCCACAGCCAACAACTGTTCACCCTGGAGACTAATAGCTGGGGACAGCGTGTGTGGAAGTCCTTCAGGCTTCCCCACAGACACCCACTGCAGCATACACAGAGAGGGAGGGGAGGTGATGAGAGGTGTCAGAAAGACAGGCAGCCTTCTGCCTCCTGGGGAAAAGGTATCTCCTGGGAGACTGGCATTGCCCAGGGCAAGGGGAGGCAGCTTCTTCTGAGAAACCTTCCAAACGGTGACAGGCAGGCTGGCCCCACAAGCCTGCCCTGAGGCTTGCCACGTGCCTGAGCACCAGGCACAGCTGTGTCCATTATTCTTTTCCTGCTTATTAGACCAGTGTGTGCTTGATTTCACTATGCAAAATAGGAGTTTGGGAGCACTAACTCTCCCTCCAGCGGGAGGAGCTGATAGCCCAGGTGGCAAAGGATTCCTGTAGAAAATGGGGATTCAAATTCCCTCCAAGAGGGGCTTGTACCCCATTGGAAAAGGATTGGAGAGGCATCCCTTCCATTCTGAATGGCCTGGTACTTCCCCTTGTCTAGGTTTGGAATAAAGGTTTAGGGATATAACTTCAAGGGGAAGAGGGAGATAAGGGCAGCAAAACCTGAGTGCAGGATTTATGTCTCCCTCAAATCTTGATAATGGGCAGAATCCAGCCCCAAGAGCTGTCTCACATGTTTCCCGCAGGCCACCATGGCGGGGGTCCCTGCTTGGCACACTGTTCTGTGGATCTTGCTTGGTGGACCCTTCTTCCCTGCCTCCAGGTGGTCTGCACTGCACATGTTAGAGAGTCCTGCAAGGGCAGTGTGCCCAGCCTTGGAGCATCATGGCCTGGCACCAAAAGCTTCCAAGTTTCCAAGCCAGAGGAGAGGCATGAATGGAGTAAAGCTGTTGCTGGTACCTTCAACCCAGTGAGGACAGCAAGGCAAAGTAAATGCTGTTCTACTCAGCCTGTTGGGGTTTGTTCCCCATGCCCCACACAGCTCCACACAACACGTGCCCGCTCAGAGGATTGCTGCTCCATGCTGGACCCTGCAGAGGCAATTGTCTGCTGCAGAAGCTGCTAGCATGCAAGAATGTAAGCAGGAAAAACAGAGAATTGTACAGAAGTGCTGTGAGATCAGGATGTGGGATTTCAGTTTTTCCACCCATCTCCAGACTGGGAGCAGGGTGCTCATGGCATTAAGTGCCTCATCCACATTTCCTCTGGGTTTTTTGACAGTGAAATATGAGCATCATATTTATCACCACTACTTACTATGCTGGAGATACATGAGCATGTTCAGTGCATAGCTCTGGGCAGTCCGTGGTTTCCATGCAGGACACACTTTTGCACCTGAGCCTGCACTAGCACCTTGAGGCCTTGAGCTGGGGTTCTGTGTTGCTGCCAGGCCTGCAGGGAACCTGTTTTCTTCTTCTCAGGCAGCCTCTTCAAGCCCACTGACCACCTGGGGAATGAAATGTCACCATTTTTTCTCATGCTAATCCTGGTGTTTGTACTGAATTTCAGCTGATGATCACCAGCCCTTCTAGAGTCAAGCTGAGCTGCAGTACTGCTGGGATGCAAGAAGGGACTTGTGTCCCTTAGCTCCCAGTTAGGTTTCTGGAGATGTAGTTTTCATTCCCATCTTTGCTGCACAATATTAAGCAAATGATCTGCAGTCAGGTTTTTCAAACACCCAGCATTCACCAGCAAAGCTCAGTCTTCAAAGCATGCAAGTCTTGCTAATGCATTATGATGGAGGGGCAGATTTTAGTAGGAGATTTTAGACATACAATTTTTAAATTTTTTAATTTTTTTGCCAACCAGAGTACTGCTATCTTAGAGCAGTCTGGCTCTCTGCATTCTGTTTTCTCTCTGGTTAATCCTATACATAAAGATGCACACATCACACTCAGAATATAAAATAATACCAAGTCAAAAATACAAGTTCAGACTTAGTTGGTTTGAATGGTACTCTCAGGCTTTCCCGAATGTAATTGTTATTTGTAAGTGTTCTCAAACACTTGAGAAAAAAAAACAACCCCACCACATTTTGATGCTGTGGGTTGTCTGCAAATGTTCATTTTGACAAGTTGCTGTCTGTTACTGGTATTGGACTAGTCACACAGTGTATCTTATGTTCCCTAACTGGATTACAAGCTTGGAAAACGGAAGAATAGAAAGTGACAGATACTAGCATGATTTCTGATTATTTTTTATAGTTCCTGATTTCATGGGCACTGGAAGCTCTACAAATTTCATGAACAAGATATTAGGAATGAGGAACTTATTGGGAAATATGCCAGCCATGACAAGTTTGTCAGAAAATGAAAAGTTTAATGATGAATCAGGTAGCTTCCCTTCAAACAACACCATTCAGTTACTGAGGTGTACAAGGGAAGGCTTACAGGAAATAATCAATACGATACCATAAGGTTTGATATGTGAAAGACTTGTCTAAGTACTCCTGGCACATCAGAAAAAGTGTTTCACAGGTGTTTCATACCTACTTAAACACAGGGGAGAAAAAAGGGAAATATGCTTAGAGCTCAAAACAACAGCCTAGCAGCCCAGACACTAATAATCTTTTTGCCCTCTTAAGATGTTCTTCATGCCACTCTCTTTCCACTCTAATAAATTCAACATAGTTTCAAGCTAGAACAACAATCTTACAGAGGCACCTTGTTCTCAGGAACTTCTACCTAATGTGTACACAGTGAGCACCTGGTTTCCCAATCAATTCTTGCACAGAGCTGCAATAATTAACCATCTGGTTCTTGGGTTACAGCTCAGTGCAGTTTACTGGTCTGACAAACATGTGCCATCCATCAATCAAACAAGCTATTTAAATTAACTGTAAGAGTTATCATTAATAGAATTTTAACTGATTTTTTAAAATACATTTCAGAATAAAACTCATGCTTAAAATATTAATGTTTAGCTAAAGGGATTGTAATTTGTTCCAAAGAGAAACTGCAATATGAGATATGTGGCTTTGGTAGCATTCCTTAACCACAAGAAATTTGGCTTGGTAGGATATTCCCCCAGAGCTTCTGTTGCAGTTATTCCCCAGACTCAGTTCTTCTCTGCTCAAGGCTTCATATTCTAACATGTCAGAATCATGGAAAGGGATTTTGAATCTGACACATGACCTTCAAGTCAACACATGAGCGTGTCCAAACTGAGAGGTGGGTAGTAAAGGAAAATTCACTTCAGACCCCTTTTCCTTAAAGCTCCTTAAAAAGAAAACAGGCCTCCTTCAGAGGCTTTGGACCATGGCATCAGCACAGAGTGATCGGAACTTCTGGTTGGTATCAGCTGGTCCAAAAGGTGTAATGTACCACAACCTACATGGTAGTAACAGATTTGGCCTGAATTAGGGTATCAGAATAAGAATGCTATTTCCACAATTGAAAGACCATGTCTGTATAATCCACACTGAATAAGAAGCATTCTTCCTATCATCCGTGCAACTAAACTTCCTGGAACTCAGACTTTATGACTTTTGGTGATTTATGGAAGATGAAGGTCAGGTAAGAACATCCACAGATGTCAAAAAAGATATTCAAATTAGTAAATTTGTGACCATAGTAGTGAAAATCTTTGAAAAACCTAAAATAATCTAGCTTAGGCAACTCAAGGCACAGGAAGTGCAATGCAGATAAATGAAAGTACTTGCTAAAAGGAAAAAGAAATCTACACATTGCAGAATCCTAAATGAACCCACTGACTCTGTAGAGACATGTGGATGTAATGCTAGGTTTAGGCAGAGGCCATATAAGTAGCACATAAATGAAATGGGAAAGTCTGCATACAAACAGAACATGATTCCCATACCACATGGCCCCTGCCAGCCCACTGAACACGAGGGGAACCAGGATGAGGAAACACCATGGGCCCAGCAACAAGGCCTCTTTCCCTCTGGTTGGCAGACGTCAGCAATTTGGAAAGGACTAAGGAGGCCCCAGTAAAGAGCAGGTCTCTCCTATAAATGCTTTCAGCTTGACTAACACTTCTATAGGCAGCTCTCAAACGTGAACAGTACAGGCTTAGAGAAGTGAAGGGATTCAAATTTGTATATAAATCGTAAACAGAAGTCAAATGAAACAAGAGGTTCCCAAAGGAACGATTTCAGCCTCTGTACTATCATTTAATTGAAATCTCATTAATCACTATGCCAACCATACAGGTTTAAAGGCAGAATTACCCATTTCTGATGGGGTATAGTAACTGAGGGACTGCAAGTGTTCATGGCCCTCTCTGCAAAAGAAAGACAGAAAGGCCTGAAAAGTACAAAATTTACCTAAGTTGAGGTGGTTCTGGACCTCATTCCAGAAATGGCTTCCAGCAACTAGTGCAACCTTATCACCATATATTTAACAGGAAGGACAGAGATGTTATTCCTTGCTGGCCATGACCACAGACAAGGTGAAGTCACCCATCAGCTGAAGCAGAATTCACCTAACGCCAGCCAGGGAGAAGCTGGGCGGCTGCTGTGTGTCGGCTGCCTCCCAACTCCTCTGCAATCAAAGGAGAGGGATCAGGCACTGTCATGGGTGACTCACCACTCCTAAGAGAGGTGTCTGAAGTAGGTGGGATGACTCATCCTTGGGGTGGTCCTCTCCACAGATGTTCACAGGATCCTCGATTATCGCAGAAATTACATGCCTGCCTTTCAGTCCTGTCTTGCATGACAAGACATTTCTTTCTCTGTTATCTTGCACATACTTAGGACTTCTGGAGGAATGCACAACCTTGTCTGGGACTTGATGCACTTAGTTAAGGCCTTATGTATGCAGGAGGCTAGAACTATAAAATGGTTTTCACAACTTCAGACAATTTGTTCTTCAATTATGTTACATGTCAGGCCTTTCCTTTCATGTGATGGCAGTATCAGCAAGGTCAGGGTGAGAGTAAGGCCCAAACCCTGCCAGATGACCAGTGTAGGCAACAAGACACCGGTCATCATGTTCTAACCAGCAGTGCAGAACATTTTCTCACTAAGGTGGTAAAACATGGGACACTGAACACAGAATATTTTGACATCCTATCCTGTGTTTTCCATCTTCCCATGAATCCACAGCATCGTTAGCAGACATGCTGAGGAGTGGATTGTCAGAAAGTCTGTAGTCTTATAAATAGAAGAGCTTGTTATGTAAAGACTAAAACCGAATAAATTAGAAAAGCTTAATAAGCAGCCATCTCACAATATTAGAACCAAGGAAGAAGTTCCTGTGTTAGGTCAGGTGCAGAGAGAAAACCAGTAACTATCTGGAAACTGCACCAACTCAATAGGCCTGGGCACCTGCGGCCAGATATCTCCTCTCCACTTGGAGGCTGGCAGAACTGCCTGCACAGGACCCAGAAAACAAAAAGCAGGACTCAGAAACAGTACTAGAATTTCCTTCTGGGGAAATCCGGAGATCTGCCAGTGAGACATGTGGGATGCCACCTCTACTGTCTGATCTTTTTGTGTTAACACATCTCTGAATAAAAAGCATAAAGTCCTCCTGAAGGCAAAAAAAAGAGACTGACTTCAACATTTATGGAGTCACGCCACAAGGAAGGGATCCAGAAGCTTTGCTTTGTATCCAGATGTGCTTTTTGTTGATATCTTCCCTAAGGGGCCAAACATTTTTCTGTCTGTCAGACTGTGGTTATGTTAAATGCTTTAAACCCATGTCTCATAATGAGCACCACTGAGAGCACTGGCTCTGTACAGCAGATGGCTGCAGAACATGAGCGCCCTGAGAAATCCAGGGGATGGTCTTGAGCTGTGTTTTTATGTCATCTGCCTTCAGCTGGCACTGGAAAACCCAATGTATCACTTTGACACTGAGGGTGCTAAGCCTCCACCAGCATAACAGCGCAGCAGAGGCCCTGCCTTCCCGAGGCGCGCGGTTTGGCAGTGTGCTTTCGCTGCCTGTACACGCAGCAGCAGTTTTCACCTGTAACAAAGGGTAACTTTAGTGCCTCCTATGATTATCTGGTGTTTTTTCTCGGCACATTTCAAAATGACACCTTTCTGGGCATCTTGGAAATGAAGTGAATAAAGAAGTGGATCAAATTGCCTGTCCTTGAGTAAAGGGACACAAAATAAGCTCTGTATTTCAAAACTGGTTAATAATGTTCATGGAGGGCTTGATTCCACCAAAGTTAGTCATGCTGAGTAGTTTCTTTTTCCACAAGTAGCCTATTCATCTCAATTAGATTAGTCACAGCACAAGGAGAACAGAATTGGACTCTGAATAATTTCAATTAATTTTCTGCTGTAAAAAAGCACTATTAATTAATATTTCCCGTTTCCTCGGCATTTGGCAAATATGCTTTAACTATGCATAAATATTACTCATTTTCTACATTTTCTTCACATAAAGCATTTTTGATAGTTTGTCAAGTTCCACTTAGCTTTTTGATACAGTTTTTTGTCTAAGCATAATTCACTGCATGATCTAAACAGAAGTGCCAGCCCAGAGCAGGCATTGCTTTATTCTGCTAAAGTTTAGAGTACTTACAACGAGGGCCAAATTTTTTATGTACAGAATTGGGAGAATTATTTGACTGATCTAATGAAATTACCAACTTTCAATGTTATCTTTTCTGTGTTTTTAATATCATCTTACCTGTGCAGGAAAGTGCTGAGTTCTGCATTTAATCCTCATGGTTGAACACGATGCAATTTTGAATCAAAACTCTCTTCCACTCTTACATGCTGCTCCGGGTCTTCTTCCATGTAGGATAAGACGTCCTCTTCTGAAAACCACAGTGTGGTAAATAAATTGCAGAGTATCAGTGTGCAGGTATCTATAAACATAGGAAAGGGGGATCTTGTGGAGAGTCTAAGGCATACATATGGCCTCAGGATCAGAGGTGGTGACTTTGCTCCAAAAGCATAACAGAAGGAAGGAGCTGTGCTTCCAGAAAGAGGTGCTACAGCTGGATGAAATTCCTACATCTGAGGGCAGTGCTTCCCCCACACCCAGGCAGGAAGGGAGGGCGTACTGACCTCCAAAAGCAGGGGTGAGATGTTTGTTGTTCCTGAGTTTAGCCCTGCTGGTCCCACATGCTAAAGGGCTCAGTTTCTGTATCTCTGCTTCTGTTCATAAGCAAGGGTATAAACAGCTTAATGAAAAGTTCAGTATAAGCTTCCAGAGGGAAATGGAGGGAGATTCATCTGCCATCAACAGCACCAGTGGGATACTGAGGAGGTCAGGGCAGTCAGGTGAACTTTAGGATTGAGGTTTACCAGGTTCAGTCTGACAGAGACATTCCTGGACCACTTCTGCAGACAGAGGTGTTCCATGACTCAGTACCATCAGGAAGGGGGGCACTGGTTGTTTGCCTCATCTGCTGCCAGATAAATGCCAGTACTTAGTGGCACCTAGACAGTTTTCCATCAGAAGTATCTTTAGCTGATGACATTATCTGGCCAGTTCTGCCCAGGGGAGTCTTCCGCGAGAGCCTCTGGAAGCATCTGAACAACAAGTTCCACATGCTGCCTGCATATCCACTGGGATTTTAGGTGGCATTTGATGAGGTCCAAGTCTGTGCTCATGTCTAAGAGCTTGTCTTTGACATGCTACAAGTGAGTTATAAAGGTTAGAGGAAAATCTGAAAAAAGGGAGAAACTGGTTTCACTCAATGCTTAGACATCTCTCTTTTTAACTTCTCCTGTGAAACTGATACCTGCCAGAAGTTTCACGTTGTTGTCTTACATAACTATACCGATTCTCTCCCCTGCATCACTGCTCCTGACAGACATACAACCATCCCGTCCCAAACATGCAGCTGATCTCCATGAGGCTAACCAGAAACTTAAGGAACCAGATTGAGAACCACAAAGCAGACTGATATCTCACTTCTGTTAATTTCTATGGGTATTAGGCTGTGTTATTGATCAGGACCTTAGTTACTCTGAACACAGAGCATAAGTGAAAGAAAAACTCATGTTATGAATACAAAAGAGGTACATTTCACAGTGCTGCACTGGGTTATACAGATGACATTACAGAGGAGTTGCTTTGGGGAAAACAATGTTTGTCAGCATCCTTGAATACTGAAAATTTAAAGTCCATGAGCAGAGAAACTAAAGAGATGATCAGACCTCTTCAACCGGTCATCCGGAATGAAGTATTAATTTGCTGCTCTACCAAACCCTGAAATGCCATTCTTAATAGATGGGGAGTGATTTGCTAAGATCCATGTTATTTGCCTCTGGGATTTATAGACATAACAGCAAGATCAGATAGAATTAACACCTTATCCTATAATATCTCATTTCTCTGAGAACATCTGAAACCACGTTACAAGTAGCAGTGAATCTTCACTGATATGTGGTACACTGATAACACTGTCACCTCAGAAAAATGGACAAAGGACCGCTGTTGCTCTCCTCCTTAGAAATGTAATCATAGGCAAGAAACAAGAACAACTTTCCATCACTGCTTTTCTTCATGGACATTTCTTTTAGAGTATTCCTTGTAAAATAACTAAAAATAAATGGTGCACTATTTTTCCTTACCATAGGAAAGGTTTTCCTGTAGGACCAGTAATAGCATACTACAGCAGTGATACTTGTCTCCATTATCTCAGAAGCTGCATTTTCTCGTTGCTGACACTGAACAGCTGGTCTGATTTCACATAACACAGACAGTATAAATTAAGTTGCCCTGTGAATCAAGAATGAATCCCCCACACAAAAAGATATGCAATACCTTTTATTTAGCTTTGTGCACTAGAAGTTTTCACAATACTGAAGCCTACCATCCTGCAGTGACAGAAAGATACATATTGGGCCATTTCTTTGAACACTGAAGACATTCCTTTAGGCTTTGACTTTAAGAGTAGGTGAATCCATATAAAATATGGACTTTATCTTTCAGCTTTAAAGAAATTTCTGCAGTATAGTTGTGTTTTTCTTCAACAGCATAGGTTTTTTTCCTGTTTGTCATTCACACAAACACTGTTGCATACAGGGGTTAATGAATATCCAGTTTGCTGATGGTGCCCCAGGGACCTGTGTTTGTAAGGATGCTCCTTCAACAGATATCTCACTTATCTGTCAACTTGGAGATGTAACACTGAGGATTTCTATATTCTCATTTCACTTATACAACCTTACACTACCTTTAAAAGAAATTGTTTCTGGCAGCAGTCCACTGGAGTTTCTGAATGACCTAGTTCCCTCCCGAGGCATGACTCCTAAAACCACTTAATTCAAAGGCAGTTATCCTTAATTCTTTAAAAACATTTTGGAAAAAAAAAATGAATCCCAAATTCAGTGTTGTGTTTATCTGGTCAGCACTTTCATGCTGGCTTAGAAGTACCTTCAAGACAAAGTTCATTTTGGTACATCCAATCAAGTAAGGCATTAATGCCTCTCATGTGGGAAAAATAACAAATAGGCAGCTTCAAGGAGTCATTGCACCACTTTGCTCTTCAACCATTCTTGCTTTAGAATATTGGCTTTTCTCTGCCCTTCCAACTACCAGCAAGGAGAGGCAACTGGAACTTCACAGAAAGAACAGTCGAGCCTAGCTGGGCCACCTTCTCCTTTCACTTTTTTGAGCAAAAACCTCTCTGAACCCATCAGAGGGGACAGGCCCTTTCTGTCAGATATTTGAGCACATATCTATATCATTTCCTGGAACAATGCCATCACGTTTTCCTTCTTGGAAGCATTTTGCCAGTGTGCAAAGGCCCTTACCAGTGTGCAGCCCCCAGTGAGGGATGTGCTGATGGCTGAACTGTTTGAGGAACAGCATGACTGCAGTCCTGCCCACAGCCATAACATGCAGCATGGGTGCCCTCAGCTCCCACAGGGAGCTTTCATGGAGTGAAAATGCTCTCTAAATCCTGCTTATCTAGCAAGAAGATTTGCAAAGAAGGAGCCCTCTGCCCCCTCATCTTGCACAGACGGTCTGACTCACTGGACTCAGGATTCCCATCTGGACGTCTTTTTGAAAGATGGGTGCAAGCCAAGGAGTTCGTCTATTCTTAGCCTTATCTGTTATAAAGATAGTTTTCCCCATAAAAATCTTGTGTCGTTCAGCCATCTCAGAGAACACCTGTCTCTAAGCAAAAACAGCAGCAGTGTGAATCCTGTTCCCTGCTCATTTTAATGTGGTGTTAATATCAGAGCCCAATGGAGATTACATAAGTGCTGACATAGCTGAGGAAAACCGTGAAAGAAACAAAAATAAATGGAAGTCAAATAATTTGAACCCTGTCACCATGCAGTGCCAGCTACAGGAATGTGAATGGCACTTGGAAGCAGAAAAATCTTCTTACACCTCCTGTGCTCCAGAAATGACACCACTTGCTTGCCAGCTTCTCCGACCAGCATCTTCCCACTTTCTCCTGTGCTGCCTGAGGACATGGCATGTCCTAGCTGACGTGATCCATAAAACTGTGCCTCTCTCTGGTTCTCTGCAGCACTGCTCCCCTCCCCTTGTGCTCCGGATTGCTGCAGGAGCTTGGCCCCTGGCAGCCAGGCAGCAGCAGAGAAGGATGCCAGAGGGGGCAGTGTATATTAAAAAACAACACGCAGCCTCTTAAACCGCCTGGAACAAAATTGTGCAATAATTGGCTTGTGCAACCATGTGATCTTATCACTGTGAGCCAGGGTTTTCAGAGGAAACTGAGAGGAGTGAAACACCCACTAGATCCTGCTTCAGATCATCTGAAAAGCTTGGCTGTTTCCTTCGTCGTCCTCTCTTCGTGTTTTAAATTTGCTTGTGGTGGTATTTCTCCCTGAGCTCCTGGGAGGTCAGGCTCATTGCCAGATCTGTTTGTACACAGTCCAAGGGTGGGTTTGGGTTGTTGGCCAGTTTTCCTGTGTCCTGGCTTTCCCTGGAGCTTGGAGCTGAGGCAGCCCTGGTCATCTTCCAGCAAAAGGCTGGCAAGGCCAGGCAGGGCCAACCAAGCACAGGGTGGGATTGGCCCTGTCTCTAAAGGGCTCTGCAGGCTGCCACCCTAACAGGACCAGGGGCACGGGGGGGCACCTTGAAGAGTGATGTCTTGAGACAGGCAAGATATGGAGACTTAAAAGGCCTGAAGAGAATGAGGAAAGAGAAATCTTCCTCACTACAGAGCTAAGACAGAAAAATAACAGTCTGTAAAAATAGGAAGAAATTATAGCAGAGCATACTGGTGTGCTGTGTGGTTCCTGTGCTGGGTTTATGAAGAACATTCAGGACCACTGTGCTTCTAGTCTCTTGGCTGTCCATGACAAATACCTGAGTGTCTCCCTTTCCCAGAGATGTATCTCGCAGCTTGCCCCACCTTCAGAAAGGATCTCTGGTTGCAGCACTGTGTGTATCTGCCAGGGTTACATGGTGCAGCTGACTGCGTTTCCTGCCCACACGTTTCCTGTGGAAGCTATGATCAGTCAGGGATGCAGGGAGACATGAGTGGCATGGGGAGCAGGAGGATTGGGTGCTGGGATGGCAGCTCCAAAAAAACTCCTCTGACAGTCAGTGGAGAGAAACCAACATATCCAGAACATGATTCCTCTTGTCCTTGTGCACATGTAAAAAGAAGATTAAGCAAAGATTAAGGTTAAGATTAATACCTTTTAAGTGCCTGTTTCTCTCTTAACTACAAAGGGAGCCCACTTGCTTAACTGAGAGAAGAGATGTGAAAAGCCCTGAAATCAGGTGGTATCAATCCCACCACAGCTTTGGAAACCAGGGCAATTTCACAAAAGCACTTGATACATGGCACTTCTATGTGGACACAATTATGTGTGGAGACACTTGCATGTGTAACATTATACCAGTGTGCATGAGGAACTGTCATCCTCAAGACGGCATAAACATACCCTTAAGAGCTTTACTATCATACGGCCACTTAGTACTTAAAACTGTGTAAAACACCAGAATGACCTTAAAGAGTCACCAGGAAAATGTCAGACATAATTTGGGACCAGAGTGACCCCAGAGCTGCCAAGCCCCAAATTGGAAGAGTGTGAGGCATGAAGCCTCATCTAGAAGTCATCCATGTGCCACAATTTTTTTTTCTTTTTTAGTATGAACTGCCCTTGATTAGTCATCGACCTGGTTTAGAAGTTGCACCACTACCACTCAAGCTGTGAGTGGACTACATATTTAAATATAATAGACTCTGCAATCATTTTAAAACTGGCCTAGATCTAGGCCCACAGGGACCTATAACTAATTTGACAGAAGCTGTAGCTTCTAAATAGAACCACTTGAGACCTCAGCAGAGTTCAGCAATGGGGTTCACTGTTCCAGCACAAACTCTCAGCTCAGCTCCCCTGACTTCTTCACAGCCCTTCTCAGCAAACTGAGGCCATCTTGGGGGGCAGCAGAACTCAGTTTCCTGATGGGTATCTTTCCCACTGGGAATCATGAAGCAGAGGGAGGAGGGGAATTATGGTTTCAGCTCCCCAAATCATTGGAGGGATGCATTTTTGCACAGTTTTGAGTCAAAACCATATGCACCTCCACGGTTTTGGCTGTGGTTTGCCTTGGGTTTTTTTGAGCTAACTGCAGTAGTGACTGATCCAAAAGGTAGGAGTAAGTAAAGTCACCGTATGTTTTAAACCTTCCATACTGGCATGTTTTTTGCAGTATGCAAGTCCCATTTTTAATGTCAGAAGCACTTCCCACCTTAGATTTTCACTTCTTCAGCACTGACTAAGCACCTCTACAAACTCAGAACTAAGTATCTGCCTTTTATCCACAACCACAACACTGTCAAGTAAGTAGGTTTGTGTGTCTGTAGTGATTTTGGTTGCATTATTCGCAATAGCTGGTACACCTGTACCTTCCAGACCAGAACATCACAGGGGCTGCTTCTACAGAGTGAACAAAACTTTGGCTGATTGTGGGTGGCACTTCAGCGCTACTGAAGCAAAAGCATCAGTCTTCAGACGGCACCATAGCTGAGATTGCCTTGCCCATCTCTGATGTCTGCTGAAGTGGAAATCAGCCATTGCCCCAGGCTCTTTATTCAAATTTAATTTTTTTCAAATTTCATCTGTTCCCTCTCAAAAAAAAAAAGGTTTAATGGAAGCTTTGTGTGAGAGTGCTGCCGTGTTTGCCTCTAAAATCTCTTTCCCACTCCTGTACCATAGGATAAATACCACAAATCCATGAAAAAAGAGACAGTAAAGCAAGCATTAGTGGTACTGAGTTCTAGGATCAATTTATTCACAAAATCACAGAATGGTTGGAAGGGACCTCTGGAGAACACTTAGTCCAGCACCCCTGCTAAAGCAGGTTCACCTAGAACAGGTTGCATGGGATCATGTCCAGGCAGGTTTGAATATCTCCAGAGAGGGAGACTCTACAACCTCTCTGGGCAGCCTGTTAGCCAGGTTTTCTGTCAGCCTTGCAGTAAAGAAGTTTTTCCTCATATTCAGATGGAACTTCCTGTGTTTCAGGTTGTGCCCGTTGCCCTTATCCTGTCATTGGGCAGCACTAGAAAGAATCTTGCCCCATTCTCTTGACACTTGCCCTTAAGGTACTTGGATGCCTTGATAAGATCCCCTCCCAGCCATCTCTTCTCCTGGCTAAACAGGCCCAGCTCCCTCAGCCATTCCTCTTAAGAGAGATGCTCCAGCTCTCTCATCATCTCCACAGCCCCCCACTGGACCTGGTCCAGTAGTTCCTTGTATTTCTTGAACTGAAGAGTTCAGAACTCAACACAGCACTCCAGATGTGGCCTCACCAGGGCTGAGTAGAGGGGCAGGATCACCTCCCTTGACCTGCTGGCCACACTCCTCCTATCACCCCAGGGTGGCCACAAGGGAACACATACTTCTGGCTCTTGGACACTTCCTTGTCCACCAGGACCCACAGGTCCTTCCCTGCAGAGCTGCTTCCAGCAGGTCAGCCCCCAGTCTGTGCTGGTGCATGGAGTTATTCCCTCCTGTTTATCCCTCCCCAGGTGCAGGACTCTGCACTTGCCTCTATTGAACTTCTCTCCAGCCTGTCCAGGTGTCACTGAACAGCAGCACAACGCTCTGGGGTATCAGCCACTCCTCCCACTACTGAACCACCAGCAAGCTCGCTGCAGGTACACTCTGTCCCTTCGTCCAGGTCACTGTGAATCAGGAGAACAGGCTGGGCCCAGTACTGACCCCTGGGAACACCGTGAGCTGCAGCCTCCAACGGGACTCTGCATCTGATCACAGCCCTCTGAGGTCTGCTGTCCAGCCAGTGCCCAGTCACCTCACTCTGCTCATCCAACACAAGCTTCCTGAGCTTGCCTGTGAGGATATTATGGGAGACAGTGCCAAAAGCCTTAATGAAGTCGAAGTAGGCAACATCCACTGCTCTCCCCTCATCTACCCAGCCAGTCATGCCATAACAGCAATCAGGCTGGTCAGGCATGATTTGGCCTTGGTGAGTCCATGCTGGCTACTCCTGATCACCTTCTTTTCCTCCACATGCTTAGAGATGACATCCAGAATGAACAGTTCCATCACCTTTCCTGGGACTGAGGTGAGGCTGACTGGTCTGTAGTTCCCTGGGTCCTCCTTCTAGCCCATTCTGAAGACCAAAGTGACACTGGCTTTCCTCCAGTCCTCAGGCACCTCTCCTGTCTTCCATGACCTCTCAAACAGGATGGAGAGCAGTAACATTTGCCAGCTCCCACAGCACTTGTGGGCACATCCCACTGGTCTCCATGGATGTGTGTGTGACAAGTTTGCCGAAATGAACTCTAACCCAATCCGCCTCGACCAGTGGGAAGTTCTCATTTCTCCAGGCTTTGTCTCATGCTACCAGGGTCTGGGATTCCTGACAGCCACTCCTGCAGTAAGGACTGAGGCAAAGAAGGCATTCAGTAACTCCACCTTCTCTGTATCCTCTGCCATCAGGGTGCCCACCTCAGGCAAAAGCAGGCCTGTATTTTCCTGTTTTCTTTTTGCTACTTATTCATGACAGATGATGTTACAATGCACATTCTGAATCCAGTGCTACACAACTGACCAAATATTCCAGTGTAGGTAAGGTTCACCTATAAAAACATAAATATCAAGTGCAACGTATTTGCTAACTAACTTTTTTTGCATCAAATGAAAGCAGACATTCCTAAAATATTCATTGTGTTATGCCCTCTCCACACCAGCACAATCAGTGTTGCAAAGTCTGCAATATTCATAACAAGCTCCACATCCCTTAGACGCTCATCACCAGAACTGTATCATGCCCTTCCTTGCCTGAGGCACAGGAACGATGCAAAAGGGAGACTTTTCCCCCAGATTTGAATAGAGGAGGGATGTGGCTCATTTTACATGCAGACAGGGTTAAAATTTTCTTCTTCCTCCTGCATTCTTTCGAACAGCCATCCCGAGGAGAAGTGTCATATTACCTTACCTCTCATTTCTATGCTTCTAAGTTGGACCTGGATTTGAATTTCCCTGACATTAGAGAGGAGTCTCAGTGTTCTGGTTTGAGTCCATCACACACTGGTGGGTGGGAACTTCACATGAAGGGAGTTTGATTTGCTTACTCCCATTCAGCCTCTCATTTTACACAAATCCTGTGTCTCGTCTCCCCCCTTTTGTGCGGCTATGGAAGATACAGGGACGAATCACTTCTTTAAAGAGGAAATGAAGCATTGCCTTCCCACGGGAGAATTCCTGAAGACAGAAAGACAGGGTGGTTAGCACTGCAGCCTTGTCCTGGCTTGCCTGCACATGAAAGTTATTTAAGAATAAGCCAGGGGTTGAATGTAAAGCAGCATAGGCATTCCACAACTGCTGCGTGTGTTGCTGAAATCTCAACAGAAGCAATGGGCCAAAGTAGCTGCATGCTGATTCATTGGGACTTCCCTGTGTCTTCCTTAGCTGTGTCCAACAGAAAGAAACAGGTGAAGATTTTTGGAAGTTTGTGTTTGGTACAATATATACAAAAGCAGAAGTAAACTACTGCAGAATAGTCAGAATTAAAGAATTCTTATTTTCCTAACTTTATAATACTGAATCAATGAGACATCTGCAGGACTTCTTTTCAGAGTAGAATGAGAAATCAAGGTGAAGATACATGGAAAGGTGACTTCAAACCATTTTGTTCCTTCTGGGTCCCATACCAGAGATATTTCAGTCCTGCCTGTGTCCCCTTCAGCTGCACCATGCCTGGCTGTAGCACAGCCCCTGGGAAGTTCACAGGTGCTCTTCACCACTCGGCAGACGCACTGTGGTACAGGATTGCTCAAAGGAGCTAGATCACAGTCCAGACTCCATTTCCCACATTGGCACAGATGCAATCCAAAGACAAACACTGCCTGGCATCAGTTTAGCCAGATTTCACCCAAGTAGTCTATGCCAACCTGAAGCACCAGGTTTACAGAAATGGCCTTTAACAGAAACTTCATGTCTACCATTTCCTGAACAGTCTAGCAGCGCACCTTTGGCTCCACCTCCAGCCCGCCCTGCTGCTTGCTGCAGGACAGAAGAGCAGTCAAACCAATTTAAACCCCACCTAGAGGGTGGTGAGGCACTGGAGCAGGTTGCCCAGTGAAGCCGTGGCTGCCCCATCCCTGCAAGCGTCCAAGGCTGGGCTGGATGGGGCTCTGAGCACCCTGGTCTAGTGAAAGGTGTCCCTGCCCATGGCAGGAGGATTGGTACTAGATGATCTTTAAGGTCCCTTCCAACCCAAACCATTCTGTGATTCTCTGTTAATATATTGGAATAAAATGTTTTCAGAAGGGTGACTGCTGAAATTAACACCATTCAGTGTGTGTTCAGCATAAAATTAAATATGTTTTTAACATCCTCTCCTCCCCTGAATGTGGTAGATTCCAAACTTCCCAGCTGGCTGAAGCAGAAGCACTTTATGCCCCCCAAATTTAGGAAATATTTCCCCTGGATTTATAAGTATGCACTTTTTTGTCTTCCCTAGAATGTGATCAGAGACTAATGAACAAAATTTACGGTAACAATGGCTTAAAGACTTGTTCGGGTTTTTTTCCCCAAGAAGTCCTAGGCTATGTTTTTACCTTGAATTTAAAAAAAGAAAAGTATTTTAATGTACCCATAAAGTCCAAATTGAAATCGGTTTTCCTACTGTTCTGCCACAAACTGACTGCTAGAACAGGGGTCAGGTTCAATTTTTAGAGGGTCTATCCAAAGAAATAAGAACACTTAAGCATTTTTTTTTGCTTCCATGGAGAAGTCTGGGGAAACTGCATTATATTACCTGGGCCTCATTGTGTGAAACATCTCCAACCGTGAGCAATAAAGTAAAAAATGTATTTGAACAGACATAACATCTTTGGAGGGGGATGAAAGAAAAGCTCAATAAATCACATCAGTTTGGTAAATCTGAACAACACTCTGCAACACCTTTCACTTGGCACATTGGCAGTAGTCACAGATATTTTCTCCTCTAGCTGGAACTGCTCTGCAGTGAGCAGCTCCTGCCCTCTCCCTTCCCTACTCTCCATAGTGTTTTTTCTCCAGCTCAGAGAAATGCAGTCAGGGAACATGCTGATGTCTTGCTCCTGTTTTCTGCAGCAAAGATATAATTCTTTAGTCAAACACATCGATTCTATGGAGGTAAAGCTTCAAAAACAGACATACGCACAGTGCTCCAGAGAAGAGTTACCATCTGCCTTCCCCTCTCCTCCTCCTCCTCCTCAAAGGAAGGAAGAAAGAAATGTAGCAGAGGCTTAGCTCTTCATTACCTGCTTGCGCTGACATTCATGAGATTCCCTGCAGGATTTTTTTTGCTAACCAGGCAGGATGAACACCCACAAAAATTGGCAAGGAGATGACTTTTAACTCATTTTCACAAACTGGCTCTATTTCAAGTAGACAGTGTCTCTCTGGTATCAAACCAGGAAAAAATTTGGTTTTGCTTTCCTCTGACAAATAGAAAAGGCAAGTAGCCATCCTACTGGTTGCCTTGAATACTAACAGTGAAACATGATGTTTCAAGGATTAAAAGGAATTCAATTTCACCAATCAAAGCCTGAGGATGAAGTTCCATGTTGGCCTGATATTATATTTTAGCTGAGCATTGTAAAAACCCAAAGTGGAGTTTGCTTTCTGCATTGTCTACTCCCCTGCCACTACTCTAGAGGTGCAGGCACTATCGCCTGCAGCAGGGAACGCTCAGATGTTGAATTTAGAGCTTGGACATTGTGTCAGGAGAGAGCTGTCACTGCTATACTAGTTGCTAGAGTGCAATATTATGCATCCACATGATATTTGTATCCTGGGAAAAGTAGACTCTTGGTACAGAAGCAAAAAAGTAACTTTGTTGGGATAGGTTCTTTGGATTGAGAAAAGTTAAACGATCTCTCTCAGGAAAAAAAAGAAACCCAGCAAAGAAAACAAAATTAAACCAACCAAACTTCTTTTATCCAATGTACCCTGAATAAGGAAATTTACTCTCTTGGCAGAACTAGACAAGGCTTGACAAGGCTTGAGATAGACTTGACAGATGACTCAGATCAGAAACACAAAGAAGCAGTGGGTAAGAAAGTACTGTTGTAGAAGTGTGGCTGCAGAGTTACTCAGTATAGGAAAGCATACTCAGATAATATTAATCTTAATTAGCTCCAGTTTAAGTCAATTTGTTGTCTGGGCACTACCAAGAAGTGTTATGCCAAACAGGTTATCCAAGATAGTTCCCTGTCTTGGACTGGTTGCTTCTGGACTTTGAGCTACAACTCAGCTGATTTGAATCTCTTGGGGCAGTGAGGTTCTGCAACTGCACATAAGAAGTGGCCTGTTTGAAAGGAAACAACCAAGCTCTGCTTGGAAATGGCCAAATTTGCTGTACACTACCTCTTTTGTATGGCCCCTATTGCAAGATCAGCAAGCAAGGCACTGGGAGGAAGCAGAACCCAACAGAATTACACGACTGAGGCTTTTATGAGTTACTGGAAATCTTCCACAGCCTGAAGAAACAGTTGCAGTTTATTGCATCAATAAGAGTACAGTTTACATTAGAAAGTAAAAGTACATTGTTTGTTCCAGGAAATTATTGCCATAGCTTGACACCACTTACTACCTTGAAGGTGAAGAGCAGTATCACTACCTTGTAGTCATTAGCAATAATTCTGAACAGCTCATCAACCTTAATACCTCCTCTGGCAGACAGGGAAGCTTTGACTGATTGCTACCATTTACAAGTACAGAAAGCAAGTAAACTCCTGAATACTGGCAACAGTGGGATGTATGACACTTTAATATTGCTACAAATATATGCAGCACCAGAATCAGTTACCTTCCACCACTTTGTCTTGATCAAGCATGAGATTTTTTACTTACCGTAGGAATTTACATGGTTTCCTTTCACCTATACTTGTCAAAAATATTATAAGAAATATTGATGTTTCCTGTTTAAATACCCTCTGTTTCCTGGCTTATTTTATGTTTCTCCAATGCCATTTTAGGTATGGAGTCTTGCTCCAGGTAAACACCAGTTGAATCGCCTTGTCCTGACTGTGCTTAGCTGGCTCTAGATGGTCCTGCCACTGCATCTGGCTGCTCTTTGCTTCAGATTCAAGATGAATTCAAGATAAATCCATTGTTCAGATTTACCATCACTTCTGGCCTGGACATGGTCTAGCAACAAGAAGAGATTCCTTCTATTTCTTTAATCTATGAAGAAGGTTTGAACACAAACCCCAAATCCACATACTCCAGTCACTGCAGATATTTGCATTTTGATCCTATACTACAAAAGCTTTGCTAATAACTATACACACAACTTCCCTGTAGGATGGAGAAACATTTTACCTTACCAGTGGAGACCTGTTGCTACTGACAGAGTTAAACCATCTCCCTGAAAAATTCCAGCTCTCTAGCCTTTTTCACCTTTATGTGTTGTGTCTGCTTTGGCTTCAGGTTCCAAGAGAGGTGCTGGCAAATCTTTGTTAGTGAGAATATTGTTTTTTCTATTCCCAAACCAGTGGGGCTGTGCTGGGAAAACTTGGTATCCAGGACCTGCCTAGCACACCTCCCATGCACTTTCACCTCTCTCTGGGCAGACTTTACAACAAATGATGTGCAATATCTCACTGCAGGCAACTCAGCAAGTCTCCCTCCCCATATCACTGTAGCTGCTAGGAAAACCAGTATCCCTCAAATTAGACACCTACTTTAAAAAGAACAGTGTGCTTCACAGCAACAGACATGATAAATGCTGTGAGTAATGACAGATCCGTGTGCTAACAGCACTATCAGCCACCTACTGGCTCCTTTCTTCTTTTGATAAAGGCTTTTCTCCCCTTGTTTTGCATGAGGCATACTTCTCGTGTCAAGGTGGATCTCTGCAGAAGCAGTGGGAGCAGAAGGCAGAAGTTCTGAAGTCCTGACTGCAACAGTGACACAGGCTCAGTGCTGATCAAACAACTGGGGCTCTTCACCTCAGTTTCCCCACTTGTAATAGGAATAATGTCTGCATTGCAAGCATGCTGCAAGGTGCAGTTAATATTTGCACAGTGCTGCTTGGGAGATACCAAGCATCAGATATTCCCAGGATACACCAGTAAATCAACTGTATCTACACAGTGAACAAACGCAGGCACAGATGCTAGCATAATGCTATGTATTTTGGTACAAAGCAAAATAAAAATCTTGCCTTCTGTCCTTAGATTTCTTGTCAAACATCCATTGCTTCACATGCTGAAGCAGTTAGCAATACAAAGCATATTTCTATCCTACTTTATTTTACACTAAAAAGTGAAGAACCATGTTTGAATCTTAATACAAAAAAAGGGCTTAAGTTACATTCTCCTGGGATCATCTATAGCAAAGCATAATAAGTTTCTCAATATCTGACCTAATTATATCTGTCCTTCTAAGTTTTGTTTCCCATAAGAGCTAAATGTCTGGTTAAAAATAACATTTGAAATTCCTCCAAGTTCCAACAGAACTTTTTCAGCCTCTCTCAAATTTAATATCTATTTTTGTTTTCATTTTCACCCAACTTTAAAAGTTATGGTTTGAAGGCTGGCATTCTGCTCTGTTATCCAGTTCCTAAATATGTTTGTATCAGATAAACTTGAGAAATAGGGGGGGACATCATATTATGTGTGTTTATTTCATGTTAGAAAAATATGGCAGCTATCGAAACAAGTGACAGATACACATGGGGAAGGAAGGATGTCTTTGTGGCTGGAAAAGAATTGGCTGTGTTTGAAATATACCTTCTGATTTTCATCAAGGTCTCTTGACAGAAAACACTAGGCAATTCTACAATGGTTGTTTATATCATCTGTCCTACCTAAGCACCCAGCGTAAGTCACGGCCCCAGAGCAATGGTGATGGAAGGTGATACAGGCCGCAGGCCCTGTGACCCGTCAGTCCTGTTTAGAGCTCCCCATATCCAGGCAAAAGCTGGCAAATTGTACTACTATTGGGATGGCAGAATCCGTCATACTCATCTCTTCATGCTGGCCCTGTTATGAGAGGGCTGACACAGACCTGAACCTGGAATGCTTTGCACCTAAATCCACTTCACACATCAGTCAGAGATGCCAGTGGCCATTTAAGACCTTTGTGCCTCAGTTTCCCACCTGTAACCCATGGATAACAGCACTGACCTTCCCGAAGAAAGATTGCAATGCTGAAGTGCTAACATTTGCCAAGGGCTAGGAAATCAGGGCTAAAGTGTTAAAGAAATACAAGTGATTATTATAAACAGTCCCACTCCATTCCCAGGGAGGCTGATAATAAATAATCTTTATACAGCACCCTCCACTGTAAATAGGCCAAGAAACAAGTGAGTCTGCAAACAGAGATACAAACAGGATTTTTGGATGGGAGATTCAGATTAGCCCTTTTCTACTGAGAAGCTTTTTAGGCCTTGTGGAAGGAAGAATCTGGAGACCCGACTGACTATTTTAACATCGAGCTTTGTGCACCTGCAGGAGTTGTGCATCCATCACTGTGGACGGGCCATAAAGCCCCATCCTGGAGGTTTATAAATGGTGCCTCCTGCTCACAAGAGCAGAGCCGGCGTGAGCTCTGTTTTCACGGTTCAGCTCACGGGAGGGTGGTGCAAGCTGAACAACACATGCAGGTTATAATTGCCCAGTCGTTCTGCTTCAAGGGTCTGGGACACTTAAATGTCACAGTATATAAATGGTAATTGTTGGAAGAAATAGAGCAAAGTGATTTCAAAGGCATCCAAGTCCAGTGCTTTTGCTAGCTCATAGTACAGGTTCAAGGCTGGAGCAGATTGCCTAAATTCCCTCAGAAAGAGGCAGCGAAGGGCTGGAGGACGAGGCAGCAGCTCCTCAGTGGGTCATGTGGTGAAAAGGTCTGGTTTTGTTAGATGGGCAGCAGCACAGTTTGGTGGCTATGATATTCCTGATGGATGTGTGCATTCAGATCCCTGCAGGCTGAGACGGGCCGAGCTCTCCAGTTTCACTGACTTTGCCCTAGCTGGGAGGTTATTCTGCTGGTGCAAAACCTGATTGCAAGCTCTGAATCCTGATATAACTTAAGCATTTGACTTTTCCTTAAGAACTCCTGTGAGGGACACATTCATATCTTTCCTGTGGGCTGCCTTAGGACCAGGGGCTGCTGTGAGTCCCCAGCTTTAACTGCAGCACTCTGCTAGGGGGAATTCAAGGCAGAATCAACCAAAGGCTCCTCAGAAGAGCTGGTGGCACTGGGAACTGCCATGCTGAGAACAAGGGGCCAGGGCTGAGTTGCTCCTGCCACAGGAAAGGGGAAGGAAGGGCAGCACTGTGACAGAAAACCAGGCTTGCTACTGCCACCCCTACTGCAGAGATAGGAAGGGTGAAGACAGAAATGCTGTTGCAGGATGGGGCCCTCCCTTTACCCCCAAGAGCAAACACTGCCTTGGCTCCCTGCGCTCCTCTGCCGGCCACTGCAGCCATGAGCACTGAGCACCAAGCCTGGCAGAGTTCAGGAAGTGTTTGAACAATGCTCTCAGGCACTTGGTGTGACTCTTGGGGGTGGTCCTGTGCAGGGCCCGGAGATGGACTCGTGATCCTTGCAGGTCCCTTCCAACTCAGCTTATTCTGTGATTCTGTGATTCTGTGATTCTGTGATTCTGTGGTTCTTTGAGCCTTGTTTCCCAGGGCTGATGCTTGGTGTTGCTGTGACAGCCTGAAGTCCTGTGCCTGTGCTGTTTGTGCCCAGCACTCACCCTCTGTGGGGAGCATGTGGCAGTGGATGTTTCCCTGGGGAGCTGGGGGTCGGCATCTGCAATCTGCACTTGGTGACAAAACACTGTCCAGCCCCTGTAGAAGGTTTTGCTAATATCTAATATCTGCTTGGACTAGATGATCTCTGTAGGTCCCTTCCAACAGAATTATTCTATTCTATTCTATTCTATTCTATTCTATTCTATTCTATTCTATTCTACTCTATTCTATTCTGTATTTCAGACCCATCTTACTCTCCCCAGTGACAGGCTCCCGTACAGCAGGCGTTTCGCAAAATGTCTGGCATCAAGGCCTCTCTTCCCAAGACAGAAACCATTGTGGGGTGGCTGGGGCTGGCGGGGAGCAGAGCATCCCATGTTCATCCCCAGAACAACAAAACCACCAGGCAAAGGAGGAAAGAAGACAAAACAGCAGAGCTGGGCTTTACTTACATGGCATTCCAGCTAGTTGAGGAATGGAATACAACAGTGGTGCCCTGGCTCACTTTTAATGCAAAGGGGGTGTTACCTGTGAATTAAATACAATGTGCTTCTGTTCTCCATTTTCTAGCTATTCTCCCCTGTATAAGGTTTTTGTTGTGATAAGAAGTGACACAGAGGCCCAAGGCAGGTGCAAAGGAGAGCCCTTTATTGCAAAAACCCGGCCCTTTTAAGCAGTTAGCCGGTTATCTGTTTACATAGTTTTAAAGCATAACAAACATAATTCAGCCAACCACCTTACACCACGATGTGAGCACACGATGGTCAAACAGCATGTTTTTCTAACTCAGCTGTGTCTCTTTCCCAGCATCCTCTTCTACTTAGCCGAAGTAACAGGCCTGAGCCATGATTTTACAAAGGCAACAAGGCCTTCATTTTTATAAGGTTTTACCTATGTGCAACAGGTTTTGATCTTAGTTTATTTCTTCTATCCATTTTTTTTTAAGAGTAAAGTATAGTATAAATTAAGGATCCTAGACACTTCTGAAGGTTTAAGCAGCCCAATTTTTGGAAATTGGGGGGCTTTTTTCACTAAGATGTTTTCTAATTAAAAATGGTTTGCAAGCACTGAGCCCATGATGTTTTTTGATGATCTGTCACAGCTCTACCACTACCACTCAGGGAAGCAGTACATGGAAAAACGACTGTTATAGAAAAGCCGGTAAGATAAATCTTGAAATAATTTTACCAATATTAGGCATCCTATTTTGGGAAGAAACTGAAGAGAGGAATTTTTTTTCCCCAGAAAATATTGACATTTTCAAAGCAAGATATTTGTAAGTGATGAGAACAATTTACAGCAATATGTGCACACAAACATACACTTGCTCCTAGATTGTGAGCAGGAATGTCAGACTCATTTCTAAATTGGGTACTTGCACCTGTATGTGTAATATTCCAAACATAGTTGGTGCTTCTTACTGTTTCCCTATGTCTGATTTTGAAAGATCTGTTCCTTGCTAGATTGAACTCATTGCTTCTCAAGTATCTTCTCTAAATACGACTTTGCATGTGACATTCATCCAGGAGTTCTCTGCAGATTCAGTTCTGATGCTGTACTTTCAGATGTTACTTGTTTTCATTCTTCTGTAACATTTTTCAGTCCTCCCTTTCATTTCTATCTATTATTTCAGTAAACCTTTATAATCCTGATATGCTGTTTTCATAGTTTCTCCAATAATCTCTTTGAAGAGGCTGGACAAGCTAGACCATCTCTCAAATGATGCAAAACATTTCCCTAATGTGGATATTATGTGTGCCAAGAAATTCCTGAATTAGTTTGAGTACTCCCATACCGCACTCATGAATGTCAGCAGCAGTCACAGGAGCTGTCTGTCCTTGCTGGAGACTGCTTATTCCCAGGAAGGATATTTTGTACCTCTAGGTTACCACATCTGCCACTGCCAGTTCTAATAAAGAGTTTCCCATCCCTCAACAGGAAATATTCAATCACCCGCCCAAAGCCCATCAGGACNGGGGGGGAGGCATTTGTGGCTAAATACTGTCCTAATGTCTCTTTTGAAACCTTTTTTTTCTGCTTCTTGTCTAGACCAAGTTCTGATCACGCAGGAAAGGCCAAAGCAAAGACCCTTTAAGCAGAGCGACATAAAATCAGGATCCTCTCCCATGGAAATTTTGGATTTGAAGAGCAGATCTGCTCTTCAGCTGTTGCAAGAGCCTTTACACAATCCCTGTTTCCTTTGCTCCTTTCCCTCCCCTGTAGGGAGGTTTCAGCACGCTGCCTCCCACAGCACCCAGGCAGTCACAGCTTGACGGGCTGGGGCCACACGTGGCCGAGGTGCAAAGCAATCCGGAGCCCTGGAGCTCTGCTGTGCCCTGGCTGGGAGTCAGAGCCTGCCCACTGCACCCCTCTGCAGCCTGCCTGACCCTGCGCAGGGCAGTCGGGCTCCCGCTGCTCCTCACTGCTGCAGGCCTGCTAAAGGGAACGAGGCCTTCTTCGGCTATCTCTATTTGTCACAACGTTCAAATACCAAAGTTAAATCCAGGCTTATCCTCTCTTTTCTTTGCATAAAAGCTTCCACTCAAAGCAGATGTTCTCAAATCTGTTATCCTCTATATTGTTCATATTGGTTCTAATTTTTCCCACGTTGCTCAAAGCTCTATCCTCAGGTGACTGTTCTCTGAGCTTTCCCAGCTCAGCTTTACCTTTCAAATAAGATTTATCCATTAAAAACCAATTCTACTGCTTTTTGCAGCTATCATTTTGTCACATAAGGATTTATTCAATAAATGCTTTTAATAGCAACATTTCTAGGCTTTGTTTGTCAAGAGCTGCCAAGATTTTACAAGCCAGGGTTGGCACAGACACTGAATTGCCTCTCTGTACCCAGGGGAGAGTTTCCTGCTGGTCATGACAGAGGTCCTGCACACACAAGTAAATGAAAGGAAATTAAAAATATGGGTAGCTACATAATTCACAGCCAGTAAATGGTGAAGAGTATCAGACTTCTAGCAACTTCTGGACCTCAGCAAAGCTTCTAATAAAAGCCGGGATATGTGATTTTAATTTGCAGTTCCAAGATCTACTGAAAAACCTAAAAGCCCAGTTTCAACACAAGCACCAGGACAAGGAACTATATAAAGGCCATCAGCAAGAGCAAATTCAGCCCTCCCAAGGGCACTGGGAAGTAACAGCTGACAGGACAGAAGAGAGGTCAAGATCAGTATGCCAAAAATTTTTCATTCAT
The DNA here is from genome assembly GCA_013389985.1 of Dryoscopus gambensis. Classification (NCBI taxonomy): domain Eukaryota; kingdom Metazoa; phylum Chordata; class Aves; order Passeriformes; family Malaconotidae; genus Dryoscopus; species Dryoscopus gambensis. The sequence goes on along the minus strand of WEIT01039440.1, from coordinate 21,977 downwards.
GGGTCAGCCTGAAATTAAACAGCATTGCTGTTGCCTGCCTGCTGCATGCTGTGGGGCAGTGGGTGTCCAGTATTTGTGTCTTGGTGTACCCCGCATCCACCCATGCAGGACTTCATGGGTGTCTCCTGAACAACTGTGAAAGGCGGTGGTTATGAAAAAAAGAGGGAGTCTTTCCCTCTATTCTGTTTCCCCAGTCCCTTCTGAGGTCTTCAAATGTCTATTGCTAAACTGTCCTCCTTAAAAGGTGCACAGCACTAAGTTTGTCTAAAGCAAAATCAAAAGAGAAAAGAAAATACATTGCCTAATATAATTTTTTAGGTTTTTCAAGAACTCTAAACTTGTTTTGGTGCATCTTCTGCTTTCTTTCAATGAAATATTTAATACAGTCAGACATTAATAGGACTTCTTTTTGCTCATCTTCCTCCATTCTTTCCATACTTACCCATTCAGTCCCACAAGGACTTATTAATTAAATTCTCTCAGTACAGCGTTATCTCTCTTTGACTATCTCTATTTTCTGTACTGCAGCTTGTGTACATTGTCGAGAGGAACCAGAGAGAGCAAAGAACCAAATACAAAGATCCCTCCAGGAATACAGTATTCAATTATACATAGAAAACCAGCAGTTCTGATTGCTCATCCTTATTTCCCAGAGGAGGCCTCAAATGTCTTTGTTCTTTGACTCTTTAAAAAGAATTTCCTTTTCTGGTAAAATCATTTTACCTGTGAAAGCAGGCCAGGCTTTTGGTCACATTCACCTGCTTTTCCATTAGCAACTGTTACAACTTGCTCTTTCCCATGCTCAGCCTCCAACAAACAGCTTTGGGGTATTTTGCAGCTCCCCATGGCTTTGTGCCTGGGCTCCAGGACCTTCCACCAGATCTGGGTTTCCAGGGGGGAATATGCCTCATGAACCACACAGTGGGCTCTTCTTACAAACATCAGAGTGTCATAAATGCATTACTGCTGACACGGTGATGATGAGATCCTGGAGAGGCCCGGAAAGGAATGAGCATGGGGCCCCAAGCCCCATCTCATCTCCTGAAGGGCTGTACCTGTTTTATGGACAAAGAACAACTTCTGCTCCCAGAGTTGTCAGTCAAAGACAGCTTCCCCAGTGCTAAAGTGACCACAAGTAACAGAATAACTCTAACAAACCTAAATGTGAAGTACAGTAGTATATATAATTAACCAAGCGTTTCAAGCTGTGAACTCCCTGTCTCCTTGAAGTCCACAAATTGTACGACTCACGGCCACCACACATAGGGTATATATGCACACATATACATGTTTTGATATGTTCAGTATTTTGTTCTTGTCTAAAAATAGTGTTGCAAAATGGAATGGGAAAATCCATTTGCTCCCTGGGAACCTGATATTACCTCCAGTTTGCCAGCTTCCCAGCTGGCTAGATATCATATCATTTATGTTGGGCCTCCAGCAAGATTAATGGCATCATCTGTACAGTGTTAACAGCCTAATCTTGCTAAATCTCTTTGTTTTGAAATTTGATTGTGCCTGATCTTCATTATTTTAATTGTTTAATGTATTATAATTAATTAGATCTAACAGATTCCAATTCAGCCCGACATATTCACATTTGTCTGCGAGCTGTGGGAAGCACAAGACAAACCAGGCTGATTCCATGCTGGCTTTTCAGTCCAGAGACCAGGTACTATTTTTGCCACTGCCTTTTATGTTTGTCTGCAGGCAAGTCATCTATCTTTCTGTTTCTCCAAGGGATTCCAGCTTGCTGTGTTTATAGCTTAACTGGATCTCAGCACAGGTTGTCATCTTTACACACAAGTGTTACGGAAGTAGGAATAGCAACCCACAGCCCATCCCATACACAGCTGCCTTCTAAGTGGGACTGGCTGCTGCTTAAACTGAGCACAGCAATAAAGACCGTGAACATGGAGGCTTGTGAATATGTATGTTGCTTCAGCATAACACATGGAAACCTCTCTTTCCTTCCCACCCAACTCATGCCAAGTTCTGGCAAGATTTTAGTACTTCCCAGAGGACAGACTTTCTGCCTACACAGAGGGATACCTTTTACTTTCTGTACATGACAGAGCCCCACTGGAGTCATGTCAGTTTTTTCCTGAAAATGCTGCTGCTGTTGCTGCTGCTGCATGCACAGGCCTGGCATCCAAATGCTTTGCACCATCTCTCTAATGGTGCATCTTCATTCGGCCCACATCCAGGTTGAAGGGAAGAATATATTTTTGCCAGGGATTAAGAGCTGGTTGTTGCTTCTTCTTCTTCTTCTTCTTCTTGTGAGAAGAGCAAGCTTTCCTTTCCAACAGTGAAGTTGCCTACCTTCTCTTCCCCATCACCTTAATTTGGCACGTCAGTGGGAAGAGCACTCAGCCAGGACATGGAGGACCCAAATTCAATTCACCCCTCCACCTGAGAGAAGGCGAATCTATTTCTTCAGGGCACACTCTTGCTATCAGTCTCCACAAGGGAATCTTTAGCTCCTGCTAAATGTTTGTCATATTTGTCCAAAAATTAATAACAGAGCATTGATCCTAAGAGCAACAGCAGCCTGCTGGTCTGCTGTCCAGAGCTCACAAACAAGGGCAAAAAGATTTGGTTCTGCTCTGTTCCCTAAGGACTACTTTTGCATCTTATCTGGTGATTACTGTGTAAAACAAACTCAGGATATCTTTCCAAGGAGTATCAGGGTTCCCTAGCACCCTCCTTGCAGCAGTAAGCAGTATGGCGAAAGACCAAAACCCCCCCATATATAACAAATCAGACCTTGACTAAATTCATCGTGAAAAACAAGATGAGAAGAAACAAACATGCAGAAACCTGCTGCTGTCGTCTCCACAAGAAAACCACATGTTAATGCCCCCCAGCCAGATAAAAGACATTCCCTTTGGCATTGTGGACAGCCAACTGCCCGGGGTCCCTCAACAGTAACGAACAGATGCTCCAAGGAAGACACAACAGGTGTGACATAAAAAGAGCAGCATGCACTTGGTCCAGCAAAGATCCCCCCACAAGGTTATAGAATAAGCCCTCACCGATACCACACCTCAGAAGTACTGCTTTTTGCAGTATCCATGGTTTTGTGGCAGCCAAAAATGTCTAATTAAGATTAATTAAGACCTTCCCTCAAAAACCCCAAGAAAAATATTATCTTACTTGGGAACCTGGGTACAAAAGAGCAGAGCCAAGGACCTCTAGCAAACATGGAGATCGATTTCAAAACACTAGGAGGAAAAAAAAATATGTACCTCCTGTATTTTTGAATCCTTTAAATAATTGTCAGTTCTGTAAAAATATTCAGTTAGAACTGTAATCAAAATAATATACTGCGTGCTTTTGTGATCTTGTTTGGGGATTCTTTTCCACTCCCAGACATAGCACAGGCTTGGTTTTAGGTAGAGACACTCTTCTTTTTGCAATTTATTTTTTCTCTGAAGAAAATGCACTTTCAAATTACATGCAAGATGGATTAATGAATTTGAAGCAATTTGCAGGCTGTTAGGAGTGCAAAGGGAGAGTTTGTGGCGTTGGGGCCAGGTATGCTTACATCCAGCCCTTTTCGATGGCTGGGCACGGCTCAGCTGGGACTGGTCTTCGTGCTGTCAGAGGAGCTGCTGAGCAGTTCTGACTCAGGTGGGCAAAACACAGCCCAGTAGCCATGACCACAGACTGGGAGGAACCCGGCAGGACCTACTGTAGCCAAGGGAGAATTTGTCAGAGCAAGCAGCTGGCTGGGAAAGGGAGGAGCAAGACAAAATCTCTAGCAAGGCTGGCCTGTGAGAGGAAGATCACGGCAGGAGAGAGAGAGCGGGAATTTTTGTTTGGTGGCAAAGCACCAAGGCACAGGAAAAAAGCACTTTAGTGCTGCATATATCCAAATAAATGTATTGAACAGTCCTCAACCACCCTCTGAGCTGCTATGCCATATTTACTTGGGGAAGTGATCTGCTGGGGATATAAATTGTATGAATGTCAGACTGGTGCCAGGGAATGTGTGAGCCACAGGCAGGACATGCCAAGCAAACTCCCAAATCTTCCTGGGAGTGGCACACTGTACAAGTGCCAGGAGAGGCTTCATTCATAGCTGAGGTGCAGGTATGTTAGCCTAGCTCGTTGCCCAGAAACCCGCAGGAAAAATCTTCCCTGAGTTTGCGTCCAATGCTGAGGAGTAGGTTTGGTGTTGCAGATCAAGTGTCTATGCACTGAGAACTTAAAAGCTCTGTAAGAGAAACACAGAGAGAACTCCTAACCATGCTTTCTCCATCACCAGCTACCAGCAGGAGATGGAGAAAACAAAAAGTTCAGAGAGTTTCTTCATCAGTGCTGAGCAGCTGTACTATAGACTGCATTGACAGATGGATATAAGTCTGGAATTTCAGGACATTTTGAGAACTTCCTGCTTGAACATCAACCATAGCTCTAGCTGGACACCTCCAAATCTCCACTTTGTCTTATAAACTGCTTCCTAAGAAAACCCCTACCCCATGTGCTTTCTGATAGTTGCAGGATACAGTACAGATCTTTCTACATCCTGTAAGACCATCTATGGATCTCATCTGTAGTAGTGATTTTTACTACTTCTTTTTCTTCAGCCAAACTTTGAAACTAGATGGGCTTCATTCTTCTTTTATTACCCTCCTTCCTTCCTGTTTTCACAGTTAGTGGAACATTTTCTTCAGCAGGTTTTTTTCCCCAAATCTTGTCCCTCCACCTATACTCCTTAGAAAGGCATCTAATCTCTGCTTTTGAATTCTGAGTTCTCCTTTTGCACACCTTCTTCTCTGAAAATTGGCTTAATCCATAGCCTAGCAAGTCTTCCTGTGCACTCTTGTCTCCGCACAACTTTTTGCATTTGCAGGCATGAGCTGTAACCGGCTCTGGTGACAGTTTTTCTGTAAAAGAAGAAAAATGACATTGTAAAATCTGGAGCTGATCACAAATCTGTTGGTGAAGCTCGGAGCAACTCACAGCATTCTGAAGTTAGTCTATTGCTATTCTTGCTGCTCACATGCTGCTTATCATATCATAGAGATCATCTGGTTACAGCCTAGTTGCACTCTTAATTAGCCAAGCCAGAAGCCTGCCAAGTTTGGAAAAAAAATAGTTTAATTGAGAAGTGAGACATTAACTATTTGAGAGATAATATCATCTATAAACTTAGTAGTCTTGTTCAGCAGTTTAACCTTTTTCTCACTGAAACATCCTTTACAAGTAATACAAAAAAGAGAATCCAAAAGTTGGGAGAAAAAAAGAGTGCCTGCCTTGTGAGACCTTAGGCCTGGATTTTTTCTTCAAAAATCTTTCTTTGGGGCTTACGTTTCAAAGTCTGCCCTAGATAAATGACAAGAAAGATTGGTTTGGTAACTCTGGCACTGGCTTGCAAATGGGATCTCAGCCCCTTTTTCAGCCTCAGGTTTTTCCATATGGCCACAGGGAAGTCATATGGACATTTGCCTGAGAGCTCTGTCCCTACAGAGACTTTCCCTGCAGGACTGGGTGTAGATGTCAATGTGCTGCTGACCTTTAAACGACTGTAAAACTGGAACTTGGCCACACTCCAAGTACTCCCACTAATTTTATACTTCCTGGGGCTTATCTATTATGCAAAACCAGTCAGGTTTCACTTGGAAGTTGCATAGAAGAGCAGCTTTTATCACAGCCCAGTACTATGCATGTGTGTAGTCTTTGTTTTGACATCAGCTCAATTGTGTCCTGTTTAGATAATTGAGCAGAGAAGAACTACAAAAATTTCCAGGCTAGATAAGTTATCCATCTTGTGGAAGAATCTGACAGAAAACGCAAAAAGGAGGCAAGGCATTTTCCTTTGTTTCTCCAGCTAAGCTGATTTGTAAAATACACAATGCTCACATGGCTTTTAGAGTAATACAGACCCTGTGGGACAGTTGTAAAACTCCATATAAGAATATTATAAAACCACTGCAATGTACTATTTGAAATGTGTGTATAGATTAAAAAAGTAATAATTCGCTTCATTCTAGTTAGCTTCTCTTAAACTAGATTCATTAGTTCCCAGACACAACAGCTGGGTCTTCAAAATGTCAGGTAGCTGGCAAGGGGGCATGATGAAAATCCACAAGTGTTTCAGGAGTATAAATATCAAAGCAGGAGATTCTCCAGTCAGGATGGAAAGAGGTAAGTACCAATTAGTTTTCTTACAACTATTGACAGGGGCACATCCTAACAGCCTGGTTGAACTTCTTGGATGAAGAAACAGCCAGCCATTAACTGGCTCACACCAGGGTATATCTGAGACCTCATTTCTAAATCAGACAGAATTCTTAGACCGGTTCAGTTACAGGAATTGATGCTGAGCCAGGAGAGCAAACGGAAGACAAAGATAGTAACAGACTCCAGAGATCCTGGGAGGAAAAACGGTGTTCAGGGCCAAAAGTAGGAAGAAGAGGCACGGCAAGAGAATTGAGTTGTTCTGTAAGAAATTAAACAAACAAGGTGGGGTTTGATTGATTGTTTTCATAGACTTAAGTTCCTTGTCTCCTAAAATCTCCTCCGCCATTACAACCTTAGGTCCTCTCCCTAAGACCACTGTCTATAGGGCACATGCTATGCTCAATCAAATATCTTTGAGCACGCTCCATCAGGCTGGCAGCTCTCAGCCACTGTGTAAGGGCTGCATCCACCTGCCTTTTCCTCAACACTGGCATTTCATTACGTGCTTTATTCTCTGTACAGATGCAGTTTTTCACAGACCTTATTTATCTTGAGATTTCAGCTCATCTTTCAAATTTGCTTGAAACCCCATCCCAAAGTTTTTTGGGGGAATTGCTGAATGTACAGAGAGATAAACAACACAATCTCATAAACCTAACTTCAAAGGCAACCAGGCTAAAAACCACCAGGTTTTAATTTCTGATCTTGTTCATGCCAAATGTTGTCTAACATTTCGGCAGCAATCTGTGGCCCTGAGAGCTTCCTTCAATATCCTATCAAGAACATAAAATAAATTCTAATAAACGTAGTCAGTATAAAATAAAATGAGTTTAAATTGGTTGCTGGGATGCAAAACTGAAGCTGACAGGCAGTTGTGAGGGAACTTGCAAGAAAATGCTTCTTTTATGTATTTCTTTGGGGCTTAGGAGCCTGGAGCTGTCAAGATGGTTTTGCACATGCTCGGCAGCAAAAACAAGGGAACTGAGTGATTCTAGCAGTAGAAAATGTAAATTCCTACTGCATTAAGCAAAGCTTCAAGATTAAAAGTGCTATTAATGCCTATAATTTGAATAAAGTTACTTTAGTATGTATTTAGGGGCCTAAGTTTTCCTTGCAAAACTACATTTTGAATTTTTTTAGTAGCCTGTTGTGATAATTTCGCCAAGGGCTTGTGAAAATCTAGGTAAAATATATTAGTAAATTCACCTTCATCCAAAGCTCTATCAGACTGTTCAGATACCAGTGATTAATGAGATTTTTTTACTCTAGAAATCGTCTTTTATAGGACCTCACCTCATAAAATTACCTTTAAAGTGCTGTCTTATTTTACTTTTAACTTCAAATTATTATCTGATAAACAATTCACTGTATTAATAATTCCTTGGATTACCTTATAGACATATAGGTTCAGTATGTTACCCATTGATCCTTTTAACGGTAAATGTTTATAGTGAGAGTTTAGAAGTTGGCATGTATCCTATAGGAGCTATGCTGTTTCATTCTTTAGGTCCTCCGGAAATCCTCAGAACATACCCTATGAGACTTGCACCTTAGCATTTTTTTTCTGATCCCTTCAACTCCAACAACTATGTTCTATTTCTAAAGAATGCAAAGAAAATAAATAATTTATCTTTAAAAAATAAGAGACAAACTCAGGATAAATGCATGCAACATGAGAAGCTCTGAAATTAAGTGGCACAACTGATTTGAACCAAGACATTATGGAGCCTTTCTCCTGACAATCAACATTAAAATAACATTAGCTAGTAAGAACAAATAAATAAAATATAAGTCCAAAAATAAATCAAAGTAGGTATAATAGAATGATGTTAGTCTCAAGTTTGCTTCAAGACATCCTGTCTCTTCTGGCAACACTTTTTAAGTGTTATCCTGCTCACTCAAGAGCAGTTACACATAGTGGAAATGAATACAAGCTAAGAGCCCTGAGTTCTCAAATCCCAATGGCTATTGTTTGCAAAGGGTAAAGAACTGTATTCATCTATAAATGAACACGATTACTCTGGATTCAGTAATTCAACCCTGTGTGAAGGATTGGGATAAGACTGACACACAGTGAATTTATCAATGCCGTGCTAAGTGCACTCGAACTCGTACTTGCAGCCCCAGAGGACTCAGGTTCAGTCAGTGCTCCCAGTGGAGGGGGTGCCCAACCACCCTCACACATCCCAGGGCACAGCGTGCCCCTTTCGGCACCATCCATCTTGCTTCCTGTAGGGAGAAATGGTGAAGAAAATAGATGTGATGGGCTCTTTCAGTGTATCTCTGGAAGACACGCAAGTACCTCAGCATTAGGCAGATAGGAATGAAAATATAATAAAAACATAATATATAAACCATATATATTCTACTTGCAGGCCTCTGTCTAGCCAAGTGTTTTCAAGCATTCATGTTAAATCTCCTTCTTGTTGCTGATGGTGGGGATATTTCATTTGGTTTCTTCAAAGTTCTGATGACTGCGGCAGCATCCCTAAAATACTTGCTCCCTAGCTGCATCTCAAAATAGTCTGAATTATCAACCTTACTACTCATAAGTGATGAACTTTGTTCTTACATGCAGCTCTTGAGTTCATATCTAATATTGTAAGATCAGTGCAGGTAGAGAAACAAACTGGATTTTTCCTAAGAAAGCAGATACACCCAAAGCAATGGCATGATGCCTTTTTTCAAAAGGAGCTCTCAACAACTCAAGAATTTGCACACTTTTACAATGCCACTAATGTACTTGAACACTACAATGAATGGAAATAAATGATATTCAGGACCTATACACACATACAAACATATATATATGTATGTGACAGCCTTTCTACCCAGACCTCTCAAACCTTCCTTTCAACTAATGGATTACTGGAAGTTATTGCAGTCCTGTAAGTGCAGCCAATTCCCGATGTTTTCCCCCAGCTCATACACTGAGGGTCAGAAATAAAGTTCTTTAGCGTAAATTCAGCTCTTAGTGACCCCTCTGCAAACTTACGGTCCTTCATAAGTTTCAGCTTTTTCTAAACAAGGAAGACCAGCATCTATCTTCCTTTCTCAGAAAGGTCAGTAGGAAGCAAAGAACAGTGCTGATTTATCTTCATCACTTGGTGACACGTTCTGTGAAGGCAGTTGCCATTTTACGTTACTTTTTTTCAGAATCAGCGAATGTGGTAACATACAATTCATCATTTCTACGCCATTTATTTCTTAGGTATCCTGACAACCTTCTTGGATACTTGTCACTGTTGACAAGACATTTGCAAATATTTTTAAATTATTTTGGTGGAAAGGATCTTTGCATTGTACTGACAGGTGAATTGGAGGAATGACCTTTAGGGACACTTCCAACCATGCACTAAATCTCTAATATATATGCACCTAAATCCATCCATATACAAAATAATTTGAGGATTTGAATCCAAGGTAAAGGATTACTTACACAGGACTCACTGGTACATTGATTCTTTGGCTAGATTTGTAATTTCTGTAAAAAACTAGACTACAAACAGACAGATGAGGAGGTTACAGAAGGTTCAATGAGGCAGAGAGAAAGGCCACGTGAGATCCAGCAGCTCCAACTACTTTCCACTCAGTGATGGAAAATAGTAGCCTTATCCACAATTCATATGTTTTATCACTGGCACCAGACAAAGAGTCAGAATCTGACTCATTTTAGAACACTGGGGGTGGGGGGAGGAAACAAAAAAGAAAAGAATACTCTAAATGCATGCATCCTTCACTGAAGTCATTCAGTTGGGTCAACCTACAAGAGTGTCCTGAGGACAAAGGGTATGTGTTGGTCCACAAGCACAATCAGTCTACAAAGCAGATGAACAAAAGATCTCATTCCCTTGTGCAAAGCTTGAAGTTTGGCTTGCAAATCACAGGCAGTGGCCAAGGAAAGAAATAAAGATAGGTATGATATATTCCTAAAAATGTCAATAAATATTTTATTCCAGAAAGGTTGTAATAATCAAAGGATCTTACTTTTGCTAAGTGGGGGGGAAGAAATTCAAAACCCTAGAGAAGCCCACAAAGGCTGCATAAAAATACACCCATGTGCATATGATCATGTAGCCTGAGAATCAGAACAGAAAGGTATGTAACAAAATCACAACAGTCAGGATTTTAAGCAAGCAGCTTTTGGAGACGTAGCTCTTAACAGTAGGAGAGCACACGACAGAGCTGCCAACTCTTCTTTTCTTCCCTCTGCAGGCTGTAAATTTGCAGAATCATCTCCTGGTCTCTGGGGAAATGCCCTTTGCTAGGCTGCTTTTCCTCATTTTCCTGTTCCCAGGAAAAAAAAAAAACAAAACACAAAGACCAACCAACAGCAACTCAGAGCATCTCCATATTCTAGCAGCAGCCTGGTTAGCACCAAGACTCACCACCACTGAGCCTTCCAGTCCTGACAGCATTCACCGACTTTTAAGAGATATTCTGATGGATTTCTTGGATTGTCATTCCTGGTCTATGTGAAGGTGACCCCCCCAAAATCCTGCCATCCTCTTCTAGTACGGGGATAACCCTACCTTGTACTCATTTACTTTTAATTATGTTCAAGCACAAGAAAGAATAACTAAGCACTTGTGGAGAAAGGATGGGAGGGAAGAAGAACTAAAAGCTTTTTTAGAGGGGAAATAAAAGATATCTGGAGTAATTTTCTCCCCCCCCCCCCATCCCTCCATTTCTTCTTATCATGTAAGAAAGTAAAGTAAGAATGAGTGTAAATAAACATGCATATATGTACTTTCATATGCAAATGTTTCTAAGTATATAAATGAGTTTTTGCTGCTGGCTGCAGCCTGACAGTCTGAGATAGTGAAAGTGCAAGTCATTGAACAAAAAGCTGTGAGGAGAGCAACAGAGAAAGTGCATCTGAAGAACAGGAAAGCTGCTTAAAGCCTAGGTTTTTAAGAGACCAAGTTCCCTCGTCAAAACTGCAATAAGCAAGACAAAATAAAACATTCCACAATAGGGGAAAAGTGCAGGAAATGTAAGAATAACAGACAGCAGGAGAGTATCTGTTCAAGAGACAGCATATGCAAAGGTGAGTAATGTCTAATTTCTTGGATCTGTTTCAAATGGCAGCGTTCATGAAATCCAGAGGAGTGGAAATGGTGTTTGGCAAAAATAGCCTACTTAAAGGGGAAGGAGTGCAGCGTCTATTGACGCACGGGGCTGTTAGCAAACAAAAACTATGGTTAGTGGCAATTAGGGTTGTTGCAGGAGATGTTCCATTCACTCCAAAACCAAAAATAATGGAAAGGACAGAATGGAAAGGCTGATGTTTTCCTTCCATGAAACTATTAACACTGCCTACAGTATTGCAGCCTACTTCACAAGGGGTTCCCCTGTATTTTCCTGGAAATATCAAAAAGCAATACACACTTGTGCTTCATCTAATGCATGCTCCAGTCTGGGTTCTTTATGCACTTTTAAAATCCTTTTTTAAGGATTACAATTTTTCCTGTATCAGTTAATTTTTCATCATGTTACCACAAAGTATTCAAGTACCTCGGAAAACGTATGGTCTATATTTGGGTGGTTGCCATTTCAGTGAGACTTCTGCAAAATAAAGCTTTTTAGCTTATGTTAAAAATGAACTCTGTAACATAACTTGAAACAAGTTGCAGCAAATGCTGTGCCATCAAACCATCTGTGTTCAAGTACAGCTCTAAAGCTCTCCTCCTATTGCTTCCTAAAGTGGAAAATAATGGTAAAAAATAAAAACAGATAAGATGAAGAAGCACTGTGTATTGGAATACATTATGTACCTGAGCCTTGCAATGTTTGTTTCAAAAAATCCCTTCTGTACCTGTATACTCCAATGAAACATCGTTCGGAAACCAAAGAGGAAGGTTATATTCTTCACATTTAAATTAAGCTACAGTGATGTTCTCACCTGACAGCTAGTAATTTCTGGTGAGCTTCACTCTACACAATATTGCCTATTTTGCTGTTTTTAGCTCTCTTCACAAGCTTTCCAACAATATTCCACAGGAACATGAGTGAAATTCATTAAACCTTAGAGTTAATGGAAGGAACTAGAACTGATGAGAAATAATTTTTTAAATATCCCACTGTTAAATTAAAGTCTAAGATAACAGAAGTTGATGGGTAAAACTCACATGGAGTAAAATATACATTATGACAAACCCCAAGATACATCTTAGGCCACGAGGAAGAGTAGTAAGAAATCCAGAAACAAACTCTGCAGGTAAAATGCCACCATGGAAGAACTAACTGCTCTTTATATTATACAATGAAAAAAAGCCCAGTTCTTAAAAAGTCAACTTTGTCATGGGGGAGCTTAAAGTAGCACCTTTCTTATTTAAAGTCAAAATACAGGATCACTGTTTTGAAGATTAAAGTGACCCCGTTCTGATCACTTTATCTCACTCTCAGGTCTGCAGTCACTTTGTCACCGCAGGGTGGAAGGAAAACAAAGACCACGCCGGGAAGCTGTTCTGGAACTGCTTGGAAAAGACAGAGAGAGGTGTGCAGGCAAGAGCAGGAGGCAGCGCATCTGCGGGAGAACCTGTAGATGCTGTTTTCTCTGGTACCGAACCA
>WEIT01039439.1:29915-50221 GCA_013389985.1 Dryoscopus gambensis | reverse complement strand
TCTCACATAGTAACCTTATAATCATCCCTCCATTAGATACATTAGATCAAAGCGAACATTTTAATGTAGAGATCAGCAGAAATTGCTGAACATAAGAATTCCTGGTACAACTAAAGCAGCAATTCCTCTTTAGAAAAAAAAAAAAAAGAAGAAAAATAAAAATAAAGAAATTAATATTTGGAAAGGTGATATTTGGAAACTCTTGCTAGTATGCAGACACAGTTTAAGCTCAGGTAAGGTACCTCAGATGTGGTAACAAGTGCATTAATATACTCAAACAAATACTTGTCTCTGCAGAAACAAGGGATCTGGTAACAAAACTCTACAGTCAAAATGCTCTTATTCCAGTCCTAAGCCACCACTTAGACTGTAAAGATCTTTTTCTTGTGCAGATCTCTGATCTACATTGGTCTTTCTCCTCCACCATCTCACAATGTCCTTCTTTTCTATAGTGCACAACAGCTCCACAAGTGCTTCACAAGCAAAGTTCATCAGTAGTGAAAGGAATTGTGAAAGCTGTGAGATGCAACAGAGTGTGGAAAAATATACTAAAATCATCCTGAAAATATTTGTTATCAATACCTCTCACAATTTTACTTTTTAAATACCAGCATCTATCATGCTACGCATTAGTGTGGCAAAATGTACTGTAGTAGCATTGCATTTTTCTTTGGGATCTTATTATTTCCCTGTAGGCAAGCATTAGTCTTTGTGTATCAGTATCCAAAATACTTTTAGTAAAAGTTTATATAAGACTAAGGATATGAAAATACTATTTTTTCAATTCTATGACCTTTTGAATTTGGGGCAATAAATCAGTTTTTTAAGGAACTGAGGACATCTGAAATTGGGTCTCAGTTTAAAATATAAATTTCAGTAACTAAATTCAATTTTATTTAAATTTTGATCCTATATTAATAAGAAGATTTTTAAAATAAAAGTGTTTATCGATAAAGAACATATTTCAACAATAACCTTTGCACTTCAAAATATCTGTGTATTGATAATGTTGTTGTGATCAACAATAGATTTTTATTTTATTGCTCTGAACTGTTGTATGGTCTGATACAACTGCACAGTAGTGGTGAAAGAAGGGAATTATTAACATCCCTTTAATGATTAACACTCTTTTTGAGCATCTGCAAGTGTGCTAGAGCTGTTTGTCACCAAAACTCAGACCCTCTCTTTGTCCTTGAGAGCTGATACCTGAATATAAAACATAGTTGGAAAGCCTAATAAACAAATGGGCATGAAGGGCAATCAGGATAATAGTTAAAATCACAATGACACATAGATAGATGTTTATGTTTTGACTTAGCTTCACTGTCTAGATGACCAGTCAATCAGCTCAGCCGTCCAGATAAACGCCTTCCTGAGTATTAGCAGGTTTTTTCTATCAGTGAAATATTGAAACAGGTTTCAAAGTAAGTATATTCACAAATACTCTGCCGTGTTGAGAACTTCTTAGGCATGTGTAATGCAGATGTATCCAGAAATGTGCTGCTGTCACTGTGCCACATTGTGTACACACTGTGTACAAAGGGTTCTTGTGCCCACAAGAGGAGCATTCACACATGATTTCCTTGCTAGTTAATAGATGAACAAACGTGTCTAAAGGACCAGTTCTTCTGACTTTATTGATTTTCAGTATCAAATCAGAGAGAAGTCAGAGAGCCACCAATGTGGCATTAAGAGAAAACTGAACTTGGCACACAAATCAGTAGAGTCACAAAATCTGGTCAGGCAAGGTAACAAGTAAGCTTTCAGGCAGACCTCAGTCCAGCTAGAGCTCACAGTTACTCATCTGAGAACCTGACAAATCTCTGCTTTCCCATTTCCCACCAACGCATCTGGTATTATCACTGTGAATTCATTCTCCTGGTCTTTTTCTGTAGCTGGCCAATGTGATACTGTACAATGAAAAATCCTCTTTTTCTGTTCCCCAGTCTCATTAACAGAATAGATTTATGCTTTAAAATCCAGACATTTAAAAATCAAAATCTGCAGAAAACAAATGGAAATTTCACATGGCTCCCACTGTAGTCATCCTATGGGAAAAACAAATAATTTTTGAAATACCTTGTAACTCTGTGACATGAAGGACCCATTCAGAAACTCAATAAAATAAAAGATCTGTAAAGAAAGGAAGGAGACGACATTTAATAACTAGCCCTATTCATTCTGTCATGGGAATATTTTTAATATGCTTTTAAGTTTTCCACCCAACATTTGTTATTCCATTCAAGCAGTCTGATTCCAGAAAGTGCTACACAGACAGCGTGATGACCTTTGCAACACAAAGGCAATGAATTCAAACCCTCTTGTCTGTAGCTGGTGCTGCCATAGAGGACAAAATAGATAGGAAGAACCTGGGTATATGGCAATTTTCTTTGTATGCTCTCTGCTTTACAGGGACCATGTGTTCCTGTCTTCTAAGATTTGTAATTTCTAACCAGACCTTTTCCAATAGGTGACCTGAGACAGTCAAGACAGGACAGAGTCAAGATGGAGCAGGCACAGAGCTGAGTGCCACTGGCACACCGGCATGACAGGGATGGCACACCCCCTCTGCCCTTCCGCAGGGGTTTCTTGGGGGCTGCAGCCCACCTTTGCCATGGCAGTTCACCCCAGCTGCTGTGCAGGTCTGCAGGCTGAGCAGGAGGACAAAGCTGAAGACAAGGGGAAGAAGGACAGATCACTGCAGAAGGATCATGCAGTGTCCTGAGTATATGTTTGGGTAATTTTCACCTGCCTAATCTAATTACTTTGGTCCTTGGGAACAAATCATTTCAGTGGGATCTGGTTTAAACCCATAGTGCTGGGGGTGACAGACCACACACTGATTTGCTGCACCTTCAAATCCCCCCAGATATATCTTGTGGGGAGAAGATAAAATCTGTGTTAAAAAGCACACACAGGGATTATATGGCAAAGGAGACATCAGAACAGCAAACTTAATGACTTAATATTGTACAATATAAAATCATTCCAGTTGAATAACTTTTAATTTGTTATAATACATAGATGCCAATTATGCCTGATTTATTAAGAGAAGTTCAGCAATGCCAAGGCCCTGTGTTTGAGTGGTTGCCATGGTACCCAGCTTCTACAAGGACCTCTTAAGGATCATTAAAGTGTCAAGGTGATAAGTTTGACAGTCAGTGGATTTAATGATGGATGATAATAATGTTACCTCTTCACATCCCGAAACACATACGATTCAGGAGGTACAAATTTAAGAATTTTTTTAAAAGAGACTAGCTGGAGCTGACATGAAATATATTAACCCAGACTACACTCTGCTCCCTTTAGTGTAAATTCCTTAACCTCAGGTTTTTTTGTGATTTCAGGTTGCCACTGTTCCTCAAAGCATCTCAACCTGCTTTTATCAGATCTCACAGGCTTACCCCTGACCAGGGACTCCTGAGCAGCGCAGGAAATCATTTTGAGGCTGAACATTGCCAATCCAGCTCCTACCAACTCTTACAGAATATTTGATGGTAAGAAGGGAATTGAAAAAAAAAA
Source organism: Dryoscopus gambensis (assembly GCA_013389985.1). Lineage (NCBI taxonomy): Eukaryota > Metazoa > Chordata > Aves > Passeriformes > Malaconotidae > Dryoscopus > Dryoscopus gambensis. The sequence goes on along the minus strand of WEIT01039439.1, from coordinate 46,696 downwards.
AAAAAAAAAGGAGAATATCTGCTGTGTACTGCGAAAGAGACCTGATGGCAATATGTTCTGCATCTAAGCATCTAAGCTCTACCCTAGCTGTCAAGCACAACCAATTCATCTCACATTGAACATATAACAACCTTAGGCTGGTAATGACTTTCAGTGACTTGCATAAACCGGATACAAGCCAATAACTTGAATATAAAAGGATCTGGAGGCCTGAGCACGACCCTGAGACTTAAAGATGCACACACAGGAACCAACATGATGTTATTTTAGGTGCTTGTTTCTGTTCTGGTGCAAGAGATCATCCTTCAAAAAAGTAGGGAAGGAGAAGGAGGGCTCTCACTGCCACACACAGCACTCTACCACGTTCCTAACAGCAGCACACACTCTGTTGTTTTTTGAAAATACAATATCCTTGTGCTTTTCTCTTTTAACCTGCCAGGAATATTACTCACGTAACATCTTCTCTGAAAAAAAAAATAGTTTAGTCACTATCCCTTACTTTGCAAGCTGTAAAGTGGTGGGACTATGTATTGCCCTTCAGTGTGATGACAGTGTTATCAGGCTGATAATTCTGAGGATATCACTGCTAATTTCAACCCTTAGCTCCACTCAGAGCTAAAATCAGCATCATTTTCATGTAGCAATTTACCAGTTTATCCTCACTATGGATTAGAGTCGGACTTTACAATCTATTTTTAAGAGCAAATCTATTATACTGACACTGTTTTCAACCTGCCCATTGGACTGGTGTAAATAAAAGACAAGGAATTACAGATCTAAACCCCAAACTCACCACTAGCAGCCAGCACTTGTGCCTACTAAGCTGTGCTTCATTGCCAAGCGTTGCTATGCCAGGTATTCCATGTCTAGTGTAAACATATTTGACAAGCATAATCACAGTTTAGCTCTAGTATCTTCTCATAAAGCTATTCTACTGACATGAGAATAATAGTCTAGGACAAGTACATAATGTTTTCCAGTCATTCTAAACAATTCTGTGCATACTTTGCTCCAGGAGAACAATTTTTCCTGTGCCAACATGGACTCTCTTGCTTGACTGGGCCTGTGTTTTTGGCATAAGTTCCAAGTCTTGACAACTTCCTCAGTGTCACTAATCATTTGGGACAAGTACTGGCTCTACCTTGGATCTTTCCATCCCTGAACAACTTTTGTGTATTCATGCAAATACATTTTTCAGTACCATTTTAGGGAGCGACATCCTGGCACTTCTACACCTATGGGTTCCTCAGTTTGTGGAAGAGTCTGGACCATGGATCTTGACCTTCCTGTACTAGTGGCCTTTGCTTTCTAGAGAAATCATTCAGTCTCTGTCAAGACTTCACATGCATGATTTGAACAAACTTAGTTTGTTCTGGACCTGTTTCTACTGCAGAGATTCTTCTGGTTTAGGGTATCTCAAACAGGATGCAGAACAGTCTCTCAGGAATTTTTGCTGATTATGTTTTTGAGTTTTACCAATCTTCACATATGATGACTCTTTTTTTGCATCATTTAGTATTACACAAGCCTGCTGGGAAGCACTGTCTTCCCTTTCCAATGCTTCATCCTGGACTCAGCTTTTTCTGCTTTTTTGCAAGTTCAAATGTTAGATATTACAGTTTCCTGAATGCCTTGACTTGGAGTGTAGTTGTGGTCCTTTTTCTTACCAGACGGCTTTTAAAGACTGCAAGATTTGTTTTTAAGATTTGACATTATAGAGAATTTTATGACCTGTTACATCACAATCCTTGTGATTAAAAATATTTCTTTCCTGTAATTCGTTTTCATACAGTTTGCAGTATTCTTCAAATTTATTAAACACAGTTGAGGGTTTGTCTATCCTACCACTAGGATAGGTTACCTGAAAATAGGTGAAGTGAGGCACTGTAATCAACCAACATCGAAATCAAAAGATGCTTTCTGAATTGTTCATTCTTTCCTTATGCCAGCTGATCAGTACCACAGAGTAAAAACCCTCCTTTACCTCCTTCCATGTTTCCAAAGAATAGCAAATTTACAATGAGTTCAGTTGTTTTGAAGTTTCTGTGTCCTGGTGCCACATGGTTTTAAAAGCTCCATAATGGACACATGCTTACTTTGAAAGCACTGTTTCCAATACTCCTTAATTTATAGAGCACTGACCTTCCAAATGCAAAGTTTTCAGTTTTCTGTTATTGCTCACAGTTTATGAATTTTATTAAACAAAATGTTCCACTATGTCTATTGAGAATCAAGAATTTTCACACAGTTCAAATGTGTGTTCTCTGTCAAAATGCATAACTTTCATTTTGGACACTGATTCGATTTGAAATCTAATTCGATTCTTTGGGAAAAATGACTGCCATTTTAATGCTTTTGATTTTGTTGTGGTTTTTTCCTGTTGAAAAACAGCCTTCTTCTTGTCCAAGAATTTGTGTAAAGGCACATTATGTTTCTGAAAAGATCTTTTATTAGAGAAACTTGGTGATGGCCTTTCTTTACTATTCATCTGAATACTTCTGCAGCTCCCCTTTGTTCCTTTTCCATGCTTGATGAGCAACCAAGCTTTTGACAAATTTTCCTCTGAAAGAGAAGTTTAAAACAGGAGAGCGATTATGTCAGAAGCAATCCCTCTGCTGTGCCCAGTCACAGCACAGAAACAGTATCACATGATTTATGACTCACAGCAGCCCAACAGCACAATTAGGAATCGTCATCACTCACCAGCTGCAATGTAAATCATCTGAATGGATGCTTTTTCAAAAACGCAGATATTGAATAAATCAGAGGAAATCACAATTGCTTGGTTAATGTTCACCAAACAGGAAAGGAATCCAAATTTGTTGACTAAATTATTTGTTAAGAATTATTCACTCGCTTCTACTTATCACTATCTTTGCCAAAAGCCCCCAGGCTCTACAAAGTGTTAGATCAGTACTAAATGCATGCTTCATATTGTAATGACTGGTGTTCAAATTATTCTCTTAATAGGAAAGTTTGTGGCCATCCTTCTATAACTCATATCTGTGAGGAAACAGGTTCTCCATTTGCAGACAGAAAATGGAGCTGTTTTCTCTTAAGTGGAGAGCTGCCTATTGTGTAGGTAATTACTAGAAGGCCTGTGTTGACCTGGAAATGAGGTAGTATATCTAAATACCTGAAGTGAAGGAGAAAAGCAGAAATGAAAGCAGAGGCCCCATCTGTTAGACTGTAATGATTGTGCTATTTGAAGGCAGAAAGGTTTGTCTGAAGCAGCTGGTTTCTCTCCAAGTGACCTTTTAGCATTTCTGCTTTTGCTGTCTGACAGATGTGTCAACTCAATAATTTCAAAAGCCCCTGAGTAAATAACCAATTGTGAGCAAGGATGACCCAAAGCGATGACAAAATGGGTGCACACACAGCACATTACAGAACATAATACCTACTGAAAGAACAGGGAACATTATCGAAGAGGAAAAACATTTTACTCTTTATTTTTGAGTAAATGGTTTTCCTGCTCACAGATCAGTTGTTTTCGAGGAAAAAAGGAACTGTGAAGTGAATGGAAGGGCATTGTGGCATGTTTGCCCTTGGAGCATGTCTGTAAGCTGGCTGCAGGACTCAGGTGTCATCTCAGAGCTCAAAATGGACTTCAGGTACCTCCCTTGGCCCACAGATGGGAAGAATGACTGAAGGCCACAGCTAATTGGCTTTGTGAATTATTGGGGAACTGCAGAGAGGTGACTGCAATCAGACAAGACCCAATCAGGTTTAAAGTCCACTGAAGGATTTTCAAAAGTGATGCAGATGCTGCTTTTAACCCAAAATTGAAGTCTAGCTGAGGGGAAAGCCAGAGCAGCTGGAGACCCCTGGACATGCTCTGGTTTGATGATGCACCAGCTGCTTTGCTGAGGGCCCACACCATCAGAAAATCCTTCTCCTGCACTGCTATCACAGATTCCTCCAGAAAGAGTCAATTCTGCTAAATTTAATCATACTTAGCCTAGTTGCCCTTCAAAGCCTCTAGAGCTTTAAAAGAGCTGCTGGCCCTGACAGCACCAAGTCAATCCCTGTTCTGCTAATGAAGAGCAATACCACAAATTAAAAATTAGATGTCAAGAGATGCTTTATGTTGGCTGGATCCCTTTGCTTCGTTATGATGTAGTGTAAAGTGATAACAAAATAAACCATTCTATTCTCACTTTAGTGGGTAGCAGTAGATAAAAATCCATTTAAGATTGAAGGAAGGGCAATGCTGAAAGTCTGGAGAAAGATCATCCTTCTACAGATCTGTCTTAAATTCTCTCCCCACCTGTTTCTTCAGACGTAAGATATGACAAATAGTATTTCCCATAATGATGCCGAGAGCTGTAATTTATTAACTTCAATAATGAATTCTGAGATTTTGTAAAGAAGGAAAGAAGTGCAGAGGATTATTGAGTGTGAGTGTTGGTTTATTTTTTTTTTTAGTATTACATTTGCCATGCATAAATCCTATCTCAAAAGCTTGATAGTCAGAAAGTTCAATAGTGCTATCAATGAAATTGAGTCTCTCAGGTGTTATGAGTCTGTCTGAGCAGGGCCGGTGTGCCCAGGCTGTGAATAATTGCCATGTAAAAAGTTAGCTGCAATGTCCATCAAAATTAGAAAAAAGCAGAACTCTTAATTAAAATATGCTTTCAATCTTCTGTAAGAACAGATAGCTATCTTTATTTTAGAGAGACCTGGGCATATTTAAGGAATGATAATTGATTTATCAGAGGAACAAATGAAAATGTAACTACTACTGGTGCTGGTCACACACAAACTCTGAGANCTGTAGTGACATATTCTAATTTAATAGATCTTAAATCCATTCTGTACAATAACAGTCACGAGCCAGTGCAAGACTGGACTTGGAGTTACATTCATGAAGTTTTTAAAATTTCAAATTCTTGTGGTTGTTTCCAATTTTGTCACAGATTGGCCATTCTTACTGAAGTGCAGTTGCTGATGTGCATCCACCAGGAGCTGGCAGTGCTTTTGTTTTGGAGTAGATTTTTACATTTGCTTGAGTTTAAAGTTTTTATAAAACCAACAAAACTTGCAGAATTGAAATTCCTCTTCACCAAAAATCAAGGAACAGGCTAGATTTTACTCTCTAGTGGCCAAGCGAATTTCCTTAGCCCTCCTGCAGGCATGTCAATTTCAATGATGGGAGGAAGACTCAGATTCCACATCCATGAATGTGTCAGCATTTGCCCTGATTCAGTGACATAGATCCCACTGTTACTAAATAGGTTGAGAGATGACAGGCATCTGGAAATCATTTTAATTAGAGAGGAATCATATGAAGTTTTAAACTGTGAAGTTTATAATCAGGATTAAAATTCCACGCTTCTACAGTTTGACAACATGTTTATTGAAGACTCATGCCTTTGAAAGAAATCTATCTCATTTTTAGCAGAAAATATTCATTGGCTGATGGTTCCACAACATGCAATCCAAACATTTAAAAATCCCTAAAAATAAAAACACTTTTCGTACTTAGCTGTCTTAAGAAATAAACCAACAATAAATGATGTTTGAAACTCCACAGGTCCAAACCTGCCACAGCTCCACCTAACACGGTTTGCCAAATTTAAATTTTGAATGTAAGATATTGCCATCTTGCGTGGAATTGTCAGAGGTGATGGGTTAGTTCCCCTGAATTTAAATGGGGGCTGACCTCAATCCTCAGCTCCCCCATTCTTCAGTTCTATCACAGTCTTCCCGTCCTTGAAGCTGGAACTGAACCTTGCAAGGGACACAAAGAATAACTAGAAGGGCTTTATACAGGTATGTTAGCCAGAAAAGGAAGGTCAAAGAAGGTGTACCATCGGATAAATAACACTAGAAAACTGGTGGCAACAGATGAGGAAGCCCCAGTCTTCTCACACCTCTCAAGTGGATGGACAGCAAGATGGGAACTAGGGAGGCAAAGTGCTTCCCACTGCACATGAAGATCAGGTTCATGACCACCTGAGGAACATGAGCATACATAAGCCTATGGGACCTGATGAGAGACATCCCAGAGCCCTGAGGGAATTGGCTGATGTAGTTGTCAAGTCATTATTGTTAGTGTTTGGAAGACATATAACCACGCAAGGCAATTATATGCAGGTGCTTTATTAGAAGCGTGCGGGGCACAGGGGCAGTAAGGACCCAAATCTTGTGCCCATGGATACACAAAAGCTGGTGATTTTTGTATCCTTACATTATGCATATTCATGGTTCATGTTAATTAACACACACACCCCTAACTACCAGGTCCCTGATCTCGGTTACTAACACAAAATCACACCTCCCCAACTTCCCTGATCTAGGTTTCTACTTGATTTGTTTAAAACAATCTCCTTGATTATCACCTAGGCTTGGGTCACACTCAATTCATTTAAGACAGTAATATAGCTCGGGCTATAGTAAGCTAACATTCCGTTCTCAAAGCTATTCCCCTTCTAACTACCATCACCACCCCTGGATACCCATTTGCAGTTCTGAAAATCATTTTAAAAATCATCTTAACCCTATACTATCATTATGATATTTGAAAAGTCATGGAAGGCAAGGGAAATCCAAGTTTACTGGGAAAAGGGAAGCATTGTACTCATCTTTAAAAAGGGTAGAAAGGAGGACTCTGGAAACTACCAATTGTCAGCTTCACCTCTGTGCCTGGGAATATCATGGGACAGATCCTCCTAGAAGCTATGCTAAGGTACATGGAGGACAGGGAGGTGATTCAGGACATCCAGCATGGCTGCACCATACAGGTGTCATTTATCTGGACTTCTGTAAAGCCTTTGACACTGTCTCCACAACATCCCTCTCTCTAAATTGGAGAGACATGGATCTGATGAGTGGACTGCTAGGTGGATGAGGAAATGGTTGGACAGTCGCATACAAAGGATCAACAGCTCAAAGTTCAATGGACATCAGTGACAACTGGTGTCTCTTTGGGATTCATACTGGAACCAGTGTCATTTATTAACTCTATTAATCACATAGAAGAAGGGATAGAGTGCAGCCTCAGCAAATTTTCAGATGACACCAAGCTGAGTGGTGCTCCTGACACACCTGAAGGAGGGGATGCCATCCAGAGGGACCTGGACAAGCTTGAGAAGAGAGTCCATGGGAATCTCATGAGGTTTAACAAGACCAAATGCTGCACGTGGGTAGGGCTTGGGGTTGTGGTATCAACACAGGCTGGAGATGAACAGATTAAGAGCAGCCCTGCTGAGAAGGACTTAGGGGTGCTGGTGGGTGAGAGGCTGGACATGACCCAGCAAAGTGCATTTGCACCTCAGAAAGCTAAACGTGTCCTGGGCTGCAGCCAAAGCTGCATGGGCAGCAGGGTGAGGGAGGGGATTCTGCCCCTCTGCTCTGTGCTGGTGAGACCCTACCCTCAGTGCTGCATCCAGCTCTGGGGTACCCAGCACAGCAACCTGTTGGAGCAAGTTCAGAGGAGGCCACCAAGATGATCAGGGATGGATTACCTCTCCTATGAGGAAAGACTGACAGAATTGGGATTGTTCAGACTGGAGAAAAGAAGTCTTTGAAGTGACCTAATTGTGGCCTTCCAGTAGTTGAAGGGAGCCTACAAGATGGAGAAGAACTTTTTACAAGAGCATGTAGTGACAGGGCAATAGGGAATGGTTTCAAACCGAAAGAGAGGAGGCTTGGATGACATGTTATGAAGAAATTCCTAACTGTTGAAGAGAAATTGGTGAGGCACTGGAAGAGGCTGTCCGGAGAAACTGTGGATGCCCCATCCCTGGAAGTGTTCAAGGCCAGGTTGGATGGGGCTCTGAGCAACCTGGTCTAGTGGAAGGTGTCCCTGTCCCTCACAGGTGGATTGGAACTAAATGATCTTTAAGGTCCCTTCCAACCCAAGGCATTCTATGTTTCTATGATTCTCCCTCCCTTCTTTCAGACACTGTACCAACTGCTGTCAATCACTTTCAGGGCTGGACATGAAGATTCTGCAGGAAGCTGTCCCCAGAAGTATGTCTAACTTTCCCTGCATCCCTCCTCAATGGATGAAAGCCAGTTTCAGACTAGGGCCCATGTAGATGATTCACTAAATTTTATATTGTGGTAATGCAGTGCAGGATCTTCAGGGATGGGGTTCATTATAACCAGCTCTGGTTGCTGTCGTGACTATGGAGACATAAAGTCAAGACCATGCACACTCTGCACAGCTCCTCTTCCCCTTTCAGTGCTCAGAAACTTTACATGCCATCTCACGGAATCCACAGAACATTCAAGAAATAGACAGATGGCTTCACGGCAAGAGCAACCAAGTTATAGGAAGCCTCTACAGAGTTAACCCCAAATGCCTGGCAATGTCCATATTAATGACCAATCACACCATAAAGGCAGCTCTCTCAAATGTCTTTCGTGTAGTACTTCATGCATTCCTATACATGTCTTTCTTTTGCCTTCAGTAACAAAGGTCGGGAGGGGGAATCAGGCCCTCAAAATGTAAGAACAAAAGAGCTGGCAAACAAATCATGTGTGCACTAAGCCTACATACCTGCTCATAAGCAACAGGTCACAACTTTAATAAACTATTTAATATGCAATACCAGAAATATAAGATAGATACCAGAAGTATACAGTATATATTTCATGTTTTGGCCCATACTGCTATCCTATTATCAATGTACCTTCTCAGACTAGTACTTTAAAATAATCCAACACATTAAACCAGTTGTCAATGACAGCAGCAGAAGCTTGTCACAACTGGGTGTCTTAGAGTCAATGAGAAACTAAGGAACTGTGCTTGTTAACTTTTGTACTTACTTTTTTTACTGTTCTCTAAGTTGCTGCTATATTTAGAAAAAGTCCACGTCTATCTCCATTAGGGTTTTTTGCAGGTTTTTTGTAAAATCACATTATAAACTCAAGGTCAGCAACCACTGAGTCAGATAATTTATCAAGTTATTACCTAGATGCAGCGCCTAACATTAGCTGCCTTATGATGCAATTTGCACTAGAAGAGAGCAACCGCTTCTATGAGGAACAAAGTGTATTTAACAACCACACAATATTAATTTATACAAAAATAGCTTTTCAGTCGTGATCATGTTAGATTGGAAGATAAGAAAGAACAGCTTCAATTTGTAAAAGATTTTTTTTTTTTTTTGAGAGGAGAAACAAATGTTTTGACTGTGTTTTTCTGTTCTGCTTTAACTGCTTCAGGGGCTTTTCCTATGCATTTTTTTGCAACACTCTGTTATGGTTCCTGGCAACCATTGATTTTTTTTCTGTGTGTTTTCTTCAAAGGTAAAATTAGCATGGCTGTTTTCATATAACAACTTCAGTTTACCCAGCACCTTTTCTGAGCAAAATTATTTTATCTCTTCAGTGCTGTGGAGCCCTAGGACCAATGGAACTCCACAGAACAGGATCACTGCATGTACAGTAAAAATACACATGGCCTTTCTATTTCAGCTTATTACAGAAGAATTTTTCATCAGACAGAGAAGTGATTGATTGGAAAAACTGAGGACTGATCTGCAGTGTAAAACTCCTGTTGGCCTTAACAGGAAAGCAGAATTTCAGAATCTCCTATGCTTGGTGCTAGTGGTCCATACCTCACCTCAAAATAAAATCTATAGTTTCATTAAGTCTCTTTAATAAGATGCAGCATAGTTCTCTGCAGGCAGTGGTTGAAAATCCTATGTAACTGGATTCAGGAGACCAGTCTCCACCCCTTTCACTGATTTGATACTGAAAATCAGTAAAGTCAGAAGAACTGGTCCTTTAGACACGTTTGTTCATCTGTTAACTAGCTGCTCAGGAGAGATCAGGTTCTGAATAAAAAGGGCCATCACTACTTACATGTGTCTCAAAGGCTTTTGGAAATCAGACAAGTCCATCTGCATGGTCCCTGTTCTATTAAAAAAAAAACTCAGTGGAAAGAGAGTGTAAGGAAGGAAAAAGATCCCAAGCCTTATCCCAGAGATGACGCGACCCAAGGATTTACAAGACAGTATGTCATCTGTAAGGCATCCTCAGAATCTTTAGGGTGAAAATCTCTTTGGATACTGTTACTGAACACCATATAAATAAGCATCTTAGAAACTATTTTCCCTCAACCCTCAACTTTTAGCGTATCTGTCCAGATTTGTTATTTCTAGATCACCTAATATAATACCCAGGTGTTTCCTTGTGTCAGTATGGTAGCTGGAATATGCTGAGATGTTTCTAGTACTGACTCATAGGCTTTAATTCATGGGATATGAAATCAGGGCAGTTGTATATAACAGCCTTATCTTTAGAACAGGTTTCAGCTGAGACCTCACAAGGTCCATGTCTGCTCAGCTTTGGGCTGCAGAGTGAGATCCCTTAAATATGACTTTCCCAGTTGTACGTTTCTTACTGCAAGAAATGTTGTTTCAACATTTCATTGTTACTACAAGAAATGCTGTATTTGTTGACAGGTGAAAAAGATAAGAATCAGGCTGCCTGGTCTGTTTTTAGCCTCATATTAAATTTCAGTATCTAAATAATATCGAGATACCATGGTGGATAGGAAACTGCCGTAATACACACAGCATGGAAACTGGAAAAGGAAGTAATGTAGCCATCTAGAATGTTATCACATACGTGAATTAACCTAAAATGGGAACAACACTAGTAAAAAACACATCTAGTACATCTTCATTAAATGTCTGAAGAAAATTGTAAGTGGTGAGCCACGAATTCTCTCAATGTCCAAACTTAAAAAACCTAGGATGTGTACCAAAAATCCACAGACTGCTACAGACTTCACAGGCAGATGAGGAACTAGTGGGGAGCTACCCCTCCAGACCCTTCAGCACCCTCATGGCCCTCCTTTGGACATTCTGTAATAGCTTAATGTCTTTTTTATATTGTTGTGCCCAGAACTCCACACAACACTCAAGGCGAGGCCGCCCCAGTGCAGAGCAGAGTGGGACAATCCCCTCCCTTGCCTGGCTGGTGATGCTGTGCCCGATGCGCCCCAGGACACAGTGCTAGGGCACTGTTGACTCATGTTCAACTTTCCACTGACCAGGACCCCCCGGTCCCTTTCTGTGGTGCTGCTCTCCAGCCCTCCAACCTCTCATTCCCCAGTCTGTCTGTACATCCAGGGTTGCCCCATCCCAGGTGCAGAATCTGGCATTTGCCTTTGTTAAACTTCATACAGTTGGTGACTGCCCATCCTTATCCTGTAACAGGCTGATGTTATTTCTATGCTGCCTTTTGCCATTAATATATTTTAAATAACTTACTATTGCCCCCTACATTTCTGGCCAGCTTCAACTCCATGATCCAGATCTTTGGCTGCATGAATTTTCTCCCTACAGTGGCAGGTTACATCTCTGTATTCTTCCCAGGTCACCTGACCTTGGGCATATGCCTTCCTTTTTTGCCTTAGACCCAAAAAAGATTCCTGTTCAGCCAAGCCAGCTTTCTGCCTTATTTGCTTGACTTCCGACATTTGGAATTGCCCATTTTTGTGCCATTAGGAGGTGGTGCTTAAAAAGAGACCAGCACAATGGACCCCAACACATTCAAAAGGATTTTCCCAGGAGACTTTTCTCACCAGTTCCCTGAGCAGCCTGACATCTGCTCTCCTCATCCAGAGTTGAGATTTTGCTGCACTTTTCCTCCTGCCAACAAAGATTTTAAACTCAATCACTTTGTGGTTGTTGTGGCCAAGACGGTGCCAGTCACTACATCGCTCACAAGATCCACTCTGTTGGCAAGGAGCAGATCAAGGAGGGCATTTTTCTGAGTCAGCTCCCTTAGGACCTGTACCAGGAAGTTATCCAGATGTTTTAGGAATCTCTTGGACCTGTTTCTTACAGCTGTGTGATGCTCCCAGTTCATTTCCAGCCAGTTGAAGTCCCCCATAAAGGACAAGGGCAGTTGAGTTGGAATTGTCCTTTAGTTCCTTGAAGAATAATTCATCAGCATCATCATCCTGCCTGGGAGGTCTATAGCAGACTCCAATGATGACATCTGCATTATTTGTTTGTCCCTTAATCCTTACCCAGAGGCTCTTAAGTGCTCCATTGCCAGTTGTGAGCTAGTGCCCCATTGCCAGTTGTGAGCTCCATACATTCCAGCCCCTCCATTACATACAACGCCACCCTCATGCCTTTTCTGCTCCACCTATTCAAACAAGTTGATTTTCCATAATTTTATTAATTAAAAACTTCAACTAAATTGAATAGATTATATTTCACTATAACACATTAGAGGTTTAGGACTAATTCCGTCCAAAATTTGTCTAATACTGATTTTAAGAATATTTGCATTTGTAGTTAAATAAGCACATTAAACATTATTGCAATAATAATATATTGTTAACTTACAAATTGCAAAGATTACTGACATTTATTTCATTTTCCCACATAATATTTGGATGCATTGAACAAACAAAATCCCGGAAACTGTTTCCTATAACTTACTGTAGTAGAAGCTGCTTAGATACAGACCTGCAGACTTACGAATACTTTTAGTGTAGATAATTTTGGAGGATCTCACTGGTTTACAGCCTAATTTAAACCTTAAAAAAAGACATCCGATTCTGGCATTGTATAAACTCATGTGGAATCTCTGGAGAATAAAGCTATGCATTGAGTAACACATGGACTTCTAGAGTTCATAAAGAAGTCATAATTTTTCTACCAAATCATGCCCTAGTGGATTTCAAGATGCTATGGTCAAAATTATAGCATGAACATGGTGCTTGAGTAATGTGTATCTGCATTTAATAAACATCTCCTTCAGACAAATGCAGTTGTGCAACACTAAAAGCAGCACAAGCAACAGAGAGACAATGTGTGCAATCCTGTTAAAGATTTCTTGAAAAGAGAAAGCTTTCGATGGAAGGACAGTTAGCCTTAATAAAAAAAATAGGGAAAAAAAAAAAGAAAAAAAAAAGAGGAGGAGGAAAAAGAAATCCTTCTATGAGTTGACAAGGACAAGTGACTATAAAATTGTAATCAGTCAATCCCCAATTGAGAAATATAAATAGAAGAAGGGCCATTAGCCCCAGAGATGTCATCTGTGTCCCTCCTCTCTGTGTCTGTGAAGGGGATGTGAGGAAGAGACACAGGATGTGAGGCAAGGGAGAGATGCATTGAACCAGCTCACCTCCCTGTGCAAAAGTGTATTATGATATTATACCATCTGTTTTTCAGACAATAGTAAGACTTCTTGCTCCTCAGTGCCTTGCAACACTGACTTGTAAAATGGACATTTAGTTCCACTTTCATGACTAAAGGAGCAGAAAATAAAAGAGTACTCAACTTTTAATGGAACAATAAGAATTGAGGTAATTGATTAATTTGGTAGCTGAACTTCAGACCTTATCATAATCCTTTTCTTGAAGTTTCTACCAACCAACCTAGGTTCCAGTGCTCCAAACAGGAGCCCATCAGGCTTTAAGTACACCACTGGGGAAAAAGGAAAGTGGGTTTGTGTACATGCAACAGAGGTCTTGGGCTTCTTTTGTACCTTTGCTGACCAGGAGAGCTGTGCCATATAGGCAGTACTCTGGCTATCTGAGATAAAGAGGAGGAGGGCATCAGGGAGAGAGACAGAAGACCCTGGATGGGGTTGTCTCCAATCCAGACAAGCAGCTCCCCTGCTCTCCAGCAGCAGCTTTGCAGGGTGTTCCTCTGCAAAAACATATTCATTCACTTCTGTCTGCTGACTCTAACCACATTCCCTTCACTGTTTGAAACAGTTTTGTTCCCTTTCTAAATCTTTTCAGGATGTGTAAATGTAATATTTAATATCATGCCTTGTAAAAGCTATGCTCTAAAAATGGACAGATGTTTCCAAGTAGGTAATGAGTAACATCTTTTTCCAGCTTTCCTGGCAGATGCAGCAGGAAACAAATACATATGCACACATAGGTTACATTCCTCTCAGAGAAATAATGTTACTGGCAGTTTCCTTCCAGCGGCCAAGCTGGTCAAAGAAAATTATTTTTTCACAGCATTTCATACAATGTAACAGTTGGACTCGATGACCTTAATGGTCTTTTCCAACCTAACTGATCCAATGATTCTGTGATTCAATATCTAATATTCTCTTCTAATTGGCTGTAACACAATAACAATCCCCCAAAAAGCAGCTCAAACCACCATCTTAACCCAATAGCCATTACAGTCTGAAGAACAGGAAAAATAGATACCAGCTTTCGTAATCTATGTATGTAATACATATTTCATAGTCTATGTCTGTAATACAAATTACATCAGTCATAGGAAGTCATTCCAGTCATACATATAAACTAACAAATAGTAATATAAAAGGGGAGAAAGGAACTTAAAGGATGTTTATTTTTAAGTGCAGAAAAAGCCCCATCAGTAATCTGCCTCATATAAAAATCCAACAGGTATGACTTTTGCTGGGGAAAGGGACCAGGTGGTCAGTGCATGCCCTGTGAACTTCATGAGAACAGGCAGTTTTTAAGGTGGATAAAACATTAAATATCTCAAATCTGGCACATCCAAAATCACTTTGAAGATCTTGATATACATAGTGCTGGCTAAAATCCCCAAATTCCAAATATTAACTTCCCTGATTCTTGTCTAGAATTAAGAGGTACACATAGAGATCAAGGGTGGTAAATGATGCCCACCAGTTTCAGGACCCAAGATTTCCTCACTACACATTTTTTTTTAATGTGCATTTTTCCTGTTTTCCCAACATTTTGACATATTCAGTTTTTCCAATCCACAGTCATTTCTTCTGAATGAAAACTTAGAGTTATGGACCAAATAACTTCTCCAATGTCATTCTTCTGCTCAGGAAATTGCAGGACAGGTCTGATATTCACAGGATTATCATTCAGAATTGTCCATCGAGCTAAGCACACTGTGCAGAGTTCAGCCCCTAGGTTATTCCCTTTGGCTACCTGGCTGCTCATGGTTAGGGGCAGCACAGGATTGCTTGTGTCAGATCATAAGCTATCATTTCCAGATGTCTGACGAGACTTTACAAATTGAAACCTAAGTGATAGCAACAAAGGCATACCCAGCACAAGCCTTCACACAAACAAATAGCAAGATCAGTGTGTCTGGATCTGACACACTGAAAGTTAAAAGCAAAAAATTCACCAATATGAGCCTACCTAGAAAACCATCAATACAAGGTTGTAATTGTTTCAACAGAATAACAATTTATAAATACATCTTGAAGAATTCATACGCGCCAGCAGACAGCATTATTGTCTTTTAGAATACAAACAATGGTTTAACAGGAATAAACTTCCGCAGATCTTTTCCCTCCTCTTATAGCATTTAGCAAAGAACTGTTGTTCTCTAATGGATGGCTTTAAAACTCTATATAATTGATTCATTCCTTCTATTTTTCAGTGACATTTTGGAGTTATTTCTACAGACTATTCTTGGTTTCCCTCCTACCAGCTTCGCCTGACACTTGCCTAAGGGGCTTCTGCATTTGAAATCAACAATTGCAGAAATCTCTTTAAACTTTACTGCTCTATCTTTATTTTTGCTCTTCTTTTACACTGCCATAACAGCAGCCTGCATTTTGCTGTAAGAAACCCACTGGGCACGACTTATTTCGTTTCCCAAAGTAGGAAAAAGTTTGAACTTTCAGGAAACTATGCTGAATTTGCAAACAACGCCCAAGTAACACATAACCCTACTCATCTGCCATGTCCTTTAAAAGCCCAGCAGAACACACATTGCTTAGCAAGACCTGGGGCAGATTTATTAAATACATAGAATATGCAGCTGGTCTGTGCCCACATGCCAGAGGGAATAGCGTCTTGCATCTCCAGTTGACTGGGCAGGAGGTACCTCTCCATTTCTTGCTCCAGGTCCCACAACAGACATTCTGTACCAGTACATAATGGGGGTTTGCCTGTGGGTGTGTTGGGGGCTCTAAATTGAATTGTGGCCCTCAAGAATAGTGTTGCTTGGATATAGAAATCAAAATTGCCTCAGGCTGTGTACAGTTCTGTACAGCTCATGCTGCACATATTGCCATACAAAGAGCACTCTTTTATATGGCAACATTTCAGGCTTTGTGCAATTGCAGCCCGCAGAATATGCAAAATTGAAGATTTATCTTTTTTTTAACATGTGTTTAGATCACTATTTCAAGGTTGTTTAAATATGAGGTGGGAAAGCTTGCCAATGCCTTAACAAAAAATACTTTAAATAAATAAAAAATAAAAACAGTCTGATACATACGTTGCTCTAATCATGATTCATTGGACCCTATTTCATCACAGAAAGAGAAATAGGGAAATAATTTTGTCTATAAGCAGTCTTTTGAAGAAAGAAAACAATCAAGAACATATAGGGAATATATTCCAGAGGAAGCCTAAAGACATGGGCAGACGTGACTCCTCAGAAGGGAGGGGACATTTGCTAGCTGATAGCTAAGGTGCAGTCTAAGAATTCTGACTACATCCCCAGCTGGATCACTAAGACACTGCGTGACTTTGGGAAGTTAAACATCTCCAGAACAACCTTGGCCCTATTAAAATCAACAAGCAGAATTCCCATCAGCTTCAACATTGCAGAGACCTTACAGTTTGTGCTTCAGCTGTGCTACAGTTTACTGACATCCGTACCGAGGCGCCACAGCCCCTCCTGAGCACACACAAACTACATACCAATACATTTAGCAAGTGACATGATCCCAAATACCATAAACCACATGGTTTATGCTCATCTCCATGGAAATCACAGGTGCCTCTGAAGCAACCCAGAGCATTAATTACTATAGTCCTGTTAGAGTGCCCAGCCTCTATTTCTATGGATAATGACCAAGATGAGCTT
>WEIT01039439.1:690-29856 GCA_013389985.1 Dryoscopus gambensis | reverse complement strand
TGTGCTAAGCAGTCTCTTAGGCTAGCTGCTGTGAATCTTGGGCAGTCATCATGGTATACGCTAATTTTAGGGAAGGCATTGAAGCTGCTTCACCAACAGTGATGGAGAGCACTTTGTGAGAAGAGGAAACAGGAAGGGAAGGATGCACACGCCCCACTTGCTTGTAAGGACATAGATTGGAGCTAATGATAATCTGCCAAAGCCCAAAACTTGTCCATTAATAATGACATAGCAATGAATACCAGCAAATAAACCTCTCTGCAATGTATATTTAGCTCTGACACAGAGGTATCTACAGATATAGATAGAACATGGTAAAGCAATCCATGTATTTGAGTACCTGATGTGTTGTTAGCTGTATTCTATTTGTATGGAGTCTCTAGGAGAAACACATGAACTTCCAGAAAACGTTTGAGTGCTTTGGAGGTGACAGTGATTTAAAAGAGACACTAGAAGTATAAAAGAAGACCAGGAAGATAGTGGTTAATTGACCTTTATTGCACCTTCTGGTTCATTTAGAAATGGAAATTAAATTAGCATGATCATTCAGTCCTACTGCGTTAAGACTGCCATAAACCCATTAAATTTTACGGCCACTGACTTAACATTTTTTTCTATTAACTGGGTTTAATTTTCAATATTGTTGTGCAGGTTCTGAAAAGTGGTAGCTTGAAAGAACCCAGGTGGATGAATGACTGTGTAGCTGCTTGATACCAGTGGCTCAGTTATTGAAAAGCATGAGCCCAGGCTCTCACAGGCATGCACTGATTCTGGCACCCACCTGCAAAGCACAGGGAAATACCCAGTAAAATATGGGCTTCCATAATTTCCAGAGTAAAATTAAGCCTGCCTGCCAACCAACATCCCTAAATTTAGCATCAAGGGAAGAAGGTAATTCTTCTGAACTGTGCTCTGTCCTGATTCAATATGCTTCTTTTAAGAAATTTTAAAACAGGGCTCACATTCGCTGTGTCACCTTGCCCCTTCCTCCTGTCTTCTGAGTTACTTCTTCAGAAAGAGAAAGTGATGTACATTTCATTAGCCCTAAACTTGCAGCTTAGTCTATGTAGATATATGCTGATGGTCACACAAAGCCTGAACTTGTTGTTACTCCTTTCTATTTGATTATTGTATTTAAATAATTCTTACGTATTTACAAAAATTAGGCAATCAAGTTTAAAGTAGAGCTTGTTGGAAATCTTTCAGGAACTTTCATCCTACAAACTCAGAAGGGATGATTGAAAAAACACACATATAGCAAATTTAGGGAAAAGTTTCTCAGGTCCACTAAAAATCAGTGACAAACCTGGAAATGTAAGGGTAGTCCTCCAAAAGTGTAATTCAGAAAAAGATGGTAAATGTTATTCTGTGCAGATTTATATGGGTATTTTTTCACCATTAGAAAGACACTGTGCAATATTGCCGTGTTTTTTGCCTAACAGTCTTTTTTGGAGGTTGATAGTACTCTTAAAATAAAACTTGTCCTCCTGTGAAGTAAGAGTTAAGTGGAAGGAGATTGTCATTTCTGTACTTTTCTTTCTGAGTACTATTTATTTCTATATGCATATTCTTCCTTAAAGAAATGATACCAAATTCATAATATGAGCTTTTTGCTTACTGTATATTTTCCCATGGTGTGATTGTTAGTTTTCATTAATTTCTCATAATAAAACACTCAGTTGCACACTAAAGGAACTTTAGTAATGTAAAAGCTTATAGAAAACAACTTGTAACCTTTCATAACAATATATTACTGACAAAATCCCACTCCAGAAAAAGTGACACCAATCTATCCTACATTTTTCCTTCTCTTTTTTTTTAGCTGAATCTAGAAGTATTCACCAACCTCTCCATGTACCAACAATGTTCTGATATGACACTTGGCTCTTTAATCTGCCAGAGCTGTCAGCAAATTAGGGAATAAAACAGTTTCCTACTATTCTTGGCAACAAAAGCCTGTCTGTGTCAATTCACTTTACATTGATATTCATCACTCAGTCAACACTCCCTGCTTTGCAGTTTGTCCACAAATGACTAAACCCCAGCAGCACCTCTGCCAACACCAAGCCATAGCAGAAGTAGATCTGGGTCTAGAGAAGCAGCAAGGATTTTTTTCCAGGCAAGTGAACTACCAGAATATGATTTTGGAGAGGAGTAGAGAAGGTGATAAATGAAAATGGACAAGCTTGGAAACAAAGAATTGAATGGGAAACAGGGGCCTGAGCAGAATACAAATGGCTAAATTCCATCTAAGGAAAGGTGTGGATATTATATATACACTTTTAACCTGAAAACTCAGAGACATAGGAGGTTTATTTAGCTTACCAGGCTTGATTTCAAAGTTTTCAGAGTGGTAGTTTCTAATTTGGCTTTCAGATTATTTAGAGTTGCTATGAATCCATCTTTCCACTTTCCTACAACAGAATGCAAATACATGTTCACATAATCAAATCCTATAACTATTACATGCTATCCTACATATAAATGTGTGTAAATGCCATGATCTCCAGAAAATGTTTCTGATGAGGGTTGGATCAAGTGTATATGGTCTTATCCTTGTTGTAGCAGATTCATCAATCCTAGTCAAGGCTGTTTCAGACTTGAGACTAGTTTTACTCCTATTTTGTGCAGTGCAAATTCACCTCCTTTTCCTAACCCATGACCAACAGAAAGTCTGTCTCAGTGCAAAATGTACAAACATATCAGCTCCTATGATGCTTCATTACTCCTGCCTGGGAGGAGAACTTTTTGTTTTCACCATCATACTCAGAATAGGAAAAGCAGGACCATGTTCAGGTAACTTTAGACTATGCTGAACCAAAGGTGAATTATCTATTTTTCTCTCCAAATAAAAAGGTCAAAGCTAGGAAAATTTATTAGCTAGGGGTGACTGAAATCTTTCAATGAGTTTTTTTCATATGGAAGAGTATAATTTTTTATTAGAATGGACAATCACAGGGAATATTTGTGATTGAAATTTGGAAAGTTTTACTGGAAAAGTCCAGATCCTGTAAACTAAGAGGTTTTGAAGGTTTGGGATTTGTGAAAGAAGCTGTACAAAACTTTTTTTCTTGACTATCTCTTTTTTCTTTTTCTTTTTTTTTTTTTTTTGGTAGTTAATACAATAACTTTTCTACTAGGCCTGAATTTCCACTGAGTTCTAAGGCAACTACAACACAGCTGCATGGCAAGCTGCAAACCTCCTTAATGCTGCTTCTTTGGGAGAACACAGTGGTTTAGGGAAAAGCCTGAATCATAGGAAGGTCTACCATGGGAGGTGTCTGATGGGAGAAGGGGCGTGAAAGAGAATGGAGGGGGAAAGAAAAGGAAGAAGAGAGGGTAGGATGTGCCTGTATTCCTGAACCATTCAAGTCATCCCAGTTTCCTCCTGCAGCACTGCTTGCAGGAGACTGAAAAAAGAGAATTTACATCTTGACTTGGTTCACAAGATCTGTGCATGAGCTGATGTGAATCTGGGGACAGGAATCTGGTCCCAAAACTTGCATGCCTTTCATTAGCATGATGTGATTTTATTGTTCTTATGTCTTTGAGTTTTACAGGATTTATGGGTTTAAATCAAACAATTAACAACAGAATGTGGTTTCTATTTGTGGTTTCATCCCAACATTGATTGTGAAATGTTATAGTGACACCATCCCTTGTCCTTGTGTATCCCAATTATTGCTGCAGATGTACATCTGAACACAATCAGCTTACAAAGCTCTGTTGTTCATCTGTCTAAAACTAAAGACCAGAAAACAGTCTCTAAAGTGTTTAAGATTTTAAAAAACAACAATCAAAAAAAAGAGATCAGGAATGTAAAGGGAGAGAGAGAAACCACTGAGACAGATTTCTTTTTAAATTCAGTCCAGATTGGTGTTGCCCAAAAGCTGTTTCCAATAGCTCATAGCTCTACTGTTGCCTTTGTGATAACAGTTGGTGGCCTCAGTCACATGTTTTTTTCTGCAAGAAGCCTCCCTTTCACTTACAGGAGGATCACAGGGAGCCTCAGCAGGAGGGCAGAGGGCCTTGGGCCACACACAACAGCTCCACCAGGTTCTTCCACCCAAGAGAGGTGCCCAAGAGAGAAGCCAGAGCTACTCCTTGATGGTAGACTGGGAGAGTTGATCTTTGGGCAATGGGGTTGGAGGATGTGCGGAGGAATGCAGATATTTGCATTCTAGTCCCTGACAAGTCATTCAGAGTCAAGTCCCATGCTATTCTGCTATGCAGGCAGAGATGGGTGCTCAGCCTGTAGTAACCTGCCTCTTCCCTGGGCTCTCAGGCACTGTGCTTGGCCACATGACCATCCAGTCCACCCCGTTACCTAATTTTGTGGGCTTGCAGTCATCACAGGAAGGCATGCAGCAATAGGAAAGACTGAAAAGTGAATTAATATTAAAATAATAGCAAGCCATTATTTTAGTTAGCTCTTCTTGTGACTGAATTTTTGTTTCAAGCTTTCACAAACAAATTATATTTCACAAGGGAGCTCTCAAGCAAAAATGTGGCAGTGTACTTCTAGCAAACAACACAGATCAATACTCATCTTTTTCCAGACTCAGACTGATTAATATCCATGACATACTAACTGCAAAATGATCACAGTACAATTAATCCTCCCTGTGCCACTGAAATAACCCATTAACTGAAGCAAAAATACACAGTGTGTCAACACCGAGCAAAAGCTTAGCAAGATGAAAGCTGCTGAGCTTGGGGTTGAATCTGACTGTCAACTCTAAACTTAGCAAGACAGCAAACAACCTGGATGGTCCAACTACATTGTGTAATCTCACTGAGCCCAGCACAGTCCTGGGGCTGATTTTGGGACTGCACCAGCAGCATTCCATCTTCATCATGCCAAGATTTCCTTGCCTACTCCAGGGAGAGGCAACTACTCCAGGGGTTCTTTCGGATTCTCAATAAAAGTGTGAGAAATTCACCTTTCCAGGGGGCAATTATTCAGCATTTGATATGGGTTAAAATATACTGAAAGTGAAATATTTTCAGTTAAATTAGTTGTTTTAGTGTTGTATTCTTATTTGCTGAAGGAAGGAATGCTTCTCTTCAAATCAAGAGAATATAGTAAGAGTTTCGACTCCAGAGTCCCAATGCCACGTCCTGGGAAGGAAGACTGAAAGAAAATCATGGAATAATAGAGTCAAAGAATCAAAGATTCAAAGAATCATAGAATAGCTTGGGTTGGAAAGGACCTCTAAAGGCAGTCCAGACCAACCTCGCTTCCATGGGCAGGAAATCTTCAGCTAGATCAGGTTGCTCAGAATCCCATCCAACCTGGCCTTGAATTTTTCCAGGTATGGGGCATCTACCACCTCTTTCGGCAACTCGTGGCCGTATTCCACCACCCTCATCACAAAAAAATGTCTTCCTTATGTTTAGTCTGAATCTACCTTTTTGCAGTTTAAAACTATTATCCCGTGTCCTATCAAAATCATATCCAGCAGGACAGACACAGAGAATAAAATAGTTGTCACATTTTGCCTTCCTCAGTCAGCCAGACAACCTTAGGAACATGTGGGTATCAGTATGTGGTGAATGCTAGGGGCTTTCAGAGAATAAATTCCCCCGAGCACCCAGCCATGCTGCCCAGGTCTGGCCCAGCTGCAGCAGTGAGGCGCAGCTACTGCTGCAGCAGAGATATCCTGCTTGCTTCAAGAGGCTGGATGTCCATAGGTGCCCCAGCTAAAGAGAGTGTCGTTGTCAGCTACACACCAACAGCTAAGATTGCTGGACTCATCAATGACACAGATGCTGGCAGATTTTAATAGTACTATTACAGATAATGAAGATCATAGCATGGCTTGTGTTGGAAAGAACTTTAGAGATCATCTAGTTCCAACCCTCCTGCTGTGGGCAGGGACACCTCCCACTAGACCACATTGCTCAAAGCCCCATCCAGCCTGAAGTCCACAGCTTCTCTGGGTCACCTGTTCCAGTGCCTCACCACCCTCACAGCGAAGAATTTCTTCCTAATATGTAATCTAAACCTACCCTCTTCCAGGTTAAAGCCATTACCCCTTCTTCTACCACTCATGCCCTTGTCAAAAGTACATTTCCAGCCTTCTTTTAGGTCCTCTGAGTAATTAAATGTTGCTGTAAGGTCTACAGAGAGCTTTCACTTCTCCAGGCTGAACAACCCCAGCTCTCTCAGCCTGTCTTCACAGGAGAACTGTTCCAACCCTCTGAGCATCTTTGTAAGCCTCTTCTGGACACACTTTAATGGGTCCACACCCTTCTCCTGTTGGAGAAGCACTCCAGGTAGGGTCTCACAAGGGCAGAGCAGAGGGCCAGAATCCCCTCCCTTGCCCTGCTGGCCACGCTGCTTTGGATGCAGCCAAGGATGCCAATGGCTTTCTGGGCTGTGAGGACACATTATCTGGTCACATCAAGCTTCTTCATCGACCAACACCCCCAAGTCCTTCTGGTAATAGTACTGGTAGAGAGGTTAAAAAGTGGGATATTTTCACAAGGATATAACTGGGAACAGATGACCACAGCTCAAGCCAGTGTGAATCAGAGTTGAAGTGCTCCTTATTTTGCCTGTAACCATCTTAGGTCATCCAAGCTGCCCTGGGAAGAACAGTGTAACTATGAATGACCATCACCATAGAAACCATAAGGTCTTGACAACTGTGATGTCTCTATTTGCAGCTATGGGTTTCTCAGTGAGAGAAGATACAAAACCAAAAGCTTAAAGATTGGAAGCTCTGAGTTCTTGCTGTCTGGGAGCTAAGTCCCACGCTGAGAAAGCGAAAGGGTAATGAGAAACTCTCAAACCTGACCTCAGAAGTGTGGTATTCAGCATCCCTCCCAATACTGACTGCCAAGACTCCTAGTTTCACTCTGGTAGAGGTACTATTCAACGGCAAAAAACAGGGAAACTGTCAAGGTGAGGAAAATACTAATATCTCCAGGTACTGAATTTCAGCTGCTTTCTGAGCCAAACACAAACTCTACATTAGCATTGTGCGCAGAACCACAAGCAAAGAATTAAAAAAACCTGGTGTAACTGTAATAAAAGCAGGAAAACTGCTTCCAAACCCGTAAAGTCAGAGGGGATTTCATTCACAGTATATCTTTTAGAAGATACAAAGCTATTTTGACCATGTTTTAATACGTTTATCAAAGGAATGATACAAATCCAACAATAACAACCCAAATTTCTCACAGATGGAAAATGGGAATCAAAGGGATTTGCATAGATACCTGTTGAAGTCAGGTTCTGTTTAGACAGTAATTCCTGCAAAGCATCAAACCACTTTCCTTTCCAGTTTTAACTTGGATTGAGCTCTAGACACTGGAAGCCATCTGTCCTAAAAAATCCGATGCAGACAGAAAACAATCCTGACTGACCTGAACCACAAATACACGGCTATTTCCCTATGCATCAAAAAAAGAAGTGTTGAGGTCAAATCATCCCAAGATAATTTTACCATGAAATGACTACACAACCATTTAGACATTTGCAAGCGTGTGTCTGAAAAAGTACAGATGCAGTTAAAATGTAAGGTTGAGTAAAGTCATGTTTTATATCAAAATTTATCTATTACTGCCCAGGAGGGTGTGCAAAGGAGAAAGGGAGGCTCCACTTCCACTGATTCAGGAATGGTTGTAATCAGTTAAGCAGCAGGGTCCATGCCTTGACATCTTTCAGGCAGGGAAACAGCAGCTGTATTAACGCAGAGAAATAGTCTCTTTGTCTGTCTTCTCAGAAAGAAGTGAGTCTGGGGCAGAAATTAATCACCCTGATCCTACTAACAGACTAAAGAGCAATGCCTGGAGGTGAGGGGGCTAGGGACTAGCTAACAGGGCTTGAGGAACACCTGCCTGCAGAAAGGCAGACCCTGTGGCTGATCCCTGGTGCCAGACACCACGTGAGGGCTCACCCATAGGAAGGCTCTTCCCACACAAACCCCACAGAGGTATCATAGTTTCCCATTTTTCAATTGTACATCAATATTTTACAAAAATTTTGGGGAATGCTATCAATTTTCAGTATTGTGAATATTTTATTTATGCTTAATTGGCTTGAGAGTCCTTTCAAGGCAATAAAATAGAAGGAAAGGCAAGTGTCCTATCTTGCCTGCATGCTCCTCAGAGTATCCAGAGGGAAGCAACACAGAGCCCCACAGAACCTGGCATTGAGGTACACGTCCTCTGATGGCCAGTGACAGCCCCATTAGGCTCTTTGGCCTTCACTAGCATGCTAGAGAGTCATTGACACCCATAAGCTCCCCAAGGCATTGCTCACAATGATACTATTTGTAAAAATCTGTATTTTCCACAAAGAGAAAAACAGAGTTTGTCTTCTTAATTCTCCAAAGAATAGCATATAAGTAGAAAACAGCAACTGGCACAAGGAACAGCAACTGAAAGATATGCAGGAGACTGAGTAGAGCAAGATAGAGTTGCTCACTCACGGCAAATCCAACAAACTGCCTGGAAGAGCCTGAACAGTCACTCTGCATGGAGGTGAGCACTGCAATCCCCACTTCTCCAAACTGCTGCTAGGACAGAAAGAAAATACCTTGATAAGGATAATCGAAGTCTGATCCCATGGAGCCCAAGGAACTTCTAGCCAAAGTCTTGAAAATAATCTTATGGGAACTCTTCATGTAGTATAAAAAGCAAAGGAAGTGATAAAATGCAGATGCAGATCCCAACTCTCTTCTCTTCTTCATCAATTGTCTACTAATAAAAAAGAAATAGAGAAAAATATTTTTAAAATTATTTCATTTACAAGTAGACAATGTTTGGCCTTCAGCCAGCTTATTTTTTTCCCAAAGGAGGTACTACAGGTACCACAACCTAGACATACCACACTCCTATTTTTTTGTTTTCAAAATGTCAGAACACATTTAACCACGCAAATATAGCTCTCAAGATGACAAGTCATCAACATGAAGCTTTCCAGCATATAACACGTAGTATATGGTCTATTAACATGTATATACAGGGGGGGATTAATGAGCTAAGCACAGCCTCACTTCTTACCAAAACCTCCAGTCACTTAAAAGAGGGTGAGATCTTCTCTGGGAACAGGACCCTGTCACACCGGTGCCTATCTCCCACCTTCCATTGCCCAAGCAGTGGTCTGTGCTACACATAAAAGAAAACTAGCACTAGGATAGGAAATGTGAGTATCAAGCACTTTCAAAAACCAAACAATGCCACCAATGGGAGACTGTCCTTATTTTCTCACAGTCCACCTGACCGGAGTCTTGCCACGTGTGAGACACAAGGAACCAGGGTCCCTGATGACAACTTCCCCAGGTATCCCAGGGAGATCTAATTGAATGCTTATCTGATACAAGACATAAGTAAGCTAGGCTTGTTCAACAAATGAAAATATTTTAATTAAAACAAAAAAACCTTTTACTTTTTAAATTTATACTTTTTAATTGAAAATAATTTCTGAAAATTTGGTTTTCTGGGATTTTGTGAGGGGGGAAAAAAAAGAAGAGGGAGAAAGAAAAGAGGCACATTGAATATGGGGCTAGAGAGGGAAGTCATGAGAGAAAAGCATTGCTGGGAGCCGCCAGATTTGCTGAAACCTCTGCTAGCTTGCCAGATGAATCAGACCACAGAATATTGAATTAGTAAGATTTATGACTGGGAATTTGAGGAAGTTACCTGCGATACAAAACACATTGTGTGAATGACATCTCCTCTGTTCTATTGACAGAAGTGTATAATGAGCCCCTGCACTGCCTTTCTGGAGATGCTCTCTTTGACTGACTGCTGAGCTGGAGCCGGTCAGCCACAGGGAAAACGAGGGCAGCACACTCCCAGGAGCTTCACAGCAGCCTTCTGTGTGAAACTTTCTGAAACTTAGGAAGTTGGAAAGGGAGGAGGGGGAGAAGTAAAACAAGTATAAACTTTCCTTCTCCCCTCCCATCGTTAAACTGACCTACGCGCACGCACACCTGCAGAGGAGCCTGAGTCGTTCAAGCACCTGGGAGGGCTGGAGCAAAGGTCACAGAGTTCACATTTATTTACCCAGCATCTGCTGCGTAAAAAATACAAAAAAAACTCCATTGGCATCTGGCAGCATGAAGAGCCATCAGGCAAGTTTTCATAGAGGTTTCCAAAACACTGGAGCACCACATACTACCCCCTTCTCACTGTGCCCACCGGGATGACTGGTTGCTCTAAAAAGCTAATCAAAAATTCCTCCTACACAGGGCAATCCACAGGCAGCACGAAGGTGTCACAGCTGTCTCTACACAGCCTTTTCCATACCCATTTCTCTCATGGGCAGGTGCCACACCCAAAGCAGAGCACAGGGCTCCTCTGCCACCCCCTGAGCAGCTGCACAGAAGGGAAGAGCACAAGGAGCCCACTGGGCTGCAGCTTCTGTGCTGCATCCTGCACCGAGCAAGCAGTGGGTCTTGGCCAATAATATACTGTGGGTTTCATCACTCAAATCAATCTACAATGTAATTATTATCTCCATCTTATGGACTGGGCTTTCATTGCTAGCCACAGGGACTGAACAGGGACAAAAAGCTCCATCTTGTTTGCACCAGCACTTGTGCCATCTTTAAATTACACAGTTGCAGAGGAGAGAGTAGGCTCCCTGAGTTCACAACTGCACATGCAGGATGCAGAGAGCTACCTACTTGCTTTACAATGCAAGCAGAAGCCAGTGAGGTGCTTCCACAGATTTATGATGACATAGTTGCATTTGAGGGGTGCATGGGATCTGACAACCTGCTGATACCTTTCATCTTAACTTCAACAACCTCTCCTTGCAAATGTGTGTAACTATAAAACTGTTTACTCAAACACTCAAGTGTTACAGCTACCAGCTAGAATGCACCTGAATGTTTCATATAAGAATAAAATAAGTCCAATTTTCCCTTGGAAACTATATTTCTGTTACAGAACCTTTGCAAAAAAATGCTTAGCAAATATCTGTGAAATTGTCTTCTATAATGTGACAAATATAATGACACTGTGTTTCTCTTTGGGCAAAGGCATAATGCTAACACTGAGCAAATACTAACAATGCACAGATGTGAATGGTGCTGTGAACATCAATGCTGTCCCTTACGAAAAAACTCCACATGAAATACTGTATCTTCATAAATCTTATGGATTTTATGCATTGCTGACACTGGAAAAACAACAACATATTGAGTGGTGCATTTTGAGATAGAATGAGTTTAGTCAGTGTACCTAACTTACCTGAACTTCACCGTATGCTGATCTGAAGGCCGGTATCTATCACCCCCACTTTACGATGTGCATTACTGCCAGCATAACAAGGCAGGCAAAAAGGAGGAAATGTGTTTCAACCACAAAGTGAGAGATGTTTTCCTGATTTATTAATTCTTGTGCTGCATTCAACATATTTTTCTACAAGAAAAGTCACACACTCTTCTTTCTTTTTAAAATAAAAAATTTGTTCCATTGTTTCTGTTGTTCCAAGAAGGTGTAAATACATTGTACCCTACTATTTTATGTTTTAAAAAGGTGACCTATACTTTCCATTTCAAATGCGGTTTCTTTAATGAAAATATTGTAATGTCAGTCCATGCAAAGCAAATGCATATTAATATGCGTTTACATCTGTCTCATATTAATATTCATGCCTGAATCCACATCCCTACACAAAGCCAATTTTCTGACCATCTGTGTGATGGCTGGTGGATGCAATGAATAAATTTTATTTGTGAGGGGAGTGATAAATCATGTATCTTCCATTTTTCACCCACAATCTCTCCTCTTAGGTGCTAAAATGTTTTCATTGTGGTTGAGAATTGTTAAGATACCAAACTGATTAACCCCTTAGCACATCAAGTAGCTTCATTTGTCAGGTGAAAGTCCTCAAAAATCATGCAAGGCAAAATATGACTGAGAAAGTGGAACTGCAGTTTTAGGAGGTTTAATTATTTACTTTCTTCTTGAATTATTCCTGTCTCAGAATCACCCTTAGAGTTATATAGAGACCAATTTTCTCATACTGATCTTGAGGAGTAGCTTAGTCTGCAATTACAGGGGGCTTGTCTTTGGAGTTAAATACTATTCAGAGGAAGACAACTGTAACCAGAACTTCAGCAAAAACTGTTTCACATGGCTTTATTAGTGTTAAGTAACTGGCTGGTTACCAGCCAAAAAAACCTTATTGCTAAAGCACTAACTCAACATCAGCTTCGGAGTTTCCAGAATACAAACTGACTCTGGCTTTCTCTGCAAAAACAAGTCTGTTTCTATGTTCCCAAAGGTTAAATTTTGACCTCAGTCACACCAGTGTCCACCCAGAGTAACTTTTCTGGTAGTGAGAATAGCTTTTTACCAGAGGGTTATCCTCTGACAGTTTATAGTGTAAATTTAAAACAACTGCACAAAGTCAAGTGCAATAACTCTCAGTTGTAGAGTGTAGATAAAAAAGACTAAGTTCTCATCAGAGCTTGGGGTCCAGGCAGCCACGAGCCTGGGAAGGTGATTAAAAAGTCCTGTGTCCCAGTGCTCTCTAGCCCTGTCCACACTTTTTGTTTAGTTGGTTGGTTTTTTGAACCAGACCCCTAAACACAGATATTTGCTCTTACTCAGAAGAACAAAGTCTGAACAGACTCATTCCTACATCCCGCCTAAGCACAGCTGAAATGTAGTAAGATGGTACAAGAGGTACTGTGGTTTCCTCTCCCTTGGGCGAACAGACCACATCTGACACAGAGAAGCAGCAGCACTGGGTTCATCTCTGAAGACATCAGTGCTGGGCACATACACCGAAAAATATGCTGGAGTAAAAGTGCCAACACCAGTCACCTTAGGCATGGTTAAAGCATTTGCTTGAATAGTAAGAGATTTGAGTTTTAAGTCTTTTTCCAGTCTACAGTGCTCAAACCATGGCTGCTATCAGCCCAAGGGAATTCCCTATCCTTCAGGCTCCTAACTAGTCTTCACCTTTTACTTTTAAATCAGCTCCTCTGAAGGACATATATGCACATACAAATTTCAAATCAAAACATGTTTTTGCTAGTTACTAGAGTGAGTTATTTCCTCTTACATTTTGCAGTGAAGTCTGCTAGGTGAAGTTATGGTGACAGTATTCAGCCTGAGATAAAAAGTTCTTTCCTTAAAGATGGACTTTGCACTTTTTTGTAAATACAGGTTACAGAACCAGCAAAAGGGAGAAATGATTTTTTTCTCCTTCTAATGTAGGTCAAATCATGTCAGCAGCAAATAACCTACTTCTACCTTGACAATCCAGCCGTAGGTAGTTTGAAGATTATTGTGTACTGAACTGGAATCTGAAAGAGGAATTGTGAATGAGCTTCACACTTCTTCAGCATAATTGGCAAGAAATTATTTGTAGTTCAAATAAAAACATACAATTGCTAAAAAAAGAAGCTCAAATGGTACTACAGAAAATAAGCAAGATTGTCCATCAATCACAATTTCCAAGAAACCAGGTTTGTGAGGAAGTGCTGGCTGAAAATGTATTTATGTTTAATATCCTTCTGTCTTAGTAAATCATGTTCTATTTACAGCCCATCATAAAGGAAAAACAGGACATTTCCAGAGACTGCAAAATCCAGAGGTTTGACTCTTTATTCCTTCATTCCTTTTCATGAAACAAAGACAGGACAAAGAAGGAGGTGGCAACTTTCATCATGACCTTGCCACTCTGGGCCAGTAGTGGCCCTGAAAGATATTGCTGTTCTCATGGGCGTCGAGGGACCTATGAGAAATGAGCTAAATTTCATCAAAGTTCCCAGTGGAAAGCATCTGTATTACAGATACTGCTAGGAACTAATTGGTTTTCATGACTAATGAAATTCATATGGAAATATTGATCAAAACATTCCCCTTAGGTTTCTGTTGAAAGTGTGCAAAATAAAGATATTTAATATAAAGATATCTAACATTTTATATTGATTCCTAGTAAGTTTAAAACATAAGAATTGAATGGATAGATGTATATGAGCAACCTGATCTAGCTGAATACGTCCCTGTTCATTGCTGGGATGTTGGGCGGGGTGACCTTTAAAGGTCTCTTCCAACCCAAATTATACTATGGTTCTATGGTCTTTTATCCACTTGGTAAAACAAAAAACTTTTCAAAACTGGTTTTTCTACTCTCTTATTAGTTTGCTTAATCACTCATATCTACTGAGGCACGTGGAAAATCTCTTATTCACAAAAACAGTGAGGTAATAAAACTCCTGATGTTTAAAAGGGCTATTCACATGCCAGAAGATGTGAATGTTTATAGATACTTTATTAGGCTGTGACCTGAATTATTATTGTCACTTTTAAGATTGCAACTGGCCAGCATAAAAGCTGTGTGTGCACAGAGGGTGCAGAATGAGCCATCAGAGGGAGCAAAAAATAAACATGGCTTGCCTAGTTTTCCGTAGCTTCCCGTTTCACATCCTCCACACACTATAACTAATGGGACAATCAGCCAGAAATTTTAGAAAGACAGAAATCAATTCTGCAATCAGAGGGCTCCCCAAATCAAGCCAAAAGGGGAATTTTCAAAATCCCTGCAGATCCACTGTAATTGTGCTGAAAACAGATAAAAGCTACAGAACTGCCATGGGGAAAGCTCCTGGTACTGACACCCTCTCAGAGATCCCAGGACTGCATCCAGCTCCAAATGCCCTCTCTTTAGGAACTAATGCCCTGTCATTTTTTCCACGGACCCCAAAGGAAAAAATGGCAGTAGCCTTGTATGTTCTAAGCTTCAAAAGATCATTTGTGTCTAAACACCAATAAAAGAATTATTTGCACGTTTTCTGGAATGCCAAAACAGAAGGGGTTTCTCCCTTCATGCTTTGGGCAAGAGGCATATGTACACTGTTATTCCCTCCAGGACCCTCTCAACAATTCCAGCACCTCTCTGTGAGACTAATTAGAAGAGAAAGAGAGAGGAAGCTGGTGTTAGATCAGAAATTCAAGCCCAAGTCAGAGAGCTCGATTCCTACATTCTCATTCTTAATGCAAAGATGGGACAAAGCAGGCAGTAAAGTCATGTTTAAACTCCAAACACTGTGTTTGTGTCTCCTTTGGTGCTGAAGCACACAATATGTGCTGAAGTTCCCACTGCATGGAAAGCCAGCTGGAGAGAGAGCTGGTGGCTGCCGAGCTCCTGGCTGAGCCCCCCTTGGTCGGTGTGGTCAAGCAGCACCTCAGAGCCTGCAGCCCCATGATAAGTTCCCAGCACTGGACAGTGAGTCCAGGCTGCAGCCACAGAAGAAAGAAAGGAGTATGAAATAGTAAAATTGTTCCTCTCAGACCAATTGTATTTCTTTACAGTCTTTCTCCTCCTCAGCATCCTTGTGGGCTGTTACAGTCTCCTTCGAGAATGAATTTTAATTTTAAAAAAGCCTCTGGTGGATAATGCGCATATAACTCTTCCCAGAGGAGCTGCTGCACTTGCAGCAATAATATTCATCCTGAAGGCTGAAATCACTGACAAGTTGAGCTAGGTGCTCTGTTTTGGCATGAGCTGCCCATCACCCCAACACTAGTATTTCCTGTCCAGTGTTATCAGTATCTATGAAGCTGCCCTCAGGACTGCAGAGACAGTTGAGAAGTTTAGAAGTCAGTTAGCTGAGATAAACTGCTGATTTAATTGACTCATTCCAAGTAAACTGAGTCTATTGTGGGAAGGAGATTCTAAAGAGCAACTGAGAATTTCTGGGTTCCCACCAAACTGCTGCATGAGTGCACTGAAAGACCTGCTGAGGGGAAGACAGGTTGAAGGGAAAACTCTCATTGCTCTTCCTAGGCTTTGAATCCAGGCTTTGCTATGGCCTCACAGGTAGAAATCTGCAATAATTTCCCTGTAAGTCTCCAGTACAGGATGCATTTCTGCGAAATAAGGTTTTAGCAGCAAATTTTCTGGCAAAGAAGTTGGAAAGCACTACTTATCTACACAAAAGGTTTTTGTGGAGTTTATCTGGGCATCAGCAAACTTCTGCCAGAAAATCTTTTTCAGCAGCAGGATAAAATTTCTGGTCAAACTGGAAAAAGGATGTCGGCTCTGCATTTGTAATGGGGACACCAAGAACTGTGCAAAACTCCAGCTTCCAGACCTGCTCTGCCTCAGAAAAACCACAAGCACTTAAAAAAGCCTCAGAGCTGAATTTTTCAGAAGTGTCTCAGGGAACTGAGAGCTTCTGCTTGCCTCTCTAAAAATGCTTCAATCTCTATAAAAAAGCTGAATATTCAGAAATGTGAAATGCTCCTTGAACTGGCACTGGAGGCACAGCCACACGATCAAGGCTCTCGGCCAGTAACGTGGCACCACACATAGATGGAGGTGAGCTTCTCCCAGGCAAGTACGGTGCCCTAAACATCTTTCACAACTGTGTACATATACCTCTCTTTTTGCCAGAAGAAAAAAACCTTGAAAACTTTTTGTTGCTTCCAGCACAGAACAACAAGCTCCTTTTATCTGCAGAGGTCTTTCAGGCCAAGGAAGACAACCAAGCAGCTCACAGACATGGGCTTCCCTTTTCACCTCCTGCTCCACCAGGAGATTCTTCCTCTTGGCATGCTTGCATCTTCTTTCCATCATGCTCTTTCCACTTCTGTGCTTCTCCTCTTGCCATTTGATGTTTTTATCAGCTCTAACCCACAGTCAGTGAAGTGGAGGATGAGTATCACCACTTCCCCTGGGCTACCACTGGCCAGGCCTGCTGGAGAAAGGAGCCTTCTTGCATCCTGAACCTCTGCCACAGCTCTCTCAATCTCCAAGGGACCAGAGCTGAGCAACACCCTCATCCACCCTGCCCCAGCTATTCCCCTCAACCTTGGTTCATGCTGTTCTCTCAGGCACAGTGTCTCTCCTGCTTATCACATAGGTAAAAGGAATCTGAAGGAAGAATGATGTTAAAATTTTTCCTGCAATGTAGAAATCATTGGTGTTAAACTAGAACTATTTCCTGAAAAAATACCAGCATTTAGGATTGACCTGGTTCTCACTGCTAAGGTAGGCAAATGTTCAGTCAGCACTCCTTCTCTAGTTGAATAATGGTCAGGTAACATAAAAGGGTGAGAATTAATAATGCTTGTCTTTCCATGCTCCAGTTTTTAAAGCACACCTCCTTCTCTATCAGAAATTCTGAATTCTCAAAATGCTCATGTTGTCTCTGCCTATTATTTTTCTTCCAAACCACTGACAATTTTGTCTTCCACCTCATCACCACAAGGGCTCTGCACATGAGGACGCTGTGCCATCCGTCCAATTTATTTGACTGTCATTTGTGCTATGTCAATTCTGAGAACAGGCAGAAGTTCTCAGATAGAAAGTGTCACCATCAGAAAACACAGAAAAACAGTTCCTGTAAATGCCAGAACTCAAAAGTCTTTGAAAACTTCCTTCTTACCTGTAGGGAAACACCCAGCCTTTGTATCCAACTAAGATCTCAGCAAGAGTTCCAATTTTTAAAATAAAATATATCTATTCTTTCTCAAAATAACCTCTTCATAATTTCCCTAAAGTGGGAAACACTCAGAGCCCCTCTTTCTATTCCCCAAACCAACTTAGTTATTTTTCCAGATTGTGGAATTTCTTAAAGATGGCAAACACTCAGAACAAGTCTGATCAACAAATTAACCCTTCCCTGTTGCACCATCAGTCACAGTTTCTACAGCATTAAACTCATGCCTGTGTCCAGGGAATTGCACTTCTCAATGCTGCATTAAATCCATGGAAACAGTTTGGAGAATCATTAGCTCTTAAAACTTTAAAACCATTTAAACTCAGTCAGATACAGCTTGGGATGGGGATTGTCAGATGTGGATCTCCCTGCAGTTTCACTCACTCTCTGGACCAACGTCAACCTATGAGCCAGCGGAAAACCTAGTTTGCATTTACTGCATCTCCAGATGATTATCCAAAGAAAGCCCAATCAGCAAAATAAAGCTTAGTTTTTAATTCAAAAGCAGAAAGGTCTGCACTTTGAGAAGGGCTGGGTTGTTCTTAGCAAGAGTCTGGAAACACGGTCTTTTTTTTTTGGATGTCCCTCATATCACTTCACTAGTCGCACAATGATATTAATAAGAACCAATTCTAGAAGGAGAACACTTCATTTTTACTAGTCAGTATAAATGATCTCCTTAGTACCTGCTTCTGACAGATCTTGGGTTTTCAGCTAACAAGCACCAAAACCTGTCTCACCAGCACTGAGCAACAATGTCCTGAATAATCGCAGGATCGCATTTATCATTAAAACTTCATATCTCAAAATCAGCTGCCATATCACTTGGCATGTAGAAATAATTGTATTATATTTAACCCCTCAATAACTCAGCTGCCTAAGTCATTTCCAAATTATATGTTCCCTTCTCCTAGGCTTTCATTAGACTGACAAATATCTGTGTCACTATGTGAGCTACAAGTTCCCTGGAACAAGCAGTCTTCCTTGCAATGTTATTGCCAGCTGATGGCAGAAGCAGGATGAGTGATTTGTTTTCTTTGTGAGGCTGGCTTTCATTATCCTGAATTCAACACTAACATCTTCCTAATCCTGCATTTAAATCTACGGACACTAATGTGCCCCTTTTTGGATCTCCTCACTGAAGTATCAAAGGCTTAGAAAGGCTAACAATAATTTCTCCATTTGCAGGGTTCAAAAAAACCTGAGGATTAAAATCTTTGCAGTGGAGAGGTTGTAAATTATGTATTTCTCTGGACATTACTATGAGTAATTCTGCTTTACTTGGAGTGCTATGATCCAAAGTCAGAAAAAGATTAAAGGATTCATTTCCTTCTTGATTCATTATTGCATGTTTTGTTCCTTTTTTCTTATGCTTCTACTCTGTTTATGTACTAAAAATGTTTTATTCATGGATCCTTACATAATTTTCCATGACCATGGCACAAGATACATTCAAATGCCTTGATGCTTCAAATATACATCTCATTTTATAGGTCAGAATTACACAGAAAATAACTGCACTGTGTTCTTTTATTCTGATGGTATGACACCAAAAAAATTATAAGTACAAATTCAAATTTTGCAGCATAACACTCACTTTCCTGTTACAAAATATCCAGATATAAGACTGGGCTTGTAACTTTATAAGGCTCTTCTTGGGAATGACTTTTGCCCAGAGTTTTTCACTTTTCTGTCTTCCATATCCACAAAGTTAAAAGACAGAAGTGGGAGGGGAGCAGGAGGAAATACTGGAAACCCACATCAAAATTTTCAAGGGATTTTAATACCTCTCATTGACAGCTTTGTCATCACAATGCCAATTATGATCAATATAAAAGTTATTTTTGCCTGGGTAAGAATTTCCAGGGCAGTTGGAATGGCATAAGGTTCTTCTAAAGCACTCCTGCAAATGTATAGTCACAGCACACAATAAACCCTCTAATTAGTTCTGCTATGACATCGCTCTCTATTCCAGTTTACTGATAAAGTTAAGGGATGGTGTGTGCTTGCTTTGAATACATTAAACACTTTGTCCTGATCAGATTCTATGCACATTTCACAGAGGAAAATACATCTGCTCCATCAGTGGTATAAAATGGGTATTTCCTCAGGGGTGTGTAAAGTGTGTATAAATCTCTGCATCTGTCTGAGATTTGCATAGATGCTGGTACATAGGTCACTTGTGCACTTAGTTTTCTCTGTGATCTGGGAGTAATGCTGGTTAGCTCTCAGTGCTGCAGTGAGATCACAGACATTTTTTGCTTACATGTGTAGAGCTTTATTCTCTTATGCATAAGGCTCTGTGCTGCATTCCTGCTTTTTACCTATTTAGAATTAAAAGCTTCCTTTGTATGGTATTGGTGTTTATGCACCCAATTAGTTTCATGTTTTATGTTAAATTAATAATTCACATATTTTGTCCATCAGTGAATCATAGCTAGTCTGAATGTTGAAAATATTGGTCACAGAAAAGCACCCTTTTGTGTAGCCTATTGTCTCACATTAACTCACTTTTTTCTCGAGGAATTCCCCCTGCAGCAATCCCCACTGTAAGCCATTAGCTGTGCACATCTGCCCACTCTAATGACCACTCTAGTGTACATGTACCTGACTGCCATCTAATTTAGACATCACCCATAGGACACTGATACTAATGTCTCCTGGGCCAGCTAAGTCCTGGATTATTGACTAGCTACAGTTATCACTTCATTTGGTCTTTGGAGGTGAATCAAGTGCACCTGAGGTCATAAATAGGTCAAATGATTATACAGCTCATGAAGAATTCAAGTATTTTTGTTACCCTAACAAGAACTAAAAATATACTTTCTAATTTGTTTTGACAGGGGATCCAATTGCTTTGCCTTTATGCAATGTCCCCTTTGTGTAACTATGAAAATGCAGCCAATTAGGCATAAAATTCTTTTTTTCCGTATGAGCAGCAAGTTAAACAAATTGATGCCATTTAAAATTAACACAGAAAAAAAGAAAGAAAATTGGTGGCATCAAATATCCAATAATCAATCTTTTATTTTATAAAGAAAAGATAAAGGAAGAAATCAGGGCGGCTATTTCTAATTAAAATAGTCAATAGATGTGATAAACAAGAGGGTTATGATTGCTGCCTATAAATATGTTGTGGGGAGGTAAATACACAGAAAAGAAGGAGCTATTTAAGCTAAAGGAAAATGGTGGCATGGAGAACAAATGGTTATAAATTGTTCCTGAATACATAAGATTGGATTTAGAAGAACATTTTGAGCCTTGGGAAGAATGGGTTTCTCTAATTAATATTAGAGTGGGGGGAAAAATACATAAGTGGGGTAAATTGAAGCTTATTAAATAAATTCTATAACCTGTTTTCATTGGAGAGCAAGAGATTGCATACAGTAATCAAGGATTTCCCATTCAGTCTAAATTTGTAAAAACTCTGTTTGCACTCTAGGCCAAATTCAGATCTGTTGCAAGAAGCACAGCTCAAGCAATATTTGTACCACTGCACATTTTTACATTGAAAGCAAATCCACTTCTCTCTAGAAAAGGGAGAATCCACCTTCTTCTCAAACCCAATAGAGAAATTTGAAGTTAATACCAGTTCCGAATTTGGCCCAGTGTGGAACTGATTCAAATGTTCATGTTTGTAATTGAAGCTGTCCAGTACAGCAGCTTTTGGGGTAAATACTCAATTGTGGCAAGTAAATGTGGGAGAACAGAAGATTCTGGGGTTTCTCCTTCTGTGGATACTTACATACATGTTAGCCCACAGGAAAGTCTGACAAAATGAGGACCACATCCGAATGCAGCCTGGATTTTGACAGCTATATACTTATGAGAGAAGATAAAATATGTGTTTAAGAAACAATTTATTTTTGTACAAAAAATGCAGTGGTTGGACACACAAACAAATGTGAGTTTTCTTGTAAATCAGCAAATCTACTCAAGAGCTGAATGTGCTTGATCCTATACATCTCAAACCCCATTGCCTTCAATGTGAGCTTGGCATTTGCAAACAGTGTTTACAAATGGACCCATGACAAGATGCCTGCATTAAAAAATGTGACTGCGTACTGTATTTTAACATTCTGATAACAAAGCATAAAGGTAAAAAAAAAATAATGTACCAACTCTTCTGTCTGTTTGTTTCTGTTTCAGGGTAAGAAGCAGATATATGGTTTTCTTCAACCAACTTTCTACAAAAACCTGTACTACAGCAAAAAAGGTCAATGCTACAAAACTAGGTGCTTTCCTTTCAAATTGTGCTACTTTCACCTAATGTTGTCAACTATTGTTCTGAACATTGTGTAAAATCCTGGGAAAGGATAGTCATTTATACACATTTCTTTCTTAAGTGTCTTTCATGCATGAAAAGTCATCAGCAATCTGTCCCTCACCTGCCTTTGACGCTGGGTGAAAGCTGGTGACTGCTGAAGTATCGGCATGAGAGGGGATGAAGGAGTCAGCTGCCTGATTCTCTGATCCTTGGGAGAGCTGGCTGAGATGTGGCGAGACATCCAGGAGCCGCTCCAAATGTGAACCTCCCTTGTTCTCATCACACACAGCAAGTATCACAGTAAATGGGGAGTGATGAGACTAAAAAAAAAAAATAAAAAAAAAAAAAGAAAAGACGAAGAGGAGTAATATTGTTACAAACAGCAGCAGCATCCCCAGAGTACCACTGCAGCTCAGAGAACTGTTGTTCTGGGAACTGCTTTGCTATTAGTACTAAAAATTAAGCAGTCTCACTAGATGCGGCTAACAGTTTTTAAACTGTCAAAGTGTTTCATATACAGTATCTCTGTTTCCCAATTCCATTTCCTCATTAACAAAGCCAGAAAAAAAAATGACTACATTAATTAGTTCTCCTTCAGCTTTTTTATTCTTCTAATTACACTGCCTCCCCTCCCCTTGCCTGTATTTATCAAAAAAATGTCACCACCTGCAAGGGGGAGATTTGTGCAAGCCTTGGCTGAAGGATCAGGACCAGTGTTGGAGCAAGCACTGATTCATTCTTTCTCCTACACAGCGGAGCACCAGAGGTTGAAGCCTATCCCTTGAACACAGGAACACTGATTGGACCCAATGCAATGGCTCAGCATCACTAACAATTTGTACTGGTTTTGACTGGGGTAGAGTTAATTTTCCTAATAGTAGGTGGTATGGAGCGGTGTTTCCGGTATGTGATGAAAACTGCTAACAACACGGGGATGTTTTAGCTATGGCTGAGTGGGGCTTACACAGAGGCAGGGTCTTTTCTGCTTCCCACCCCAGCTTGCCAGTGAGGAGGCTGGGGATGCACAAGGGGCTGGGAGGGGACACAGCTGGGACAGCTGTCCCCAGCTGACCAAAGAAATATTCCAAACCATATAGCATCATACTCAGCAATAAAACTGGGCAGAGGTGGAGGTTGGTGGACACTGCTGTTGCACTGGGCACCAACCAGAGAAATTGCTTGCTTTTGCATCATTTGTGTTTCTTGACAGGGGATGGCAGGGACGGGGGGAGGAGAGAGGGAGGGGTCGCTTCCTCTTTGTTGCTTTTTACTTCCTTTGCTTTACTGTGGGGGCATTGGGGGTGGGATGGTGTTAAATATTATTAAACTGCCTTTGTCTCCATCCACAAGTTTTCTCACTTTACACTTCCGATTCTCCCCCACATCCCACGGGGTGGGGGAGTGAGCAAGCAGCCGTGTGTTGCTTTGCTGTCTACTGGGGTTAAGCCACAGAACCATCCCAGGGCTTTGCTCCTTGCTGGGGCCCTGCTTTCTCCCCCAGCCATGCTCTGCTACTGCTGAGCGCAGCAGCCTCAGCAATGCAAACCAGTACAGGGGAAATGCTGGAACCTCCAGCGGCGCCTGCTTTCCCACCCAGCTGCGGCAGCAGGTGTGCATGGGCTGGTCACACACTTACCAGCACATTTTTTGCACACAGGCTCCAGGCTTGTTAAGACTTTTGTTAACACCAAGGTGAAATAAGGATAATGTCCCTTCATCAGCGTTTCCCCCATTCTTAGCTTCCTTTCTTCTCCTCAACCACAAAAATGCCTCTTCTCCAGACACTACTTTGTCACTCAGCATTTTACAGGGGAAGAGATATGGAAGAAATTGTTACTATTTTACAATTACCTTTACAATATAGTAAGCACGTGCAAGGTGAAAGGCTGAGCAATGACAACAGTACAGATGCAGCTGCCGCCTGCACCTCACATCCTTTTTTCAGCCTGTCCTCACACAGCCCGTTGGTTTGACTTCCAAAAAATCCCACTTAAATATCTATATACTAAAAATCCTCTCATTTCCAAGAAAAGAAAGCTCGTTTGCACAGCACAATGCTGAATGTAATTTGATTCCACCAACTTGAGAGGTTTGCTGCGCTGCACAGACACCTGTGCGATGAACCAGCCGCCTCTCTGTCACTGATGCATTCACACAATGTGCACCTGCAAATCCCCATCTCTCCTTTCAGGAGGAAATGTACAGCATTAAAATGTAGGCATCTTCCAGAATTTTTAGAAAGGACTCAAATCCAAAAACTGAACTAATGGGATGATGCCTGGGTAGAAAAGTCTTTGGTGCTATTTCATTATTAGTCTGATTCTTAAGACTGACAACAGGAGTTCCAGTTTGCACTAACTGGGTAAATGATCTTAACAAGAGTAATGTCTGTGCATTTCATGCAAGCTACTGTCACTGAGGCCAGCCAGGCACTGGATTGTTTGATAGCCATTTAATTGATTGAGCCACTTTTCATCTGGTAACTGAATCAGGAGTAATTCCACATGACATTATTCATTCCCTAAGCATCCTGTTAATTTCTCTGCTTTGCTGTCCTGTGAGTGCTCAGCCCTCCTCTCCACTCAACAAATAAATGTCTGGAGAGCAGACAAATTGTGTTGTTTGTCTGGACTGCTAGAGGATCCAGGGACCATGGCAGAAGTGCTCTCTGGCATCTTTGTATACCCATGAGGGCATTTATTTCCTCCTCAGCATGCACAAGGGTGTGCCCAACAGCAGCCCCCCTTCAGGAGCAGATGCAAGACAAGGCTTTTGCCCTGTCCCCAACTGCTGCTGGGAAAGCACAGACAGCCCTGTTTCAGCCCCTGCCTCCAGATCTGCCATCTTCCCTGTCCTTGCTCCTGCCTGCTGGGGCCTCTTGCCCCAGGAAAAGCGAGAGGAAAAGAGAGGGGTCACAAAGGACGTCTTCAGGGAACGAGATAACCCTGCTAGCATGCCTCAGCCTGAGCTGAGCTCTCCTTCCCATCCCATGCCTGGGCAGTCACTAGTCATTCACTTCCACTTACAGTCACTGTACACGTCCTCTGCTGCCCTGCCTCTGGCTATGGTTAGCCAAGTTCTCAGTCTTTAGGCAAAAGATGTGACAGAATGCATTAGATTTCAACAGAAAAGCCTCTTGATGGAGTTCATTGTGAAACTTTAAAAAGTTTTTGGACGAACAGTCTTGAAACTGAAAAAACGACCTCTTATAGCACAGAATATTCCCAATTTACCATTGACTTTGGAAAGGTTTTTAGATCTGACCTTAAAAAATGCAGACCTTTCAGGAAAAATACATGGTTTATTGTATTTTCTGTTTTATGTCCCAGTTTAATTTAAACAGGGTATTACAATCATACTGCTGCTTTGATATGCTAAGTACCTCTCAGCTCAGCAGTGCAAAACAGTTTAAAGAAGCATTCTTATATACATAAAAATACAATTTTTTAATAGTATTTCATTCAATCAACAGCAAAAACTAAATCTAAGATTGCAATACTATTAGATGCATAAATCTGCACCTGTAATGCTCTAAGTTCCAGCTCAGTATGTTGAATTCTACACAATCAGGAATTTATAAGGCCTAAAAACAGAGCATTTTACTCTTTGAGTTTTGATACCATAAGGAAGGCAACTGATCTAAAAAATGTGCTAGATTTTATTCTTTCTTGCAAAAAGAAAAATCTAGAGTAACCTGAAATTAGTTTCATCATCCAGAACCTTCAGTGCAACCAAAAGCAGAATGTACCTAGGTCTGCATCTTACCTTGTCTCATGATTGGTGATTTTTTAGTATTTTTGTATTGTTCTGTTTTGCAAACATTCATTTTTTAATTTTTTTTTACAAAAGAAATTTGAGTAACACATTTGCTGAACTTTTTTTGCCCATTACTGTTGATATCTGCACTCCACCAAAAGGAACAAGTTTAGTCAAGGAGAGAGGAACAGAAAGTTAATTTTCCTTTTCCCCACAAAACTAACAAAAATATTGATGAACAAGAGAGAATGCTGGGAAATAAAATCCTGACTTCCTTCCCTGATGTTAGACCTACAAAGCTCTTCAGCTATGATTAATGAGAGGTCTAGGTCAGAGCTTGTAGTGATGACAACAGGTTAGTGAACAATAAGGGAATGATCTTACAAAGTACAGAAGTATTTCTTACAGTGTATTTCCCAAGCTGCACACACCACATTTAATAAACACCTGATCTAAGTGAGAATGCTTCAGGAAATGCTGAGGTTTTGAGCACAAGAACACCAGATAACTTCACACTACCTCCCACTCCATATTTGTTCAACATCATTACACCTTCACTGTGAGATTTAACTTTCCTCTGTCCCACTAAGCACTTTCCTGAAATTATCTGCGTTCTTCACATCACCTGCCATTCTCAATAATCCAGTCCCCAAAGTCCAACTAATTGCCTGTGGCGGAGGTCCAGTCCACAGGTTTTTCCATCCAACATACTATTTCTTTCCTAGACAAGACAGAGATGGAAGTTCAAGCACCAAACACTATCTAAACAGTGAGAATTTTCTCTCTCCATGTTTTCGACTGGGTCAGGTAATGTTTGGGAGGTAAAAGATTTCTGTGGTGTCTAGACTATTCTAAAGCATGGTGACAACCAAAGAGACAAATTTGTGTACAGAAAAGATACATAACCTGCTAATTCCCTTAATGATTTTTGATATTGACAATTTGACATACATTTAAGGTATTTTAAAATAAATAAATATAAATAATGTTCCTGCATAACAAAGTTCCTTTTTTGTCTGCATTTAAGTTAGTTGTTACAGTTTTGTTCTACTTTGGACAAGGGAGTTGTCAGCGCAGAACTGCAGCTCCATGTGCCACCACACAGCGCAACAGGGAGTTACTAACATAAATTTTTTTGCTTGCTTGTGTATGAACCAGAATGAAAAATAGTAGCTCAAAGAGATTAACTTCTGATTGTGGTAACAAAATTCGGAAATAGGCCAGGTTTAGAAAGCAACTCACGTGTAGTTTTTTTAATTTTAGTTAAATAACCCTAACGCAATTTCATTCAAACCTATTGGTGTAAAATAGATACTTTCTCCCCACCCCGTTTTGTCTTTCTGCTTCCTCACCCTCAGTCATGATAACTCCACCTTCCAGATGACGTATTAATAAAACACAACTTTATCATTCCAAGTGTATTTCCCATTCCAAGCAAATGTTTCTAGTTTTAGTGATTTGACTAATAAGATCGTACTAACTGGCTGTAAAGTATTGTTCCTCCTCATTTTCGTTTTAGTCACAGGGAATATTTGGAAAATCTGGACAATCCTAAATGATTTTGATAGCCAAATCCCCCACCTATATCACTGCTTGATCTCTTTAAGCTCTTATATACATCCTCTCTTATCTCATTTGCACTTCAAGCAAACTCAGCAATGCTTTCCAAAACCACACTATAATGATTCCCATTACCTTAATAAAAATCCTTCCTTTCTGTAACCTTGTGAAGTCTCTGAATCCCTTCAAAAATCCAGACTGAAATTTCATTTGCTTCCTTTTGCAGTAAAAATGCTAGAGCCACATTTTGAATTGTTCATACTTTTTCCCCTTTAATTTTTTTTCTGTTCCTCTTTAATTTCTGCTTCCTTTTCTACTTTCTAAATCAAATCATAGAACAAGACTCAGATTATGTGAGCAGTCAAATAGATTGCACTCATATCAGTTTTATTTTATTAGAGAAACCATGTAATAGTACCCAGATTCTTTCCCTCATCACCTCTTTTACCTCATCAGGACTCATCACATGCTACTGTCACAGAGCTACTGCCTAAAGGCTATACCAGCTGTACCACCTAATAACAAATATACCTGCAGTCACAGTCACCTCTTTGGTGTTCAGGCTCAGGAGACAAGAAATGGGTGAATTCTACATTGCTCCAGTTAGAGCAAGGTGGGATCTGTTAATTAGCACTTGTTCTGATGGACGGTGTTGAAGTGTCCCAAGCTTAGATCTGGAATGGTGTCACTACAGGTTTTTCCAAAAAGTTATATTGTGCTTAGCTCCATTCTTTTAACTCTTGGTCACTGACAACCTTCCAATTACTAGTCTCTCCTGCAGCCCTGTGTCACTCAGTAAGCTGTCTCCTCCCAGTTTTTCCCTTACTGACAATTTTCAGCCCATCACCATCATAC
Organism: Dryoscopus gambensis; assembly: GCA_013389985.1. Classification (NCBI taxonomy): domain Eukaryota; kingdom Metazoa; phylum Chordata; class Aves; order Passeriformes; family Malaconotidae; genus Dryoscopus; species Dryoscopus gambensis. Next base: position 1,995 of record WEIT01039439.1, on the reverse strand, counting down.
ATCTATCTCTCTGAGCAAATCTACTTCTCTCTTGAATCCATCTTTGAATTTTGCTAACAGAGCTCACAGAAAAAAATTGTATAGCAATAAACTTTGTAATCTTAAGTAGTTCTCAATATGTACAAAAGCTTACAGTACATCAGTCCCATCTGCACTGTGCAGATGCCTAGACCACTCAACACTTACTTTCCAGCCAGACTATAACCTTTTTCATTCCTGGCTTACTCATTCTATTTCTCACCTTTGTAATACTTCACTTCTGGTCCCCTGTATATGATGTATTTTTTATAACTCTTGCAGATATAACCTTTTTGCAGCATCTAAACTTGTTTTTCAGAATCACCCTGATCTGCAATTGAAACATGTTATTTTCACAGCAAAACTTAGTCTCTTAAAAATGGTTTCAAGTCTCCAGCTTCAGAATTACAATAAAAACCCCTGTAATATCTGTTTTCTTTCACACTGATACCTGAAAGTCTGCAAGTTTAAAATTACATCGAATTACCTCATACTTAATGTCCTGCAAATACCTGTAAGATATTATTCCAGGTGCTGTCTGCAGAAAAAAACTGCAGAGTGGCACCATTTATTAGCCTCTGTTTACTGATTCAGCAACAGCAGTAAGTGTTCAGATTCTTACTTCCTACATTGAAATAAATTAATAGATTTACTCTCAGCTCCACTGCTTTAACACAAATCACAAAGCCTGACCTCAGTATGTAGCATCTCAAGATAATCTATAACACAGAAAAAAAAACAGAAAATGAGCTGGCTTTTCTCCAAGAGGAAAGCTAAGTGCCAAAAGAACAGGCAATATTACCAGTATTAACATGTTTATTGTGGGGGGTTTTGATGGGGTTTTTTTTGTTTGTTTGTTTTTTTTGTTCTCAGCTCTGCCCAGAATCTGCTGGATATAGCTAAGGAAAAGCTGCTGCACAAGATCAGGTTTGACTCCACAATTCTGGATCTACTTCTTCTCCACTTCTAGTTTCAGTACTGTTAAAAAGACGATTTGGGCCACTTAGATTTTATATTTGCTGGCCTAAAATCTAAAGGAATCTCTGCTCTTTAAGGACCATCCCTGCACAGAAAAGCCTCCTTAGGCATAGCAGACCCCCATAATCCTGCAGACACTGGAAAAAAAGACCATGGTAAAACTAATTAGAATCCAGACTGGTCTTCAGCAGAAGAGACTGCATGTTTCTAGAGCACAGCCTCTGCTGACTAATGAAGCAAGCCATGCTACTCTTACTTAAAATTATGCAAATAAAACCATTTATTAATTTGTTTTAATTAGTTCTTTAT